>OY813000.1:9360690-9868190 GCA_963681545.1 Germaria angustata
TATGCCTTCTATCACTTCTTCAGGCAGATTTTCATTTTCCCAAAAAGTGCGGATGATTGGGTGGATTATTTTGGCGCTTGTATAAGGGTCCGCTTTTAATAATTCAGCAGGGATTCCGTCTATACCAGGTGATTTATTGGTTTTAAGACTATTGATTGAGTTTATGATCTCATCAACGTTGGGGCAAGCGGAAGATATATCTGGGTCATCTGCGTGTGATTCACATTCACAACCAATCTGAGCGCTGTGTCCATTTGAGGTTAGCATTTCACTGTAGTAATCTGCCCAGACATCTACCTGTTCCTCCAAAGATGTTGCGAATCCTCCGTTCCGTTTTCTTAAAGGCCTCTGTGACGTTACGTGTCCATTAGTGAGTTTTCTCACTAGTGCGATGCTTTTTTGCTGCCGCTTGAGCTTCCTTTGCCGATATCGTCGACCCAATTGCGTTTGTCGCGTCGTGCGCTTCGTTTTACAAGTTTGTCGAGATCGTTGTGCTGTGTTTGAAGTCTAAGTTTAGCACCACGAGTTTTTGCTCTATTAGGGTCAGCCTTTACCAGCTTACGTTTTTCGATAATGCTCCAAGTCTCATCTGATATCCATTATTAACTATTAATAAATATGTATACGTAAGTAAAATATCATAGACGTAGCTTAGGAAAACATAATTTTTATCATATTAAGCCGGCATTAGTCTAATAAATTTCTAACATCTTTAAAACTTACTATAACTTACTGGGCTATAACAATTTTTTTTTTTATTATCGAAAAGTAGTTTCTTATCCAAAAGAAGTTTATTATATATACTTATATGTAAAACTAGTTCTTTTGTCAGTTTAAAAAGTAATTTATGAGCAAATTTTCTTGCAGATCATCGAACATATCGCGAATTGCAAGAAATTGGAAGACCTACTAAACGATACTAGACAAAAACTACATAAATGTCAACAAAAATGTGATAAACTAGATTTTGAAAACAAATCTCTAATAAAAGACGTTAATGATGAGAAAGATCGATATTCAAATATGAGTGATCAATGTTCAGAACTGCAAATACAATTGAAAAATTTGCAGGACAATTATGAACGTCTAAAATATGCCTGCACAGTTACAGATACCCAACTGACTGAGGTGGAAAACATGCTGGAAAAAGAGCAAAAATGTAACAAGGCACAACAAGAAAAAATAGAACAATTGTTTGCATCAGCTCGCAATAAGGATGAATTTGAAGCCCAATTGAAAAAACAATTAGACGAAGAAAAATTACAAAAACAAACAACAGATGCTCTAATGGCCACTTTAAAAACTGAGCTGGAGGAATGTCGTTCCGAATTAGAAGAAGTACGGGGCAAATTTTCAAACCAACAGCGATATGTAATGGAACAAACAACAACTCTATTCGCTGCACAGGAAAAAGTAGAAGTCTTGCAGAACGAAATTCAAAATATTCAAGCTATTAATGATAATAGTCAACGCGAACTGTTGTTAATAAAAGAAGAAAATGCTCGTATACTATCCGATCTATTTAATGCTAAAGAGGAATCGCAGCAATTACAACAAAATCTTAAAGATATTTATGGGCAAAATAGCGACTTGCAAAATGAATTGCAGGACTTAAAAAGAGTTCTGGAAGAGAAACAAAATTATTATTTACAAAGGGAAATTAAATCTGAGGCCACTTTAGCTCAGCATAAAAAGTTAATAGACTATTTGCAACTAAAAGTGGAGGATTTAACACAAAAGAAAAAGAAAACATTTGCGGACAAAATATTTGGAAGTAATAATTCATCCAATTCATGTAAAAAAGAAAATATTGGACCTTTGAGTATAGAAACGTCTATTCTTTACCGCACTTTGCAAGAAGAATTGAAAAGAGAGAAATTGAAGTCGAAGGCCTTGCAAGAACAACTGGACAAATTTCAAGAAAAAGAATTTGGCGATAGAATTAAATCCCCTTTAAGAAGTAAAGAGAATCAAATGGATGACCAAAGAAAAAGCATTACTGTACCCTCACCACAGAAACAAACAAAATCTCCAATAAGCACTCAAGAGAATAAAATTTCTCTTACTCCTTCCTCATCTAAAAATTCTAGCGGTCAGGTTGAAGAACGTGGTACAGCAAAACATTTACAGTCTCATCACCGTTTTGAATTAGCTTTGCAAGAAACTAACGTAAAAGGAATTATTTGTTTAGCTTGCAAAAGGCCTATTATATCAGGGTCAGCATATTGGAAATGTAGGGAGTGTAAAAATTCCGCGCATCGAAAATGTCGCAAAGATGTTATATCAGCTTGTGATGATGTAGGAAAAATTTTTGAAGAATTTGGCTGCGATCCAGGCGCCGAAAATTTAGAAGCAACGGCTATAGAAGCTACAGCTCCTATAGAAACCGACTTAGATGCCGAATCAGTAGGACAATTTTCTTACGATGCAAAATTAGATGATAACGACAGTTGTAATGATTCCGTATCGACGGCTAAAAAGCAATATCGAGGAACATTAGTGTTTTCAGTGCCACAAAATTACTCAACGAATTCATTGGAAGTGTCCTGCGCTTACGAGATGGAAGAAAAAATTCTTCTCCTCGGTTGCAATACTGGGCTATATGCCTTGCACCTCGAACAGCAAAAATTAGTTCACATTGCTGGTGTAGATGGTATTAGTTGCATAGCCATTTCACAACAATTGGCTAAAGTTATAATGGTAGGTTCTAATGGCGAATTCTTGTACCAGTGTGATCTCAGACACTTACAATCTCGTTGTCAAGCAAGCGCTTGTTTAAAGCCAACTTTAGAAGCTTCAGTTTTAAATCTTCCTTTTGCTAACCGAACCTCTACTGAGAAATGGAAACTAGTTCAAATATCTCAGGAAACTGAACAACCTTTGGATACAGTTGCTATTGGAACCACTTCTTCTCGCATTGTTATTCTTAAGTACGACATGAAACAGCAGAAATTTAAACCAGTACGCGCTTTAGATACTGCGACACCTGTTTCATCAATACTCTATACACGACACACCGCCATTGTTAGTTCAGATAAATTTTTTGAAATAGACTTAGAAACCTATGGAGCTGAGGAGTTTGTAGATCTTGCGGATCAGTCTCTATCCCACACTCAAAACTGCCAACCTGTTGTGGCACTTCGCATATCAAAACAAGAATTTCTGTTGTGTTTTATGGAATGTGGTGTTTTTGTTGATGAATATGGGTGCCGTTCGCGACCCTACGATATAAATTGGGAATATATGCCATGCGGCTTTATGTACCGCTCTCCGTTTTTGTACGTTGCCCATTTTCAATCCATGCAAATTATACGTTTACATCGCTCATACACCAATGAAATGATGACTGATGCAACGCAGGGCCAGAAAGACTTAGATGCTGATGTTGATTCGAACAGTGGTCCACAATTGAAACGTTCATATCTCAATTTTTATATGCCAACACTTTTAACTGAAAGCAGCAAATTTAACACATTCATCCTGGCCATACAAAAAAATACGGGTCTTCAAGAGATCTATCATCTTGATGCAAATAGAATTTTTAAGCAACAACATAATGAATCTGTAGACACTATTTCATCTATTGCCACCACTGTAACATTAGATTCTGTGGCAATTACCGATTTAGAAATCCCTACCGTCAAATGAAAGACCTCACTTTTTACTTAGTTTTATATATGTATATGTATGTACATACATACATACATACATATATGTATATTTTATATATATATATATATATGTATTTGAATATTGCATGTCATTAGTCAAATAAGAAATTTTTTGTGTTTTACCTAATATGTACGACTGTTTTGTGAGTCTTAATAATATATTGTTTATGTGTGTACAAAATCTGTAATAAAAATAGATAAGGCGGTTTTTGTTACCCCTCTTGCAGTAAAAAAGTATTAACAATAAATCTGAAGCCAAAATAATGATTTCTTTATTCAAAACTCGTTGTATCGTAGAGGCCGAAGTTCGAACAAATTTTGCAGTTCAACTACTTTTAATAAATACTGAGATATTTACGAACATTTTCAAACACTCAACATAGGTATTTGTTTGTGAGATGATTTCATCCTTGGAGTCAAATCTCTTTCAAATTTGTAAGGAAGAAGTAGTCACTCGGGGCTGAATCCGGAAAATTAGGCGGAGGAAGAAATCAATTCGCAGCTTAATTCATGAAATTTTGCCATGGAAAATACACAGTTGAATTGTTCTGGTGGAAAGGAACTTTTTTTCTTGACTAAATGCGATCGTTTTTTATTCAATTCCTCATTGAATCGACCCCTTAAAATATGTCAAATATTTACGTCAGTATCTGTCACAAGACCTAACCTGACGGTGCTCTTCGCACTGGGTGAATAAAACCGTTGTCTGTCTAAAGGGTAATTTTTACCAACTTTCTTTTTGGCAACTCAGCTGTTTTCGTGTAACATGTTCAGTTTGGTCTATAATTTAATCATAATCAATAATTCAATAATCATTGCAGATTATTAAATTTTATTATCTAAATTCATGCTTGGTTAAGAAAGTTCACTTTCAGCGACGAAGCTCATTTTTGGCTGAATAAATACGTAAACAAGCAAAATATCCGTATTTGGTGCGAAAAGCACCCAGAAGCATTGCCAATGCATCCCGAAAAATGCACGGTTTGGTGGGGATTATAGGCCGGTGACATCATTGGACCGTAATTTTTCAAAGACGACGAAGGCAAGAACGTTTCTGTGAATTGACAGCGCTACCGTGTGACATGTGGTTTCAACAAGACGGTACCACATGCCACATAGCACGCGAAACAATGGTCCAATTTAGGAGCGGATTCGGCGAACAGTTTATTTCACGTTTGGTGACTGTCAATTGGCCGCCTAGATCTTGTGTGATTTTACGCCTTTAGACTATTTGTTGTAGGACTATGTTAAAGCTCATGTCTATAGGGACAAGACCGCAGTGGTTGACACACTGGAAGCCAATATTGAATAATTTATTCGTGATATACATATGTTGGAGATAGTATGCCATGAACCATTTGAGGCGTAGCCGCGGTTAACATTTACGTGAAATCATCTTTAAACATTAAATTATAATAGATTGTTCTATCGACTCAAATAAAGATTTTATATACATACATATTTCTCTGAATTTTGTTTTTGTTTAATCAAATCTAAAAGCTCTTAAAAAAACACCCTTTACATGTGCTGCAGATAGGGACGGATTGTTAGCAAATTCTGCACAGGCTGCAGAACCATGTACAGACACCTTACTGATGTGCTGGAGCTATCTAACCTACCACCCCAACGGCCTAGCAGTAAGAAGCCCCCTTATCTTAGACCACTCACCTTCCTTAACCGTCGGGGCAGCCCTGTCGAATAGTAACAGCGCAGAGGGATGTATGGCCTGAAGAAAGCATCTACAACACGATCACTAGCAAGATATTACACAAACTAATCCGACCCATAACTCTTCCCGCGTATCTTAGTGTTTTAACCACAGCCACCACGCTATCCCCGAAGGGTCCTCATCAATATCCAGTCTGGGACAAGTCCTAGGGAATATTAGTTCCTGTGGTACCAGACAAGATCTCTGGTCGGCCTTGTGTTAAAAACGCTCCACCGAGTGATCGACCTCTTAAGTTCATATAATATTCGGCAGTGATTGTTTTACAGTTTTGAAGGTAGTCAATGTAGATTATACCACGTGCATCCCATAAAATGGTAGCCATGATTTTATTGGTCGACAAGCCCACCTTAGCCTTCTTTGTGTCCAAATAAACCCACTGTTTTGATTGTTCTTTGTCACAGTCAGTGCTGGGCAAAATACATACATGGTTTGCGGTATTTAAAATACAAAATACTTGCTGAGTGTGTATTTAAAATACAAAATGCTTTCAGGATGTGTTTTTAAAATACAAAATACTTACAAATCTGTATGTTAAATACGTATTTCAAATACATGTATTTCAAATACTGCCCAGCCCTGGTCACAGTTACAAAACGGAAAAAGGCCAAACGTGGCACCCATCTTCCGAAAAGCTTTCTCATATCGAAGTGATTATTCAAAACTGAAACCACAGAGCCATGTGATATGCATATGGCTTCCACAATCTCTTGTACTTGCAATGTCAGATCGGAAAACACCATATCGTGAAATCTGTCAATTGTTTCTGGTGTAGAGAAGTCAACTGGGTGTCCAGAGCGTTCGATATTTTCAACGAAATTCAGTAAATCACTTTTGAGATAATTTGGTCATATAAAAATTATTTACGAAATCATGTTGGAAATTACGCAATTTTGGCAAATCATGTAATTTGGCCCAAATCACGTATATGGAAACGGACTATTATGCAAACAGTGCAACAAACAATTTATGTCGGCATATGAACAGCTAAATACACAACAAACAAATTTAAAGGTTAAATTTCAATATTAAGACAAATAATTTAGTTAAAATTAAGATTTAGCTCAGTTTTGTCAATTCCAATACTATAAAACAAGTAAATGTAACAGCATTGCCATCCCTGATGCATAGTTTTGCAGTCAGCTGTTTGAAACCAGGTAAAGGGCTTGTAAAGATGTTTTATATACTTATTAATTATAAAGTAAAAAAAATAACAAGTAAATAAATGATTCTTCGTAAAAAACATAAATAAAGTGTTACGAAGTGTATACACACAATAATTAATAAAAAACAAGCCTTAAATAAAATTAATTGCGTTAGTTAGTTGTTTTTTTTTTCTTTCATATTTTTCTCTATTTTCAGAGCATCTGCTTTTGACAGTAAAAAAATTAATCATAAAAAAATTCTAACTTATTATATATGTAAAGGTGAATTCACCCATTCGTTCTGAACGAAATTTTTGTTGTTGTTCCGCATTAAATTTACTCTCTTTCTCAAAATAGAGACGTCAAACTACATATAAAAAAATCGTTCGGAACGTTCAGGACGAATGGTTGAATTCACCTTAAGTTGTAGGACTGTGATGACCTCTATAAATAGACTTTCGCTACAATATAACGAGACTAGTTCATAGGTGCGATTCCAAGCACAGCTGACAATTTTTCGTTGCTAAATGTTAAAATTTTTCGATTTGTATTATTTGCTTTTTTGCCTTGGTTCTTTTGTATGTTTTCCTTTGCTTTCTACTTTCATTCTACTGTTTCCGGCACTGTGTAATGAGAAAATTGTATTTTCTGTAGTGGTGAGCTTGGTAAGAATTCGTCTTTTTGTAAAAAAATAACGTTTTTCTCTAGACCACAAAGCCTAGCTTAGACGAACAATTTTATTTTTAAAATTCTCTTGTAATTATACTCGTGTCTACACGATGAAATTCTGGATTTTAATTTCATTCACATGGAACTGCAGAGAGAGTTGCAGTACAAGCAAGGCATATTCATATGAATTTGCCTTGATTACACGCAAGCAATTGTATAAACTAAAGTTGATGGTTTAGACAGAAAGTAAAAAGTTTTTTTGGTCTTTGCAAATTACAAGAAAGCACGAGCAAACCAAATAAGTATGTACATTTTCCTATTTGTTGTTGAATTATGTAAGTCCACACTTCGCATTGCATTATGACTTGACCCAAAGCATATTCACACCAGATAGGCAAGGCTTATTAGAAACTTTCAGGCTTCAATATACAATTTATATTGTGACCTTAGGAAAAGTAAATGTTTTTTATAAATTATTACGGTGTATTCTTATATAGCTTTATATGTATGTATGTATGTAGGTATATTATATGAACGAAAATACGTATAAATGTGGTTTCGGTACTTAGCCCTCTATATACTCTTTTTTACAACTTTCACATACAAGGTTTAACATTCAGACTATGTTAATTTGGCTTTCATAGACCTTAATAATGGCTGTAACGGCTTGAGAGTTCCAAAATCTCATCATACAAGGAAAGTTAAAAAATATAAAATTATACAGTTGTTACAAACATATCATATTAATAGGAAATTTGGCAACAACATATGTACATAGATAGTCATATTGTTTTTACAATTAATTCGCTAATGTCAAATACAATATTTTATACCCATAAAAATCAGATGTTTAACATTGCATCTCATAAAAGGTTGAAATAAGATTGCGTTTTGACAAGTAAATTTTGTGTTCTTTTCTTAAATAAATATGTAATATACAAACATATAAACACCTAACCAAAATTAAAATGAATTGCGGATTACAAGAATTTCTCTAATCACCACCATTCTTCTATCACACTCTCGTCCATAAACTTTCAACACTGCAAAGTAAACTTTCTCTGTGCGAATATTAAAACTGAAAGTCCATACCATCCGTTCTATGCGTTTGCTGCGCGTTCTATGCGTCAAGTTACTCCCCGTCTACATTGGTGCCAGTTTACATTCAACGATTTTTGTCGCTGCAATTTTTGTCTTCCTTTCTTTAAAATTGCATTTGCGTTTACATTGAACGATTTTTGTCGCAGATATTTTATGCATACATACATACATACGTATGTAATTTTTGATATTTTCTTTTTTAAGTATATTCTTACGGTAAACAAACAAGGAATTTACGTATTACGAATTGCGGGAAAAAGGAATTGCAAGAGTACATGCCTATGTGTACTCTTTTTAGTTTCTCTCTTCCCCTATTAGCTCTATTCCCCCTATTTACCGACAAACTAAGAATTGCAGCGACAAAAATCGTCCAATCTAAACAGGCACTTGGCAATTTTGTTGCATGCAATTCTGCTGCAGAATTGCTTTAGTGTCCACATTAGAAAAAATCTAGCATTGCAATTCTTGTATAAAACGTATGTAAGTGCCAGTTTACATTGAACGATTTTTGTCGCTGCAATTTTTGTCTTCCTTTCTTTAAAATTGCATTTGCGTTTACATTGAACGATTTTTGTCGCAGATATTTTATGCATACATACATACATACGTATGTAATTTTTGATATTTTCTTTTTTAAGTATATTCTTACGGTAAACAAACAAGGAATTTACGTGTTACGAATTGCGGGAAAAAGGAATTGCAAGAGTACATGCCTATGTGTACTCTTTTTTGTTTCTCTCTTCCCCTATTAGCTCTATTCCCCCTATTTACCGACAAACTAAGAATTGCAGCGACAAAAATCGTCCAATCTAAACAGGCACTTGGCAATTTTGTTGCATGCAATTCTGCTGCAGAATTGCTTTAGTGTCCACATTAGAAAAAATCTAGTATTGCAATTCTTGTATAAAACGTATGTAAAACATCAAATACAACAACACCAAACATCAAGTTGAATAGTGAGGATAGCAAAGCAAAACAGAATTGCAGAGAACGTGAAACTCTGTACCCCTCCCCTAGCTCCTTACCTCTCTCTCCCAAAACAACAAAGAATTGCTGCAACTAAATTGCAAGTGTGGACAGTGAGTAAGGATAGCAAAGCAAAACAGAATTGCAAAGAACATGAAACTCTGTACCCCTCCCCTAGCTTCTCCCCGGCTACATTGGCAATTTTGTTGCATGCAATTCTGCTGCAGAATTGCTTTAGTGTCCAAATTAGAAGAAATCTAGTGTTGCAATTCTTGTATAAAAACGTATGTAAAACATCAAATACAACAACACCAAACATCAAGCTGAATAGTGAGGATAGCAAAGCAAAACAGAATTGCAGAGAACACGAAACTCTGTACCCCTCCCCTAGCTTCTTACCTCTCCTAAAACATCCAAGAATTGCTGCAACTAAATTGCAAGTGTGGACAGTGAGCTTCTTTCCACTCTCTCATAAAACAACCAAGAATTGCTGCAACTAAATTGCAAGTGCGGACAGTGAGATACAATGCATTTCATGAGAGTAAACTCACCAGTAGAACAAATACAACTACCACATTATACATTTACAGTATCAAACACAGGAGACAAAAAATGAGAAAGCAAAAATAAGTACATAATTACATATATTCAAAAGTTATCAAAATGTATGAAGATCTTTGACAGTGAGCAATGACAAAAATTTGAAAAATGACCAGCTGCGTTACTAATCACACCTATAATTTTATAATTGGGGGATTAAGGTTTAAACTTATAATACTTGTGGGAATACTACTGCTAAATGTGCCAGTTGACTTGTATTATTTTTTAGGATTGTACTAATAGGTTTTTCCTATAAATATGTGATTATATATATACACCTATATGTAAGTATATATACATATATGGGAATAGAAATGGTAAATACAAAATAAGCTATAAATTTCTATAGAAAAATAAATTTGGATTTCGCGCCATTTAGAAAGTTCGGCCATCTTTTTTATCTGCTTTAATGTTTATTATTTCAATCTACATAACTGCACTTGATATTAATTGTAGCATTTTACCATATATAGTAGTTGTCTCACTTCGTTTGCTATGTTCCTTTAACAACGAATAAGATTGTAAGGAAAAACAACAAAAATATTTTCATTTCAGTGCTGACAACATAGTAGTATGGGCGAAATATTTATATATTTATATATATGTTTGTATTCAATTGTTTTATATACTATAGCTGTCTTTTGTTTTCCTTAGGTTATAACGAAAGGTCGCCATATTGCGTATTAAAATGTAACACTGTTTCTTCCACTTTTGACGAGGCAAGAAGGCAAGCAAGGCGAACAACTCTCGTTGGAAAAATCAGCATCAAAGTGAAAAGTATTTTTTCCTCTAGAAAAATAAACTAAAATTCGGTCTTTACGAAAAATATTTAATTATTGTGTATAGGAAAGTAATAAACTCATTGGGAAGATTTTATTTGCTTGTCCGCTGAAAAATAAAG
The DNA here is from genome assembly GCA_963681545.1 of Germaria angustata. Lineage (NCBI taxonomy): Eukaryota > Metazoa > Arthropoda > Insecta > Diptera > Tachinidae > Germaria > Germaria angustata. The sequence continues at coordinate 9,371,470 of OY813000.1, forward strand.
TGAAATTTAAACAAAAGCTGTGTTGCAGCCGAGTCGTTTCTTTGCGAAAGACAGCAGTGACGGCAATTAAAGACCAATATATTTATTTAGTTGGATATAGTTCACTAACCTCCCAAGATAATATATTAATTATACAAAAGGTTTAATGTTATAGTTGTAAGATTGCTGATCTTATTGAGGAAGTGTAAACGTGTTTCTACGGGTGTTTCTAAAAAGAAGAAATAAAACACCGCATTACCACTGCTTTGTTGTACACAGAAATTTTCTTTGGATTTTCGTAAGTTTACATTGTTCAAAATTTTACTCGTAGAAGTTGTAATTGCGGATATTGAAGAAGCCACTTAACAAAATGAGTGGCGGTATGCCGGAGCTGGGCTCAAAAATCAGCCTTATATCAAAGGCTGACATTCGTTACGAGGGCCGTCTATATACAGTGGATCCCCAAGAATGTACAATTGCTTTATCAAGTGGTGAGTAAGCATACAATAACCTAGGATTAAGGTTATTTTAATATTAACAAAAATAGAGGGGTACCGTTAACAAACGGTAAAATCATTTTCTTAATTCCCTTTGTCTCATTTCCTTAAAATTTCTCTCCCCACTGAACATGAAGTTGTCATCGACTTAACATTACATAGTATTCTCTTTTTTTATTGTTGCTCCATTTTTTATCGCTTTTGGCATTTAAAATTTATATATGTATGTATATTGAGTGCCACAAATATATGTATGCATGTGTCCTTATAAAATTTTTTATATTCTTCATTCTACATTTAATTATGATTGCTTTATCCCCTTTTGTCCCACACAAAGTTTTATTATATTTCGTGTTTGATTATACTGGTTTCTCTGACCCGTTATAGTTACACATGTACATACTTACTTATATTTAACGGGTTTTAGACTTGGCGTTTTTGTTTATGATAAAAATAATACACAAACATATTTAGAACCTCCTGAATGTTTGTTCTGAAAAAATATGCAGCATCACTAAAAATAACATGTTATTGTCTAAATATGTTGCACCTCATAAGACACGCAAATGTGCAGCATGTTTTGCACTCAACTTTGTTTTAGGGTTAGATAGTACCCCTTTTTCAACTATCAAAATTAAGCAAATAAAATTTATCTTATGTTTTATTATGGACTTTGGTTTCGATGTATAACCATATCACAGAGTACTCAACTTTGACGTATAAAAAGGGTCTGAATCATATTTTGCATAAACTGTATAACGTGCATAAAGTTTGTGTGAAGAGATATCTATATAAAAAAAAACTAGATTAGCTCTCCCTTTCACACAAACTTTATGCATGTTTACAAAGTTGTCGAGTCTAGTTCTAGTTTATGAACCATATGCACATGGTTCGTCACCAGTTATGACCACTTTAAGCAAATCTGGATCATCGTTAACGTCATTCAACATTTCCTGAGCGATTCCCATGTGACGTTTTTTCTTCTTCAAAATTCAGCAATTTTTGAACGAACTTCGGTTTCGCATCATGCCCAAAATTTGCGGAATGGTATGGTTCCGGCATATCCGAAATCCTCTGAAACTTCTCTAATAGATTCTCTATATAATTTTTTTTTCAATTTCTCAACATTTTCATCCGTTTTTGATGTAATGTAGCTTTCAGGAAGTGCGCCGTGATTCACATCTCGACCTTCTTTGAAAAGCTTGCATCACTTGTAAACATTTTTCAGATTCAGAGTACAATCAACATACTTATGCCACTCTAATCAAGTGCTTTTGATCTCTTAACTTCATTTTTTACACAAAATTTGATACAAATTTTAATATATGGACATTAAGTATTTTAAGCAACTGTTTTCGTTCTATTGTAAGTTTAATAATGTACCACTTTTCGAGGGTGTCGTTAATATACTATATTCGTCAAAATAAAGTAAAGTAATTAAAAAAAGTTATATTAAAATTCATTGGATCATTAATTGAAAATTGAATCAATCTTAAAAAAAAAGCAAGGCACATATGCAGACTTCATTGTTGGGGTATTTTTTTAGTTTTTTCATGCCAAATAATTAAAGTTTATTTTCATCGGTGTAGGATATGCTTATCTAAAAGTTATAAAAATTCAGAAAGAATGAATCCTGAATGAAAACTGTGTTATCAACATAGTTGTGGGTCTGTTGTGATCCGGGGACTTATGACAGCATTGGGGATCAGCAATCCTATTGGTCATCCGCCGCAATGTCGAGAAAGTAATCCGTAATTAGAAAATTTTTGCAATGAGTTCCTAAGGGTGAGGGAATGTAGTAAAATATCACCAGATTTTACAAAAGCTTGTTCATACCGGATCGTTTGCAGATTCTTTTTGACAGGAGCAGTATTGCCCTTTGAGTTAAAAAGCAGCAAATTCTAAGTCACAGGGTTATTGACCCGCTCTCGTATGATTAAAGTTTTCTGAAATATAAATCAATATTCTATAATTAAGTAATTCTGCAAGACATTTACATTTAAAATCGGGAATAGTAAAGTTGGTATTATGGCTAATTTTTTTTTACTAGAAACATGTTATTCCACTAAATAATAGTCTGATAGGTCTGCTTAACCGACTACCTTGGTCGCTTTTGTATTGCCTGAGTATGGATAAGTCACTATGATCATAGATCATATACATATGTATGTATATACATATGTATATACATATCGGATTTTTTAAACGTTTAAGAAACAAAGTGTCAATTATCACAGCAATAAACATATATAATACGATTTTAAAACCACATTTTGAATACGGATCAACTATACTATACACATGCTGCTCAGATCAACAGATAAATAGGCTTCAAAAATTACAAAATAAAGCAATGCGCTCTATACTTAAATGCAACAGATTTACGTCAATAAGGTTTATGCTAGATGCTCTAAAGTGGTTAAACATACAACAAAGACTACAGTACAATACAATCAACTTTATATAAAAAATGAAAATGGGAGATGCACCTGAGTACCTAATAGAACAATTAAGATATGTTGGAGACGCTCAACCATATGGTTTACGGAATTCGAATGATTTGAGACTACAATGCTTTTCTACCACCGCTATGCAAAGATCACTATTTTATAAAGGATTAAGAATTTACAACATGATATCAAATGACATTAAGAATGAAATTAATTTCAATGTTTTTAGAAGAAAAAGTGTAACGTTTGTAAGAAATGTTAATAACTAGGCCTTTTAAAGATTTTCTTTTTCAATTAATTGTATGTTTTTTTAAGAGTCAATATCTATTTTTAGAAAACGATTTATATTTTTCATTTAATTTTTATTAAGAGCTTTAAAATTTTACTTATTTACTTTCCACTTTTATTAAAAAATTTTTGTAATAATTTAAATTTAAGTATATATGTAATAAAAAAGTATTTTAAATACTACTAATAATAATAATAAAAAAATCTTTGTGCAGTTCGGTATTGAATCAAAATAATAGCAAATAAGAGCTAAATAAATAAATAAATAAAAATAAATAAATAAAAATAAATAAATAAAAATAAATAAATAAATAGAAATAAATAAATAAAAAAACAATTTTCAAATAAGTGAGTTTTATCCTTGTAAATTACAGGATGAAGTTAAACTTCGTTATGGCGCTTCGTTATCGCATGTGTAACTGGACATATTCCTTCCAATACTGCCACCGTTATTCGAAGCTGTGTCCGGCAAGTTTTAGTATCGTTGTCATTCTCGCGTAGTCCAGATAAGCTCAAAATTATTCAGATAGTGTTTTTGGACCACTTCGTATGTTCCTTCCTGTATCGTTCATCCTGTACGATGTAATTTCTCAGATTTTAAATGCGCTTGTCACCAGGAATTTATTTTCCCAATTTGGGTTTTTTGATAGTCTCCCCCTTATTGTGTGTGGCGATTTTTTACTGCAAATTCGACATTTTCGACTATATTAAAGACATTGATCAAGGTTTTTCTTTCATATACGAGTAGTATATTATTATTATTATCATTAGGAGAAAAAAAATTAAAAAAATTACAACCTAATGTATAAGGGCTTTAGCTACTTGACCTTAGGCTCGTACGAGTAGTATGAAAATTGAAGTTATAAGCTGAATTCGCCAAACAAGATCAGACCAATTTTTTAATTTTTAGCTACAGATGCTGAAAAGGTTATGGCTTTCATGTATGGGGACAAGTTACGGTTTTCGGAATCGAAATCAAAAAGACAACTCTATCTACAAAAATTATAATGAAAGTCGTAATATACCTCCCGTGTCTGTCTACTATAATAGCCCACAAACAGCTGGAAGTAATTTAGAACATCTTAATTTCACGTATTTCTTGATGTTAAAAAAACAGATTCGCAAAAAAATTATAACATAAATTCTAGACTGTTCTCAGAACTCTTCCCAATGTACACTTGTTATTGAATACGAACTTTATATTGTTGATTTAAACAAGTTCTCGGATTAGTCCTTTATATATTTGCTTATTTGGCTTCAGAAAGATTTGTACGCAACCTAATAAATAGATACGAAATATCCACTGAATATAAAAAAGCATAAAATGAACACTTGCTAAGTATAAGTGTAGTTAAAACAAATTTACATATATCATGATTTTAAAGCAAGAAAAACATACAAAATTGGGTTATTCCGTTTGATTATCACAGATTTGTCGATAAGCACTTCTTCATGCAAAAATAAAATGTTTAATTTCCACATATGTACATCAAGGACTAGTAAAAGGAAAATACAGGAGTTATGTAATAAATATATATGTAATAAATATATACATATACATACTTATATGTCATAAATGTATTAATGTGTGTTGACATTTGTATATACTCTAATGCCATTTGTATGAAAGGCTACTCTTAATGACATTAAAAAATCTTTAATTTCATTTTGAATATAGAAATATAATAAAACTATTTGAGAGTTCATTACAAATTGTCATCTTTTATTCATTTTCTATAAGTTTTTGATGATCCAAATAAACATTATTCTTTTAAAAAGTATTTTTGTCATGAGTTTATTAACGCATTAATATAATTCAAATAAATTTATCATATTTCCTAACAATTTTTAAATCACAAATTATGCTATTTATTTGTTTTTAATTTCCAAAACCCTACCAATCTGTTTATTTTAGTGCGGTCATTTGGTACCGAAGATCGTGAAACACAATTTCAAATTGCACCTCAAAGTCAAATATATGATTATATTTTGTTCCGTGGGTCTGATATTAAGGATATACGTGTGATTAATAATAGTCTACCACATCCCAATGATCCGGCTATTATGCAGGTACAATTACCCAATGGACAACACGTGATGCCCCATTTTTCAATGCCAAGCATGAATCCTCAGCAAGTACCCCAAATGGGAGCATCTGGTAATTATGGTAATCCCTTTGGTACTATGAGTGGCTTGGGTGCTATTGGGGGCGCCAGTGGAAGTGGATCTGTACCATCTTTGGCACCTGGTTCTGGCGCTCCGGGACCATTTATGATGGCTGGTAATCAACAAACTATGCAATCGCAGCCAAAACCCTCACAGGGACAACAGCAACCACAAACGCAACAGAAACAACCAAGTAAGTAAAGGACTCGATGAATATAATAACAATAATTTATTAATTAATTGGTATAGGAATTTTTATTTCTATCAACCATTGTTATTGAAATTTGGATTATAAAGGTTGTTACGGGCTTTAAATACCAATAAATCAATTAATTCTTAAGACGTTTTAAAGTCATACTTAAAATCCCTAATAAATAACTGGATGATTAATGTGTAATATTTATTCCTATGTGCATCTATTCATCATATGAAAAATTTGTCATTTTGTCCTACTTACCGCTGTTTTATCTCTTTCGTACAGGCTGTAATACTACGGATACTAATAATTTGGTTACATCTTCCTTACTAACCACCGTTGATAGTATTGGGTCGAATCTTAACAACAGTAATAGTGCTCATAATAGTAATATTTCAAACTCAAATACTAACAATAATAACTGTAGCAACAACAATCATAGCAACAATGCCATAAATAACGTTGGTCTCCTCGGCATTGGTCTTGGTATTGGTTCAGGTGGTCTTCTTAGTAACATAGGCTTAGGTATTGGTGGAGGTGTTGTTGCCAATAATACATCCGCAGCTTCTGCTACATCTTCAACAAGCAAGAAATTATCTCTAACTAACGCAACGGCACTAAATGATCACAAAGACCAAGGTGTGAGGGTAAACTTTTTCTAATATAAAAAAATCATACCAATTATTTTCTCATTATTTCCTTTCTTTATTTTTTATATTAACAATTTTGTTGTTTTTGATTTAAAAGTTATAATTTGCACCCATATTTTTAAAACCTAGTATCAAAATTTGTTTTATTCAGCCATGCCAGAGCGTAGCTTCCCTTGAACGTTTCCAATGCAAATAACCTACTTAAATTTTAATTTTACGTCCATTTTGTAAAATATCTTAATTAATTTTAATAGCGACATTTTCATTAAAGATTTTTTTAAAGCTTCCATATTTTAAACAAAATATAAATTAAATCATCTTTTATGTATGCGAAATCATATTTTTTATATAAACATTTCTTTTTAAAAATTTGTATTTATTTATTAAAGCAAATGACAAACATTTTTTATATTTTGCATTTCTTTGTTGTTGCAAAAACTGCATTGTATTCTCTCCAATTAGTTGGCTTCTTCATACTATGAGGGTGCCTCAATAATTCCGTGACTTTTTGAATTTCCTGCCTCAACTGAAAGGCAAAACTGCGCCTGTTAATAGGCAACTGCTAGTTGACTTCTGTCAAAATTTGAACAAGCTGCGTCATTTGGTTTGTGTTTGACAGTCATTTATAGCAGACTACCGCATGATTTGAAGAGCAAATAGGAAAAAGTGAATTTCGTGTGCTAAGCATTACTTTTTTGCGGAAAAAACCATTACTCAAACCAAGGCTGAGATTGATTAATAATATGGGAATTATGCACTATCAATTTCAATGGTAAAAAGTGCTTTACTGAACTTCGTTGTGGCCGTACAAGGACGCAAGATTCCGAACATTGTGGACGCCCAGTTGGGGTCTCAACACTCGAAACAATTGACATAATTCACGATATGGTGCTGGCCGATCGGATATTGAAAGTGCCAGCGATTGTAGAAGCTTTAGGCATATCTCATGGCTCTGTGGTTTCCATTTCGAATGATCACTTGGGTATGAGGAAGCTTTCCGCAAAAAGGGTGCCGCATTTGGTCACAATCGACCACAAAACACATCGTGTAACAACTTCGCAATATGGACGAGTTTTTGTGCCGTTTCGTAAAAGTGGATGAAACGTGGTTTCACCACAACACACCATAGCCCAAACAGCTGTAAAAACAATGGGTTTCTCGGTGTAAATCGGCGCCAAAGAAAGCCAATGTGGATTTGTTAGCCAATATAATCATCCTGACCGTATTTTTGTATGCACGACGTATAATCCTTAATGCGGATTAAAAAAACGACCTCGACAAATTTTATTTTTTGGAAGGGACAAAAAGCATTGGAGGAACGTTGGAAAAAGTATATAGATAGAGCTCAAAGGATAATGTTGAAAAATAAAATGATTTTCATTCAAAAACCTGTCATTCAAAAAGTCACGGACTTATTGACACTTATTGTAATAAAAACTCGTGTAGTTCAATTATAATTTGATTCCACGAAATGATTCCAAATATCCTAGAAAACAATAAATGTGAGTTTATATGCTTTATTATTTGTTTCGAAAACTTCTGAACGCAATTGGATTTAATTCGACAAAAAATTAGTTACAATCTGGATTAACGTTTAGTAAATTTTTTATCTTTATGTAATAGCTCCGATTTCCCGATATTTGATACTTATTGGTGTTCCCTTTTATATTTTTCATCTTAAAATAATTATTCAATGCTTGTCGTTAATGGTATTTACACATCTTAATGCACAAAATCCACTTCATTCTACATATTAATGAAACGATATTTTAGTTTAAGTAGATCCTTGGTCTATTGTGGCTTGTGTCAAAGCTTTTCAAAGTAGATTATTTTATTTGTTTGTATTAAAGTATTTCGCCAGTTGTCATAATAAGTTTTGGTGCTTTAGTCAAAAAAGTAATAAGTAAATAAAAAAAAATCCATCAATATATAATTTATTTTCTTCCGATTTCCAAGTAATGCCTGTATGAAATTATTTATAATTTTTGAAAAGATTAGAATTTTGTTAACCATGGGCTGATTATAAATTATGTTTGTTATATAGCTTATTTAATTTGTAAAAATATTTTCATCTGTTTCGCTTTTAAAAAGTATGTTTTTTCGGACCTTATAAAATTTCAGTTGAAATATGAAAATGCAATTTCCTTTTTTTTTAATTAATGTTAACTTAATAATAAAGTTTCCGTCATAGACATGCTGGCTGGTGCTTCACGTTCAACGACGCCTATAAGTCTTATATCTCGAAAAAGCCCATCGGCTGACATTGGTGTGCAAGTGAATCAAAATCAACAACAACAACAACAGCAGCATCAACAGCATCACAGTAATCAAAATCAGCAACATCAACAACAACAGCAACATCATCCAAATCATCAAAATAGTGCTGGTCATGGCGGCGGTGGACAATCGCGTGATGCTGGTCATAAGCGACAAAGTCATCAAAATCAACGTGGTGGAAATCAACAGCGCAACAACGATAATTATCGTTCCGGTCGTATGATGGATAATTATAATAACATGAATCATAACAATCAACGCAATAATCAGGGTGGCAATCCAAATCGGAACTATTGGAATACACATCGTGCCACTATGTCCAACAACAACATGCGTAATCGCGGTGGAGGTCCACGTTCTAATATGCGTAACATAATGGTAATATATTTTATAGTTTATACGCCAAATGAAATTACTTAACATATTTTATGTCATCGATTTCATTTTATTGCAGGCCTTTAGGTCGGCTAATGGCCCCAGTGGCATTCAGAAGCCTTCACGTAATCCCATTAAATTTGAACAAGATTTTGATTTCGAACAAGCAAATACTAAATTCGAAGAACTTCGCTCGCAACTATCAAAACTTAAGGTGGGCGATGAACCCAAATCAGAACAGGTATCCTTTTTAGTTTTAATTTTGTATTGATTCTTTGTTTTTTTTGAGCATTTGATAATTTGTTTATTTGTTGACAATTTGTTTATGGTTTTATATTATTCAAGACGCTTTTCTCACAAAAAGACATTGTTAAACTTTGTTTTAACAAAACACGATACCACCATAGAAATAGAGGTTAAAGTTAAAAACGTCATTTCACATAACATTTGCGTTTGTGGGTTGAAGTCGTAGGAGATTTCCGTAAATTTTAATGGCAAGAACTTTGGCGATTTTAACTTGCAAATGTATATAGAAGTGAACTGACGTATTTTGATTAAACTGAGCATTATAGAGAGAACAATGATCCATAATCTTGTGCATTTGAGATTGGCAATTGTAAATGTTTTCAAATAACTGAATCACAATTTTTGATTGTTTGACATAATTGTTGCTTATAAAACCGCTAATGGAATGACGGATTTTTTGCGGATGATACCTTACCAGATATTACTTACGTTAGGGTATTGACTAGAGAGTATTGAGGAACTACCTTCAGCGCACTCAGTTCCTGTAGAGTATAATTTTTCGTTTTTTATTTCGCATGTGGGAGCGCACAACAGGCCTTTCACTGGTCTATGTATGGCTTTTGACATAAAATTAATCATCTCTTTTCAACCTAATCTAATCTGCAAAAGCGCTTTTGAATTTTACTATGCAAATATTTGTTTTTAAGTCCTTAAGCATAAACTACGGTTTTACATGGTGCATATACACACAGGCTTACGATGACGTAATTCGCAACGAATCGAACTAGTGCCTTGAAATTAGCACTTACAAAAAATCTCAAGCTGGAGCTAATCGATTTGGCAAGTGAAACATTTGAGTCTCGCCCAATCTTTATAATATTTGCTTGCTACTGTTTACCTACCGTGAAAGTAAACTATCAATTGAAAGTAAACAAGTTTAACATTCTAGCATAAAGCAACATTTCGATCGCAAATAAGGCATTTGAAATTCAAATTATTTATTTTCTTTTCTCAGAAAAAAAAAATTGATAAATCGTTTGCCCCCTGAAAGAGAAAAAGGGAACTTAGTATTTTTTAAACTTAAATGAGAATGAGTAAACTTAATGGGAAAGAGTACGTAATATTGTTAGTTATTTTTATAGTTATTTTTGCTTTACAAATTGATCGACAAAATGTAACAGCATTTTCTGGAATGGAAACGCCATTATTCAAACGAACATAATTTTCCTTTATGTCATCGACTTAAAATCTAATCAGACTCAACAAGAAAATTATGTTATTAATTTTTAATGCGTTTCATAATTAGATATAACAGGAAATTTAAAATTTTGTTATTAGCTGGGGGTAAACTCCATTGGCTTTTGATTAATTCAGTTTTTATTGCATCTTTTTGTAGAGCTTTTATACAAACCAGGGGGCAAATTACGGCATTCGATATCGAACGAAATTTCAAACAAAATTTTCTTGAATTGTATTGAAATTTCGATCGATATCGAATGCCGTAATTTGCCCCCAGATTAATGGAAGTTTCCTTCATAATTACATTTGTTTTTGTCTTCCACTGCAAGAATGAATGTTGCCTTTTTCGAATATAACATCGAAAAACAGCAAAACCCAAGCGAAAGGACGAACTTCTTCAGAACATGCTGAAATAAGCATGAGGATTTACAAATGTCATACAAGTCAATAATCGTATCATTGTCAGAAGATGTCTACTTTTTAATCATGATGTTTAAAATTTTATATTCACTATGTGGCATCTTCAGTGTCTTTTTCTTTGCTACTAGTAAGTATGACGTGAGATGAGGAAAAATCGTTTCAAACATTAAATGATCTTTTTCTCTCTGAAAAACCAAAAAATACATACAATTTTGATAATCTTCATTACATTAGGTACCTTTGAAATTACATTAGTAAGACTATTATAAGTTGCAAACAATTCTACACCATTTCAAGAGTTATATGAGCGGTTTTCGACTATTAAAAAATTCTTATTTTCTTGCCTTAATGATTGCTCCAAAATAAATAAAATCTCACAAAATAAAGTACATAATAAATACTCGATGTACTAAAATCATTGTACATATTAAGTTCATTGAACATTAACTTCATCGTAACTTGCTTTACTCTCGCGCATTGTTTATTTTGATATTCGTGATCAGTAAATGTAAAAGACCAATTGACTTTTAATCTGTACAAAATTAAGCACTTAATTCAGTATTAATTTGTCTAGATTCGTTTTCGTTTTGTTTTATCATTTACATTAAAAACTATTTTTATGACTCAAATGAAGCAGTAACTAACCACGTGTTATTTTTCTTTCCTTTTTTCCTTTAATTAATTATACTATGCTCCTATTACAACCTTGCAACAATTAATCAACCCAACGCCCTCATCCAAATAAAACTAAAATATTCCAAAAAAATTGGCTAAATAAAAAAAATCCTGCCCTGTTATACATGGTTGACGTGCAATATACACAAATTTCCACATCTACTCTTATCTATACTACTGCACTACCTCCTCATCCAAAACGCAACTATAACTACATACACAACTACATTGTTCGATTTTCATATGAAATTAATATGAATTTTGTGCAATCTTGCTGATCCTCTTAAATGTTCGCTATTTTATAAAAATTTCACAAAAAATAAATTATTATATTAAAAATAAACCAAAATGTGCGTGTGTATGTTGTATGTATTATACAATAAAATGTGCCCTTTTATATAAATGGAACATAAAAAATTAAAGTGTTCTTCGCCTACTCCTACTTCTTCACAGATGAATGGCGAAACTGATAAAAAGGATGATTCTGGTAATGAAACTGGAGCTGGTGATCATGAACCTGAAGAAGAAGAAATTACTGTAGGCTACGATAAGACCAAATCATTCTTTGATAATATCTCCTGTGAAACTGCACAAGATCGTACAAAGAACAAAAATTATGATTGGCGTCAGGAACGTAAATTGAACAGTGAAACATTTGGTGTTTCGTCTACAAGGCGCGGAGGGTAAATCTATCATATCGCCGTTAGTAAAAAGAAACTGTTGCTTAAATAATATTTTTATTACAGATACCGAGGTCGTGGCAACTATTACAATAACCGTAACATGAGCAATTACAACGGTGGTAATTACAATAATCGTGGCTATCGTGGCAATAATTATCGTAATCGCAGCAACAATCGTAGTAAAATACATAACAATCGTGATGGCAGCACTTCGAATGGAGTTGGTGGCAATATCAATAATGCTACTAACAATCCTACGAACAACAATGTTGCTACTAATTTAAAAAATCAAACGCAACAACCCTCAACTCCAGGTTCAGCCTCAAATCATACTACTAATACAACTCCAGCGACCACATCAAAAACGGCGTCTTCAGCTATACAAGATACTAACAATCAACCACAAATGGCTGCAGTGGGTGTAGGTGAGTTAAAATTAAATATACAACACATGTTTCCTGAAAACAATTGATTTTGGGGGAAAAGTTAATAGCTGCATGCTATAAAGGATTACAAATATGGCAAATTTTCACAAGTTATTTATTCTCTAATCACACTTTGAAATGCTTTCAATGAAAGTAAATTCAATTCATACATTTAACGGTCTGATTCAAAATATATTTAACTGTAGCTTTAAAGTTTCAAATAAATATTATTAGTTTCTATCAAGATAGTAAAACAATAAAATATTCTATGAAAAAGAATTCACAAGAAATTTTTTCATTCGAATTAAGAGAGTATTTGAATATCGAGTTTCTTATGTTTGTTTTGATTGTATGTATGTACATCATTCGAAAAATATATTTTAGTAGCTGCATGCTATAAAGGATTACAAATATGGCAAATTTTCACAAGTTATTTATTCTCTAATCACACTTTGAAATGCTTTCAATGAAAGTAAATTCAATTCATACATTTAACGGTCTGATTCAAAATATATTTAACTGTAGCTTTAAAGTTTCAAATAAATATTATTAGTTTCTATCAAGATAGTAAAACAATAAAATATTCTATGAAAAAGAATTCACAAGAAATTTTTTCATTCGAATTAAGAGAGTATTTGAATATCGAGTTTCTTATGTTTGTTTTGATTGTATGTATGTACATCATTCGAAAAATATATTTTAGTAGCTGCATGCTATAAAGGATTACAAATATGGCAAATTTTCACAAGTTATTTATTCTCTAATCACACTTTGAAATGCTTTCAATGAAAGTAAATTCAATTCATACATTTAACGGTCTGATTCAAAATATATTTGACTGTAGCTTTAAAGTTTCAAATAAATATTATTAGTTTCTATCAAGATAGTAAAACAATAAAATATTCTATGAAAAAGAATTCACAAGAAATTTTTTCATTCGAATTAAGAGAGTATTTGAATATCGAGTTTCTTATGTTTGTTTTGATTGTATGTATGTACATCATTCGAAAAATATATTTTAGTTTTTTAAAGAATTTCTTATAAATTTGAATGCTTTTCGATCATGATTTGGCAAAAGATTACTAATGATTTCGTTAGCGCTAATGAAATGCAGGCATGAACTCAGCTAAGCCAACAACAAACAATAGAATATTAAATTTCTTATGAATCTTTTTGTTGCAGAATTTATTAATACTTTCCATTACATGAAAAAATAGACTTCCGATAATAGCCAATACTTCGTATTTAATTAAAGATGCAACCTGAATTTGTGTCTTGTATTAATAGAGATATTTGAGGTAAAATGTTATTTCTGAATAGATCAACTTACAATTGGATTAAAGTAGGTTTTTAGTGCAATTTCGCCCAACAATGTTTTGTAAACTGTTGTTTAATTTTTTTTTTAATTCGACATTAAATGAACAAGTTTTCCTTCAGCAATTTCTACATTTACTAATGCAAATTTGAGAATCACAATTTTTAGTAAGAATACTTACCGGAATATAAACAGTATTTAAAGATGTTCCTATTAGGGTAGGGTCGAAAATTAGTGTTCGTTGGTTGAATAAAAACGAAAATTGCTATATATACATGGAATGTATTTTTGATTAGCCTATACTCTATAGGTGTTGGTGCTTTATTAATGACCGTCAACGGCGAGACTTAAGCAATGCTAAATTAGATGAATTCTGATATGACGAACGGCATAGAAGACATTATGCAAGATTATACCCATCGGACCAGAGGTCGATTGTTTGATTTAATGCTTTAGACTTTAATTGCAAATTCTTTAAAGTATAACAAACCCATCGAACAAAATCAACCGAATATATGTGACAACCATTGAAAACTTGCTTGCTCGGAACCATACCACCTTAAGGTGACAATACGGACATTTGAATGACATCGAAAGGACTTAGCTAATTTATCTGCAGCTTTTCTTTGTTTTAAAATCGTTCCAAAATGAAGCGAACATTTTTTATTCATCTAATTATTTTTGTATATTGATTTTTAAATCTTGGTTATTATTGTTTTTTCTTAGTCAAATTAGGCATTTTTTCAGATCGTTATTTATAGGGAATTTTTTAAATCCATGGTGATGTTAAAAAATATTTTTTTTCAAAGTTTAAATATTATTTTTCTATTTCTTTTTCAGGCCAATAATCCTTTGCGCTGGTATCTATATAAGTTCAAAAAAATTCACTGAAAATCATAAGGAATTTTTATTACAAACATATAAAAATACATTTTGTATATCAAAAGTATTTTTTTAAACTGCTGACGTCCTTCGCTCCCATCTACGATAAAAATAAAATATACAAGTGAAAAATTATATATAGAAATCGAGAAGTAAATGATGAAAAATTACATACGCAATGAACATTTTATATTACTAAAATACTTTATACACAGCAACTATTCGCTAAAATTGGAGTATTTTAACTCTTGCAAAAAAGAAAAATACAAATGGGTTAAAAAGGCAGCACATAAACCATTTATATAAAAAGGAAAATTAGAAAAGAAAATGAACATTAAAAGATGTTAGCATAAAATAGATTTAGAGAAAACAACAAAGAAATAATAAATTTATGAAAGGATAATAAGTAACAATATTTGAAAGATATGAAATTAAATTTAAATAAATACATAATCCCCTAAAAATACTGGAGAAAAAAAAACTGGAAAAATGTTTAAAAGAACTAATAAAAGATTATACATAATAAAAAGGCGCTTTAGAAAACTGGAAGGGAAGGGTATACAATTTTTAATTTTAATAACGGAGAGAAGAAAAATCCACGAGAGGTAGATAGGGAAAGAGAGGATTTAAAAATAGCTTCATACAGAAATAAACATTAAATTATTTCTCGTAGAAGTTGCCCCCGTTGCATTTATTGGAATTATATTTATAATAATTTGGAATGCCAAAATTGTATGAATAATTATAAATTAAAATAATTTTGAAAGTAACAATGCGTTATATCATAAACAGTAAAATTAAAAATTTTATAAATAAATTTGCATACGAGTATGTATACAATAATTAAAATCAAATCGAGCATGTTTGCTTGGTTTATACAAATTAAATTGCCAGAAGAAACAGATAGAACGAGGAGAGTGAGCTTTTGGAGGATTAGAAAACATACCTATTAGAAAGCATCGTATTTAATGGCGTTAGTTTAATAATTAGAAATGCTTATTTTAAATTATACTTTATAGCTTAAGTTTATCTTGTCGCAACGACTTAATAATTTTTTTCAGATAAGAAAAAAAACCAAACATTTGACCTCAATACTAAAGAAACGAAACACATAAAAACAAATTCGCAAAATACGCTGTATTAAAACTTTGTAGTAAATAATAAAATTCAAAGAATTTTATTTAAAACTTTCTTTTTTAATAGTAAAACATAATTTTTATTAAATTATTTTTAAATTGAAAATGAAACTACTACAATACTTCTTTTAACACAAATTGCCTAATTATGTTGGAAATATATACATAAGATTTGTTTTATTTTTACTTTAAAAAATGCCTTCAAAACTTTCAGTAAATGTAAGCCCAGCAAACTAAGAATTAAAAAATAATTTCCTTATTTTTTCCTAAAGCATCCCACCTCATTCTAATTAAAAATTTTCTCTGTCGCTTTGATTTTAAATCAAAAAATATAAATTATCTATTAACATTTAAATATTTAAACTCTTAACATTATTTGTATTTATGCCAAACAGCAAGCATTTTGTTATTATATATTATATTGATTTTTAAAGTTTATTATCATAAACTCCCTTCTGATTCGCCCCTCTCTTTCCCTCACTTTATCTCTCTCTCTGTAACATAAGTATATTTTGAAATAAAAACATTTAAAAATTAAAAAAAGAGAAACGAAAAAACTCCAGAACATATTTTTTTACTCATTAAAATGAAATTTTGTATTACCATCCAAATAAAGCTCACTCTCTGTTATGTTGCTAGCAGAGAAAATACCAAGAAACTACAAAATATATAAAAAATTTTATTATATATATAAATTTTAAAATGCAAAAATTTAAAAAATTAATATATATATATATATATATATATATATATATATATATATATATATATATATATATATATATATATATATATATATATATATATATATATATATATATATATATATATATATATATATATATATATATATATATATATATATATATATATATATATATATATATATATATATATATATGTATATATATATATATATATATATATATATATATATATATATATATAATATATATATATATATATGTATATATATATATATATATACAGACATATGTATTTTGAAATTATTATTAAAATATAATAAACCCAAAAAAATATTAAAATCATTGTCAAAAACAATACAAATAATAAATAATAAATTTGTGTAGTATATAAAAGGTTTATAAAAGTTTTATCATTATTATTAAAATTAAAGAGAATTAAAAAAATATTACGTGTATAATTTTTTTTAATTTGAAAAACAGTTATAAAATATACTTATGTATGTATGTATGGTGCAATAGTTTTGAATTTATTTTGTTACAAAACATATCCCTTTGTACGCGAAATTATTATTTTTTTTGCTACACCACAAGTTTTTTTTCATTTATTTCGAATTGGTCTTGATTTTACCGAAATTAATGCCCCTATTGCGGTTCACCACTCAACTCAGTTTGGTCGTGTAGAGTCAACCCAACTTATGCACAACCAAACTCATTTTAGTTATTGCGTATCGGAATAACTAAAGTGAGTTTGGTTGTGCATAAGTTGGGTTGACTCTCACACGACCAAACTGAGTTGAGTGGTGAACCGCAATAGGGGCATAATATTAATTTCTTTATTCGTTTGTAAGCGGGAAATGAAGTTTTTTTTTTGTTGTTGGAATCTTCCCAACAGGAATATATTTTTATCTATGTGTCCGTTCACCTTTTTAAACTTCATTCGTATTTGGGCTGATCAGTACAAAATTTTAAAACACACATCTTGTGTATAACTCTAAAGATTACGTATACACCTCAGACCAATCCCAAAAGTATTCCTTGTAAACACTTTGTGGACCACGTACAGAACAACATTTATAATAGAGAAAACACGATTTCATGTGTAGCAATAAATACTTGTTTAAAAAGAGATAATGGTCCATGGTGCATTACACATGACCACTCTCGTTCTGCCCTATCGTTAATTGAAATTGTTTTAAATTTTAGCTTCCTAACAGTGGGGTATTAGTAGCAATTCTATACATTCGCGCAACAAAAAGGTGTCGGTGAATCAATATGATAACATTATTCCCACAGGGAACAGAATAAATTGGAGTGTATAGGTGCGGGTTCGTTAAGAACTGCATTGATGTACCTGATTTGGTGTCTACATTTTATTTCAAGACAAAATATCAAATTGAAACTTAAAGCGCTAAGGATTAACTCAAAAATTGGCGTCCTAACCTAATAAATATCTATCATGAATGTAAATCAGAAACAACGTCCATAATTTCAGTATTTTTATTTCTCATTTAGACTAACAAAGCGAAACGTAAATAATTTCTTGAAGTCAACCTTAATCGTGCCCCTTAGAAACAATGTTTCTTAAAAATATATAACAAAATCTCATTGTTGTTTCTAAAAAGTACTACATATTGATTGTGCATTAGAAAAATACCTTTGTTTTTATAATCATATTAAAATATAATGTCTGCAGGTCAGTTTCAATTCAATCAACCAAAACATGAAATATTTGATGACAGTTTCAGATCTTATCACCAGCTGAAGAAAAAATTTCAGCGAATTCAGAAGGTATAAAAGCAAATTTTGGGAGATCATTTGACAACAGTTTCACTTAAACCGCTTTAACAATAACATCAACAAAAAATATATTCTACAAAATGTTCGATTGGACCAATAAAAATGTTGTCTACGTTGGAGGCTTCAGTGGCATCGGCTATCAAGTCTGTCAAATGATGATGAAGAAACCAATTAAGGTAAGTCTCAAAACAAAGGACAATTTGTTTATTATGTGATTATGAAAGAAGAAACAAATCGGTATTATTCTTATTTGTGTCCTTTAACTGCAGTTCTTAATTGTTTGCGGTCGTATGGAAAACGTTGAAATGCTTAAAAAGCTTCAGGCAATTAATAGCGCCGTAGAAGTAACGTTTGTTCAAGTAAATATTGCCGACCATTCCAGCATTGTTAAGGCTGTGAAACAAGTTGTTGGCCACGTTGATCATGTTGATGTTTTGATCAACGGTGCTGGTGTTTTAGCTGATAAGGATATTGAAACAACAGTGGCTGTTAACCTGGTAAATATTAATTTTCTCTTTGCATTCATAGAAAAAGTAATCAGACATTAAAAAAAGTGAAAGAATTCTTGTAATGAACAAAATGCAGCATACTTTAGGGATGTGAAATGTATTTGGTTTTTTTTTAAGTTGTACGGACTCATCAAATACTTCCTTATATGTAAATATTTTTCACTTTTACTACTATTGCAATTTACTATTGACTATAGACTGGTGTAATCAATACGACCCTAATGCTTATGCCTTATATGGACAAAACTCAATCTGGTCATGGCGGCATTGTAGTAAATATTTCATCCATCTACGGTTTAGAACCCGGTCCAGCTTTCAGTGTTTACTCTGCCGCCAAACATGGTGTCATAGGATTTACCCGATCTATGGCGGTAAGTAAGATTTTATAAACATTTATGAATACAAATTAAACAAAAACAATCGCAAAATATGTACATGTTTTCCTCTCATTCAAACATTGCAGGATGAATATTTTTATAACAAGACAGGTGTTGCATTCATGTGCATTTGTCCCGGTATGACTTCTACTGAATTGATGACTAACAAACGCGATGTGAATTGGATGAAGTGGGTGCCACATAATGAGGGCATTTGGAAGAACGTAATGGACACTCATATGCAAACACCGGAAGAATGTGCTATTAATATGATGAATGTTGTTGAAATGGCCAAAAATGGTGGCATCTACATATGCAGTGTGGGTGGTATGAAAGAAATTAAACCAACTGTTTATACCAATTATTAATTTTTGATACGAAAAGACTGTTTTGAAAGTTGCAAGAGAAATAAAAAAATATATGTTAATAAAAGTCAATTATTGTCATTTTGTTTTACATGAATAAGAAAAACATCAAAGCAGCGAGATGATCACACACCGCTCAAGCATGTATGTATGTGAGCAAATACGCTTTAGATTTTGCTGGTTTTCTCGTACATGATTGGGAGACTAGAAAATGTTTTGTTTTTGCTCGTTCATGTATGAATATTTTTTTGTTTTCCAAATTGTTTTTCACTCGATTGCTTATATTCGTATAAACGTGAAATATCATACATACAAAATATAATTTTTTTTGTGTATCACTTTTGCTTGTGTATCCTTAAAAACTTACATTAATTTTTTGATCAGAGACAGAAAATCGTTTGGTGTTCATTTATTGTATGGAAACAGATTTGCAAATTTATATAAATCTCATTTATGAGATATATGAAATATTAAAAATTTCCGAACCCTGTACATTATAAGATTCAAATACAAATTGCTCTGATAGTACTATATATGTACATATACATATGATGATGTTGTTAATCAAAGTATATATTAATTAATTAACGATGAGATAGGCATATTTGTCGTTGTCGACGTCACACGAAGTCGACACTAATATTTTGGCAACTGTGCGTTTAAAACTCTGAAAATATGCACATATTACCAATATAGGCAACTAAAAATCGATGCCATTTCACTTGGATACCTTGTTATCTTTCAGTAAAAGAAATGCATGCATTACAATGATAATCCGAGCCCTGGTTATATGCAGTTATAAACTAATTTTCCAAAATACGACAATTCTGACTTAAGAATAATAAAAAGGAAATGTATTTTATTCACAGAAACAAAAACATAAATATGCATACGATACACCCGATATCATTAAATTTAAGTGGGAAAAGTAGAAAATAATCATAAAATTTTATGCATTGTGTTAAACCATGTGTATTTATCGCTGCGATGAAAACAAATACAACAAAACTCAGATATAACGAACTGCACTAAAACACACACACACGCACACACACACACACATATATATATATATATATATATATATATATATATATATATATATATATGTATATATATATATATATATATATATATATATATATATATATATATATATATATATATATATATATATATACGATAGAGTTCGGTTGCAACGAACTCCATTGTTAATTCCCAATATTTATTAAAATATGTTTGAATTCAATTGAATTCTCATATAGTATTTGTTGATTTTTTCAAACATTATTATTGACCTATTCATAAATGAATTTTTAATGCTTTTCTAAATAATGGCAAATATCTGCTTAAACGGTTTAGGAATGCAGCGGACGAAGAATTTAGCATTTTATTTTGTTCGTTCTAAACGTACAGATTTTCAATCAGTTTTGTATTACTGTTGGTATTTAAAAATAAGTTCTTACAAGCGATAGTTCATTAGAACCGAAATTTTTATGAAATATTTCAACAAAACAATTGGATCCCCTTGTCGAACTCTATATATTTTTCGTCATCATTTTTTCCATAAGGAGTTTGACAATACTATTCTCGGCTTTGTTGCAATCAATTCAACTTGCATAGACCTTATAAGTCCGCATATATTTCTATATCATAGGCAGCGTTGTCATATTGAAAGATTTTTAATTTTTTGCATAATTTTTCAAATGCTAAAAAGTTTTTTGACCATTTCATTTATAAACTTAATTTATTTTTCAAGTTTAAGGTTTTTTAATTTCTTAAATCGATATTTCGGTACTCATCGAGTACCATCTTCAGGATATTTGTTTATTTTTAAGTTTTTTTCTTAGAATTTTTTTGTGGAATATATAGATTTGTATGTGTGTACATAATTTGTTTTAATAAAATAATGAGACAATGATGATTTTTTAAAGCTTCTTTCATTAAAGTTTATTAAAAAACAAGACGATGTGATGATCTGAAGTTCGTCCTTGTTTGAAAACATTGTTCACGCGCTTGCCTCCGTTCATATGTATATCCACATGCAACATTGAACGAAAATGTTTGCCAAGACAATGTACCTGCAATTATTGACTTCATTAACATCATATTAAGATGGTCTTATTCTATTCTTACATATATGGATTTTTATTTTAAGTTCGATATCAGCATGCGAGTGAATTTCTTAGTCAATATCAAACAATTTGTTTGTTGATTTTTTTTTTACTTTGCACATACATACGAGGTCTGTTCAATAGAAAAGTTGAATTTTGAAATTTCTCGGGTTACGATTAGCATTTTTTTTATGTTGGCACACTTGTTCTTAGTTGAGTTTGTTTGTGTTTAGTTTAGTTTCTTTGTGAGAGGCATAAAAGTTAGACGTGTTTTACTTATTTGGCGATTTTCTGGATCAAAGAATTTGGATAAAATTTTGTGTAAAAAATGGAATTAAATGCTCAAAATCACTTGAAATGTTGAGAGTGGCATATGATGATTATTCTCTGAGTCAGAAAAATGTTTACAAGGGGTACAAGGTTTTCAAAGAAGGTTGACAAGATGTGAATGACGACGCTCGTCCTGGAAGCTCCATCACATCAAAAACCATTGAAAATGATGAGAAAGTGAAGAAAATTGTTATGGAAAATCGTCGAATCACTATTAGGGAAGTTGCTCGTTCCAAAATAGCAGAGTTAAAAAAAAAAAATAAAAAACCGTCGCATGGGAATCGCTCAGGAATTGTTTGAATGACGTTAACGACAATCCATGCTTAAAAGGTTCATAACGGGTGACGAATCATGGGTATATGGTTACGACATCGAAACCAAAGTTCAACCGTCCCAATGGAGGAGCCAAGAAGAGCCTCACGAGTTGTTGCTACATGGTCGTACGATTAATAAGATGTATTATCTTGAAGTTATGCGCCTCTTGCAAGAAGCAATACGAAAAAAACGCCCCGAAATGTGGAAAACCAATTCATGACTTTTACATCATTTCGGTCGAGAAGAATCAGGCCTCAGCTACCGTATTCACCAGATTTGGCACCCTGCGGCATTTTCCTGTTCCCAAAATTGAAGAAACCCATGAAAGGACGGCGTTTTGCGACGATTGAGGAGATAATAACCGAATAGCTATGAGAACTCAGAGCCATACCAAAATGTGAATATGAGAACTGCTTCGAGGATTGGAAAAAAGCTGGCATAAGTGTATTCTATCTAAGGGGGAATACTTTGAAGGGGGAACAATTTAAATTGATGAATAAATTAATATTTTTTTAAAATAATGAAAATTCACTTTTCACAGACCTCGTACATACATATATATACATATGTGGACAATGTATGTCCCTGTAGCTAAATTTGTAACTTGTAACGAAACTGTAGTAAATCGGATTGGTCCGTACTAGACAAAAAACGGGAAAAGTAAGAAAATTATGAAATATAGACTGCACCAGTTGCAGTATCGAGAATTTCAACTAGTATATAACTGAGGTTCTATGAGAACCTATAGCCTGTTTGTCAATATCGAAAGAAAACTCATGCGAAAGAAAGCTAGTCACTCACATTCGAATCAATTTGAGTTTGTCTATGTCGCTCACTTTCGTTCGCAGCTACTTACGTCAGTCAATTTTTGTACCTTACGTGTTAATAAAGCAAGGTAGTGTATATGTATATGTACATGTAGGCAATAACCCACCCCAAATGTACATACATACATATGTATGAATGTATGTATGTACTCACAACTAAAAAAGCTATTTGTTAATTAAAATTTTTTTCATAAAATATTTGTTTATTTATATATTTTTTCAAAAAATTATTGTCATTCGAACACAAAATAACTGGTGCCTGATTTTGAAATTTGTGTTCGCAAAGTTGGCAACAACTTCGAAATAGACAAACCCATTTTTGTATGAAAACACTTACGTTTTCATTCGAGTTGTCGTTCGAGTCATCGTTCGCATAGAACCAATTTAGGTAAACCCAAATCAGTTTTCTTTCGCTTAGATTGCGAAAGAAATTTTTCTTTCGACATCGGCAAACAGGCCGTTAATACGAGTACACTACAATTCTAATGTTTTTATGATTTATTTGAAAAAAAAAAAAAAAATAATAAACAAATATTTTTAGTCCAAAAATGTTTTTCTTCTAGAAATTAAGATTTAAAAAAAGTATATGACAACACCGTACATCAGTATCGTTCAATAGAATTTTACTAATAATCATATTTTATTTATTAAGGGCCTGTTTGCCGATGTCGAAAGAAAAATTTCTTTCGCAATCTAAGCGAAAGAAAACTGATTTGGGTTTACCTAAATTGGTTCTATGCGAACGATGACTCGAACGACAACTCGAATGAAAACGTAAGTGTTTTCATACAAAAATGGGTTTGTCTATTTCGAAGTTGTTGTCAACTTTGCGAACACAAATTTCAAAATCAGGCACCAGTTATTTTGTGTTCGAATGACAATAATTTTTTGAAAAAATATATAAATAAACAAATATTTTATGAAAAAAATTTTTAATAACAAATAGCTTTTTAGTTGTGAGTACATACATACATTCATACATATGAATGTACATTTGGGGTGGGTTATTGCCTACATATACATATACATATATGTACATACATACATACATAGGTACTTATTTTGTATTTGCTACTTGCAAAAATGACACATATTGTTTGCAGATTTGAAATCTGATTTGAAATCTAGAACCAAAAAGACAACAAAAAAGTATGCAGGAAACAGGTGGTTGTAGTTATATTTTTTTTATTTTGTAAACTTTTAGTTTGTTTTGGTTACATTTTCTTTATTTCGATAGCTGATTAATTTCAAAAGGAGTTGTATTTGACTTCAAACAATTTAGTAGTATTTTTTGTATTTTTAGAGGAAATTGCTGTAAAACAATTATACTTATAAGTTGGCACTACTTTGCTTTATTAACACGTAAGATACAAAAATTGACTGACGTAAGTAGGTGCGAACGAAAGTGAGTGACATAGACAAACTCAAATTGATTCGAATGTGAGTGACTAGCTTTCTTTCGCATGAGTTTTCTTTCGACATCGGCAAACAGGCCGTAAACTTTGATTTCACTAAATATTAATGTTTAATCGAATGGGAAAAAACTTTTATGACACTTCTTCAAGTGTCACCAACTAAATTGCAAGTAATTTATGGTGGTACTTGCAACGAAATTTATCGGGATTGTAACCGATTGTTTTGGCATATTGAAATTTATTACTTAATCAAGAGATTAAAATAAAGATTTAATGCATACAAAAAATCAAAAGTTTGTTGTGGCTTTAGCTCTTCTTCTTTTGATTTTTTGTATGCAATTTGCAAAAGCTCTAATTGTTTCTAACGATTAGTTGGGGAGAATATCCCAAATAATGAATTTTTAATATTAAGTATATAAAGATTTAATTTTTAATTTTTGCCTGATTGAATACAACGACCGTTTATTTTAAACATGTTGCAAGAAAAATAAAATAGACTTATATTGAATAGACTTATGTTGTTTGTATAAAAGCATTCTAAACCTAATATGATTATGTATTTTGTTATGATTCATATAAACTACTGAATTCTCATATTGTATTTGATTCGTATGGCATAAACATTCGATGTTGAATGTTTTCAAACTGCTTAAACTTCACTGACGATTTGGTTTAGCGAGCAATGAAATGTCGGTATATGAACAGTTAAAGCCACAACAAACAAAACATTTTGCAAAAACTATAATTGTTTTAACAATTAGTTGGGGATAATATTCCGAAATAATAAATTTATTCTGATTTATTTTCAACTATTTAGAGCATATATACATATATGTATGTATGTATAATGAAAGTGGTCCTCAAAAGTTACGACTTTATACTTAGTTCATTACAACACTAATTCGTTATGCCTGAGTTTTACTGTAAACTATGGTAAAACTAGATCACATGCATTTCTTTTCTATTTGAGATAAAACTTTATCAGCAATGTCGGTTGGAGATGCCAGAATGAGGGTATAAAATATATTTTTAAAGGCTGATACGAAATATTAAAATTTAAAATTTCAGCCATAAGCTGTTGTAATGCATATTATACATATAAATTTTAAAAGCAGCATTTACTAAACAGACGGCGCTGCCTTTTTTATCTTAAAGTTCTGGATCTCTTCACGGCAAATAATTGATAAGAAGTTAATCTAAGAGTATTTGTGTCACTATTTGCTAGATTATTTTTTAAAATATATGTGGCATCTTGCTTGTAAATTTGTGCTTATCTTGTCAGTTCGAGAAGTTTTTAGATTTTTTTTCTGAAGGACAGCTGTTTATAAGATTGTGAAAACTTCAAATACCGTGTTAAAAAACATTTGCCCACAAAACAAGTAAATACATCCATTAAAAAAAAAAATAATAATAAAAAAAATAAGAAATAAAAAAAAATAAAAATGGAATTGGAAAACAAAAATCTTATTTATCTTGGCGGTTTCGGTGGCATTGGTCAAAAATGTGTCGAAGAGTTTTTGAAAACAAACATTAAAAGTTTAGTTATATTCGATTTAAAAGAAAATACAGAAGTTTTGAAAAAACTACAAAGTTTGTATAAATATACTCAGATTTGTTACATACAAGTGGATGTAACAAAATCGGAAAGTATAGAAAATGGCTATAAAAAGGCTATTGAAATTTTGGGTAATATTGATATAGTGGTCAACGGTTGTGGAATAATGAATGACAGACATTTAGACTTGACCATAGACATTAATTTGGTAAGTATAAAAAGTAAACGATAAAAAACAGAATATACATAAGTGAAAATTTTTTAAAATGTGTTTCGATATTGCCTTGCGTTCTTATATATATTTAATGTACAAAATAAGTCCAATACATTTTTTTTGACGATCAAAATATTTTTATAATTAAAATATTTTTATAATTAAAAACTTAAAAAAAATTTAACCGATTCCAAAAATGGCTTCCAAGAGCACAGCAGGTAACGCATATGTAAATATATCCATATTTTAGTTATTTCAAAATTTTTAGAGCCCATTTCTGGAATCGGTACGTATTGATATTTAAAATTATTAGAAACTTTTTAGAGCATATTTTTGAAGTCGCGGCAGTACCTCTGGGTCATACCTATTTTGCAGTTTTTTTCTTTTTGGGTCCCGATTAAATTTTGAACATTCACTATATTCAGTGTTGCCATTTTAGCCATTTTTCATCCCGTTTAGCCAAATGAAAAGTTAATTTACCTATAAGCAATTTTTTAACCACTTTTATTCTAATTTAGACATATTTTAGCCATTTTTTCATATACAGTACGACCTCGGTAACCGCAACTTATAGAAATTAAGGTAATTGCACTTATTGAGGTTGTTGCATCCAGCAAGGAAAAATATAAAACAAGAAAAGTGATAAATGAAAACCTTTTTATGAAACAGAAAGCTTATTTTTTGTTAAAATATGAATACATGTATTAAAAGATTGCATAGCAACTGACCCTTTTATTTCAGGAGGTGCAATAACATCCGCTTCGCTATCATCTGAACTTTCAATTTCGACGGCTTCTTTCACCGATTTCCCTTTTTCAAAACATATTTAAATGTAAAGTTGCAGTTATAGAAGTCAACTTTTTTGGGTAGTTGCACTTATAAAGGTTACAATACTATGTTTTATAGTGTTGCAAAAATCGAGGAATTGCGTGTATCGAGGTTGCGATTACCGAGTTTATACTGTATAACATTTTAAGAATTTGGTTTGCTATGTAAATTTAAAAATACAAGCGCAGTATTGTAATATTCAATAATATACAGTGGAACAACACAATTAATTTTTTTTGAGTAAAATATTTTAGAAGCAGAGATGCCATTAGAAATGAAAAATTGAATGAAAAGTATCTTCTATACCCAAATGCAAAAGTAGAGGAATTTTAGCCCAATCAATCTTATTAAATTAAAGAATCAAACTGGATAGAGTCAAACTTTTGAATGATACTGCGTTCTTCAAAACAATCAAGTTTTCAAAATTTTCCTCAACATAATGGCGAAAATAAGCCGAATAATATTTATCACGTGAATTACTCGTATTTCCCATGAAACACAAAAACAAAATTACCAAAAAGGCAACAGAATTTATAAGAAATTTTATTAACAATAAATTTATAATACATATTTAATTTCGAACATTGCGATCGTAAAAATAACATGTCATAATTTGTTATCAATTTGATTTGAAAAAAGCTCTTAAAAAACTAGTTGTTTTTGAACAAATGAATTTATCTATAATTTTTTTATTATACACTAATAGCGCGGCGTAATACATAGTTCAATGATTGCTCTAAATTATATGGATAAATCGAAGGGCGGTCTTGGTGGCATAATTGTTAACATATCCTCTGTAGCGGGCATAGAAACTACTGGCATGTTTGCCATTTATTCGGCAGCTAAACACGGTGTTACAGCGTTTAGCAGATCCATGAGTGTAAAAATACTTTGAAAAAATAATGTTAGAGCCGTAGGTAAAAATTATGAATATTTTCTTTGATTATCTTTCAGAATCCCCTTTACTATTATCATACGCAAGTAAATTTTATTACCATCTGTCCTGGACTAACCGAAACATCACTCTTAGACGAGCTTCAAGAAAAGACAACATTGTCAGAATATGCTGGTCCCATGGTGCAAAGATTCGCCAATATAAAACGTCAGAGTGCTGAAGTTTGTGCACAAAATTTAGTCAAAATTGTGGAAATGAATAAACTTGGTTCAGTTTGGATATTGGATTTGGGCGAAATATCTGAAGTTGAAATGCCGATATTGTGGAAACCAAAATATAATAGTGATTAGTGCAATCCTTACATTTGTACTACCTTTATCAGTTCTTTATATTTATGTATGTATGTACATGTACGTATTTTCTTAAATAAAATCTGCACACTAAAAAAATTGGTAAATACAATTTTGAAGAATTTAAAAAAATGAGAAACACAGAAGTTTAAAATTGTTTTCATTTTTTTTAAAGCCGCATATCCCAGAAATAAAACAAGCTATAAATCATGAAAATCCATCAACAAATCTCGATTTTATTCACAACTTAAAGCAGGTACCCCAAAATGGAAAAATGTGTGTAATGCATTAAATGCAGTCACACTTACATTTGGCGATACTATTGAAAAGGCATTGCGGGCAGGTAACAGAACTAAAATTGTGCTTTATATTGTGAATAAAATCGAGATTTGTAGGTAGTGTACTAGACTCGTAGTACGGAGGTCCCAGGTTCGAATCCTGCCTCTGGCAGTTTGTGTTTGATAATTAAAGGGAGCGCACAACAAGCCTTCACTGGCTTAAGTGTATGTCGTATGACATGGGCTATCACACCCCCTCTACGTGATAGAGAAAAACTGAAAAATCATATTTGAGTTTAGCGCATCAAAATCCATATAGTCCGCATACTTTTATCTAAAGGACAGCCAAAAAATGTTTTTTTTTTGTTGTACAGTGTTATTGTTGATGGTCGCTGTTCATTTCATAAGCTTTAGTAATAGTAATTGTCCATCAACAATTATTCATTGACGTCAATTCTTGTCGACAAACATCCCACAGTTGCCAAATTGACTTCATGTGACGTCGACGACGACGAGTAGAATAAGTTGGATTATTTAATTGTTTCATGTAAGTTGCATGTCTGGACATAGTATTACAGGATTGTAAAACACCACGTTTTACCTTCTTTACAAGACTAGTAAAACAAAGTACGCTGTTTCCCTTCGTTCCTTAACCCTCTCATGACTCTGTTTTGTAGCAAAAGTTACCGCACTACTGAGATAGAACAAAAAGTGTGTTCACAGTAAAGTGTTTTAACAAATTACCAACTAACAAATTACCGGATTAACAGACTCGGTGTGAATTCCCCTATTGTTTTTAAATGAATACTATTGTAGAATAATACAATAAACTTCAAATCAAATTGAAGGAATTTTCCTTCATTATATTTTTGGCTGTAAAATTTTTGTATAAAATATTTTTTATAATAATCTATATATATAAAATTGGAAGTGTGTATGTATGTATGTATGTATGTATGTATGTATGTATGTATGTATGTATGTATGTAACGTAATGGCTCCAAAACGGTTGGGCCGATTTTGACGAAATTTTCAAGGAACCTTCAGAATACTCGGGCGGGTGACACTGTGAAGTCCGATTTTTTATTTTCGGTCTGTGGGCGGAGGGGCATGGCAAAATGAAATTTTCATATTGCGCCACCAATGACATATACATATATTTATTTTTTGTGCTTTTTTTTTTATTTTACTTTTTTTGGAAAGCCGTTGTCATGTTCTTCTAAACGAGATATCAAACTGTTAAATCGGTTATGTAGTTCCAAAGATATTTTGAGCTGACGGTGTCAGCTATATGTACATAAAAATTACGTGTATGTTCGTGATCGCTAAACTCAAACACTACTGGACCGATTTTGACCAAATTTCATATGCATGCTCTATGGGCCGTGAGGAGTGTTTTTGTGTGTAGTTTGAAGTTCGTCCGACAGATGGCGCAATACTTAGTTTTGTGTGTGTGTTTTTGCACCGTAACTCAAGAACTACTGCACCGATTTTGACCAAACCTTATATACATGTTCTATGGGACGTGAGGAGTGTTTCTGTGTAGTTTGAAGTTCTTCCGACAGATGGCGCAATACTTAGTTTTGTGTGTGTGTTTTTGCATCGTAACTCAAGAACTACTGCACCGATTTTGACCAAACTTTATATACATGTTCTATGGGGCATGAGGAATGTTTAGTTTGAAGTAGTGTAGTTTGAAGTTTGTCCGACAGATGGCCCAATATTTTGTTTTCTGTGTTTTGCCCAATAGAGATTAGCGCGATAAGCCTATGCTGCGTTTTGCTGAAGGCGTTGGGTCCTTAACTAGCGTGTAGTGGGTTTAATTAGCCCGATACCTTTATTTGAACAATAATTGCTATGTCGATTTAGTGCAAATTTGAAGGCAAAACAAGGTTTGCCCGGGTCAGCTAGTATCTCTATATTTTTTGACCTTTTTTATAACAATTTGGTTAAACAATTTGTGGTTAAACAATTTCAATGAGTATCATCTTCAGCACAATTCTGTTTTTTTTATAATAAAATTAATTTTATTATTAAAAAACAAATGAACAATTTTAATGCTCTTAGGAATATTAGTGAAAATTTTACTGAATTTTTCAAGTATAACTAATTAAAAATTTCAAAAACTATAAAAAATTAGAAAAATGTTAAAATTGTGACAAGAATTCAGTATAAATAATTTTAAAATTAGGTATTCTTGTAAAAAAAAAGAAATATTTTTTTAAAATTAATATTAGACGGGCACATGACAATAAATTTCAAATCAAATTGAATACATTTTATTTCATTATATTTTTGAGAGTATACAATTTTTTGTGTGTAAAAAATTTTTTTAATTAGAAAAAATTAACTTAATATTATTTGATATCTAAGCCTATTTAAAATAAAAGTCTAGCTCAGTAATTTACAAACCACACCAACACGATCAAGTTACATGAAAGCTTTAAACCCAGTATTTTCAATTTAGCAAAAGGCTGACTAATAGTTGTAAAGCGTTTTAGCAAAATATTCAAAACAATAAATTGTTGCAATTGTAATACATTTTAAACCATTGAACTGTTAAGTACAAATTAGAAAAAAATATATATTCGTATACATATGTATGCCAAGTTAACCAACATCTTTGGCTAGAAGCACCAACTAAAATGGATTTAGTGAGTAAAAATATTATTTATATCGGCGGTTTTGGTGGTATAGGGCAAAAATGCTTGGAAGCGTTTTTGAAAAAGCAAGTCAAGGTAACGTACTCGCCTGCTACAGTGTACTTAGATATTAAAGTCTTTGAAATTGTTAATAAATTAATTTTAAATTATTTATGTATCAATCTTACTATGTAAATACGACAATTGCGTGCATGTGCACGCGTGGTTGCTGCAGCATTTGGTGATCTGTGATCTTCATGAAGATGCGGATGCTTTAAAAGCACTCAGAAGCAGATACAAAGATTCGCATTTAACATACATACCCATTGATATAACAAAACGTCAAAGTATTGTGCATGCTTTTGAATTAGCCGCCACAACATTAGATGCTGCTGTTGATGTTGTTGTCAATGGTTGCGGTTTAATGGATGATCGTTATATCGATCTTACCATTGATATTAATTTGGTTAGTTGTTGTCATTTAATATCGGCCAATTTCTGTGTCATACATATTTGTTGATTTTTCGTTTTGTTCTCAACTGTTCTCTTCTGGCCTGCCGCAGACTGGTGTCATTCATAGCACGCTGATTGCATTGGATTACATGGACAAATCTAAAGGCGGGCAGGGCGGTTTAATTGTGAATATATCATCGGTGGTTGGACTGGAACCAAGTGGCATGTTTGCCATATATTCAGCAGCTAAAAGTGGTTTAATTGCTTTTACCAGGGCCTTAGCTGTATGTTATGCAAAAAAAAAAAATTCATTTATTTTTGTAATTTTTTAAAATATTATTTTTGCAGAATCCTTTATACTTTTCCTGCACTGGCGTCACTTTGGTTGCCATGTGTCCCGGCTTTACCGATACACCTCTATTATATTCCATACGAGGTAAAGAAACTCTAACTGATTACGCTGCACCAATGGCCCAACGCTTTGCGTGTGTAAAGAAGCAGAGTGCCGAAGTATGTGCTGAAAATTTAGTAAATATTTTGTCGAAGGCTAAAAATGGCTCAGTTTGGATGTTGGATTTAGATCAAGTTAAAGAAATGGAATTTTCTGTTTTATGGCAACCGGCCATGGATGATTGAATAAATTTCTTATAAATTCTTATGCAGTCGAGTTTCAAATATTTAAGTAAGACATTCTTTTTAAGCGACTTCAAAATAAAATGGGCAAATCAATATGATTTTTTTTGTATGTACATCGATTTTTTTTCGTAATTTGTGGGTCGATTTTGTAGTTCTCTTTTTTTAAAGTTATTTTCCTAATTAACAACCACAAACTGCGAAGCTACTGGGCTTGTCTGTAGAAACATCAGAGTATTCGGCAGGAATCGAAATTGCAATTATCGGACTACTAGTCTAGTACACCAGCTACTAGGCTACGAAGGCACCCAATTTTGTTTTCATATGAGAGAGTATACCCCAAAGGTGGTCCCATTTTAATTAAGATGGTCGCGTTTTCATTAAAATGTGAATGCAGCGGGGCTAATGGTACCTCCCGTAGTGAGGTACTGTTCAGCTCTCTTCATTGACGTTTCCCAGGCTTTTTATAAAGTTTAGCGCGAAAGTTTAATTAATAAATTGAAGGGAAAATCAACAGTAAATACGGACAGTCTATTGGTAAGGTACTGAACTGGTAGCAAATCTCTTATCGCACAGCAGTCAATAGAAGCAGAATATTAGATCCTATATTGTGCGTATATATGCCTCTGATATGCCAATAGGTCGAATCTTAACGTAACATTTGCTGGTGATACATGTTTTCTAAGCGTTTACGGAAACCCAGAAGATTCATTCTCCAAATTGCAAGAATATATTTTAATATTGGAAAAATGGCTAAAAACATGTAGAATAAAGGTGAAAGAACAAAAATATATACACATATCTTCTACAGTGCGAAGGAAAACATGCCATTCAAATTAACAAGGCATTCGCCTTAGTCGTTGCACATAGACGTTAAGTTGATACACATGAACTTAAGGGCCGCTCAAATTCAAATTCCCAAAACCAATATGGTGCTATAGAATTCAGTTGTGGGGTACGGGCTGAGTATCTAATATAAAAGAAATTCAAAGTTGCGAATATAAAATACTCGTAGTCCGTATGATTGCAGCCGCTCCTTATTATGTTCGTGAATTGACAAGATCTAAATATTCCATTGGTTAAAAAAAAAACGTATACATTAAGAAACTTGAGTACAGCGCAAATCCAGTAGCCCGCCATATTCTAAATTCTGGAGGCCACACTCGGCTCAGAAGGAGGGAAACTCTCGCTCTTAGCCGAACACGAGAAACTTGAAGATGATGACTACAAAAACTATATTTTTTGTTTGCCATTAGCCAAACTTAAATAATTTATAATATATTTATATTTTTATAACAATTTGTTTAATATAATAGTCAAGCTTGAGTCTTGTTTTATCGTTAAACAATTTTATTTAAAAACTATTGATATTTCGATACCAAAAATTTAAATAATTTATTATATTAGAGTTAATATTTATATTGAGATTCAATAAATAAATATAGATCAGAAACAAATTTAATTTTTTTACTTAATTCGCCCCAAAAATTTTTGGAAACGCTGGCCTCAAGCGGTTTATACAGAAAGCCCATTATAGTGTTCGTTGCATGGTATGTAGCGCCATCTTGCTGAAACCATATCCTTAACATGTCTATATTGTTTGATTCGGTTCAATTTTCCGTTTGGCAAAGTCTGAATTTTTGCTTGAGGCTAAGCAATAGGCTGCCTCCGTTTCTTTTGCAAAGTGTGTTGAAGAACGATGATGACCTCAGCCGTTCTGGCGTTTCCTTGACATACATCCGTTGGATGACTATTAACAAAAGTCATGATGAGAGCAACAATTATATTAGATCTTCAGAGGTTTTCCCTGTCACTTTCAGTATACAAAGGTGTAAGTCGAATGTCCATAGACACTACTCCCTCTATCCCCCTTTCCCATAAACTATTTTCCTAGTTCCAGCACAATGCATTGCATCCTCGGACTATTGGTGCATTAAGAAAACGATTGTTCTAAATATAATACAGATTTAATATCCATGACTGAGTAATAAATAAGAGATTTGACATAAATGCCCCATATTGTCTGCACAAGTTCCCACTTTTTGGAAAGTCTTTCCTTACGCATATATTTTCTTGTAATTCACAAACCAACCAATTTCGAAATTTGTTTTTTTTATTTTTGCGCAAGTCTTAAACAAATTCTAAAATAGTATATAAGCATTCAAATGTACATATATATGTGTGTCTAATAATATTATAATAAGGTTTTCTTGATTTTGAATAAATTCAAGCCGAA
Organism: Germaria angustata; assembly: GCA_963681545.1. Classification (NCBI taxonomy): domain Eukaryota; kingdom Metazoa; phylum Arthropoda; class Insecta; order Diptera; family Tachinidae; genus Germaria; species Germaria angustata. Next base: position 9,406,209 of record OY813000.1, read on the forward strand.
ACGGAAATCTGATACAATTAAATAAATAAATAATCACAAACCCTAAACAAAACATCAGTATTACAAAATTAATATTATTTTTTTTCTTGGAACTAGATGGCAAAAAAGCTGCAAGATGACAATTAATACACCACATATTTGCCACACATATTCAGGTAATAAGTAGTATGGATTACTTCAAGTTGCATTAGGGCGCCAGGTTTCGAGGTCAAAAAAGAAGACTTTTAAATTAAAGATCTTCAGCAGTTCAAATTAAAATGCGCTGTCCACTGGCTACACTTCAAAGAAAACAACAAAGCATTGCTGAAAATATTTCTTGACTATAAATTGTGACTGCAAAGTTGAAAATGCATTAGAAGCATTTGAAAGCTCCAACAAGTTACTTGCAACTGCTCATATTGCAACGTTTGTGTGTGCAAAGTGCGTGTGTGATTAATAAGAGAAATAAGAATAAACCGAAAAAAATCTTTATAATTAATAGATATAAAAATGAGATATATATTGTTGTGTGCCCTATTTTCATTGGCTGCCGCCTCCCGCAACCATCAGATAATTCTTTTGAAAAGTGATAGTCCTACTACTGAGTACAGAGAGGAGGATTCAAAAGGATTCTATTCATACGGTTATAGTAGTGATGATTCGGCCAAAGCTGAATATAAAACTAGAGATGGTTCATCCAAAGGATTCTACTCTTACGTAGATTCCGAAGGTAAATTGCAGACTGTTAAATATGAAGCTGGGCGTAGACAGGGCTTTACTGCTTCAGCCACCAACCTGCCCACACCACCCATGGACAACAGCCGTGCTCCTGAGCCAGTACAAGATACACCGGAAGTTGAAATGGCCAAGCAGGCTCATTTCGAAGCCTACCGTGAGGCGGCCAATAAAGCTGCCATGCAACCTGACACTGGCGATGATGGTAGTGAAAATGATGAAGAAGGCGTTAGTAATGAGACATCGTCAGGTGCCGCCAATGGGTCTAATGGTGCCATTGGCAATTCTGCTACATCTTCAACATCTTCTGCTTCTTCTGCCGAAAATAATCTTAGTGCTGAGCAAGCAGCTCAGGTGGAAGCTGATTTCCAACAAAATACTCGTGAACTGCTCATGAATCGTCAAGATTCACGCGAACAATTATTGCAACTGTTAAGAGAACAACAACAATTGGCTTCCCAAGAAAGCCATAGCAGTGAATTGATCGCCCAAAAGCAGCAGCAACATCAGCAACAACAACAGATCAGTCAACTTCCTCAACTTATGACCACATATGTCCTAAATGCTGAAACCCGTGTTGCACAGCCAAACCTATCAGAATTGAAAACCGTTTATCGTTTAGATAGTTCCGACTCGAAAGTCGAATTAAAACTTGGTAGCTTAGATTTGCAAAATGGTCACATTCCACAACTATCAGCCGAAAATGCTGTTGGATCCTTTGAATCCATACGCGTACCCTCTAATTCCTACTACACAGTCAACAATCCCGGCACTCATTACACTGTTGAAACACCCACTGTTTTGACCACCTTGCCACGCCTTGTGTCCATCAATTTGAATAATCACCATTTGCCCATTTCCCTAAGCACAGCCTTCTCTTCGCAACGCTTGAGCAGCAAATCATCATCAAGTCATTAAAAATATTTTTTTTTATGTTTGTTTTTTAAACGAAATTGCAATCGAAATTTTATGTCTCTGTGTTTGAAGAATAAAAAAGTTCAAAAATATAGGAAACTAAATAAATATGTATATATGTACTTGTATGTTATAAACCAAATGTAGATAAATTTTAGAATTTTAATAAACAAGCAGTGGCATTCGTTTATTAAGAGTTTTATTTTGTAAATATTTTGCAATTAAAGCAGTTGCATATGATTGTGAATTTCTTATAAATTATTATTATTAAGATTTTTAACCGCAAATTTCATTCTTGATGACACAAGTTGTTGAAAATTTCAGTTCCACTTATTTAAATAATATTTTTCCGGTAAAAGACAATGCAAGAAATTAAATGACTTGCGTCTGAGCGTCTCAAATTGATTAACTTCAAAAACCAAGGAGTTGGAAAAGATCAGGATTTTGTAAATGTATTCGTTTTTAATAATTTTTTTTTGTTAAGTAGGAAATCAGAATGTCGTTTTACTTTGGCGTGAAGATTTCCTAAGACTCAAAAAGTATAGTTAAACAATTTAGCTGTCAAAATTTACAGCCTGTTTTGGGAAAAACTATTAAGAATTTCCGTTCGATAATTTACATTAAAGGAATTTTATAAATAAATTAATTGAATTATTTTTTTGAGTTTGAGGTCTTCTCTTTTTTATAAAAAACAATATATTTATTTTTTATGATTTTTTAAAATTTCAACACCCTGTGGGTGTCTTTTTCAAGAAATTAAAAATATTTTATAAAATTTAAAACAAATCAAAAGGAAAAAGTTTAAATATTTTCAATACTTTCTTTTTGATTTTGTTTCGAAATTTATAAAATGTTTATAATTTTCTGTAGAAGACACCCACCGGGTGTTGAAATATTGAAAAATCATAAAAAAATAAATATATTGTTTTTTATAAAAAAAGACCTCAAACTACAAGAAATAATTCAATTAATTAATAAAAATAAAAAGATAGAATAATATCATTGATGTATTTTATGAATTTTAATTTTACCTTTTAGCCCATCGTCAACTCAAATGTAAAATACCATTTCATAAGTTTATAGGAGAAGCAAAAGACGTTGCAAAATTAAAGCAAATTAACCTTAAAACGTAATATCAGATCTTTTTATGAAAAAAGTTGCAAATAAACAATAATAAAAAAGCTAGAAAATTTTCAAAATTTCGCGTATTATTTTCATAATAAATTTCTCAAATAATTGTTGCTGTTGGTACTAACGTCAACCTATCGAAAGACCTTCAACCATCACGTTTGAAAAGCGTTTACTAATATATCTTTATATAAAAACTATTAAACAAAAAGTGAGAATTACAAAAATATAATCACAGTGGGCCAGAAAAGTTACACAACGCAACAAACAACTTAATAATAAATTTTTAGTTGTATTTTTTAAGTTAATGGCAATGAAAACCCAAAAATTCCCTCGGTAATACAAAGAATCATAAAAAACTGTTCCGAACTCCAACTCCCTCCATTCAACAAAATTAACTATTACCAAAAAGATATCAAGCCATATTGGCACTTTAATAGTAAAACTATCAATCTTTCTCTCCACGAGTTAACAAAAACAAGCACAGACCATTCAATATTTCAAAAAATGTTTCTCGAAATACAATAAAGATACAAGCACTACCGCTTTATATACACAGACGCCTCAAAAATTAATAACCAAGTTAGTTACAGTGTAACAGAAAACACAAAAATACTACTAACTAAAGCTCTTCCACAATATACATAAATTTTTACGGCTGAAATCATTGCAATAATGGAAGCAATTAACATTTCCAATGATAAAAAAGGTTTATACGCAATATGCAGCGACTCTCTATCTTCCCTCAAATCAATTTGTAACCTCTCTAATAGTAATGTTTATGCCAGAATCATAAGAAACATTTTAATTGAAAGATATCCAAATATAATACTTATTTGGACGCCAAGTCATTGTGGAATAAAAGGGAATGTGTTTGCTGACAAGGTTGCTAAGGAGGGAATAAAGAGACCACTATTAACTTCTCATAATTTTAACAAAACAGACATTAACAAATTTCTAAAAAATCTCTTCCTTCAGAACGCTAATTTGCTTGGAAAAACTTCAAACTGGTATCAAACTTTAAACACAGAACAAATTTGTATTAACAATTTCCCTAAGAATAATGAATTCAAAAGACTGGACTTAATAAAAATTGAAAGACTTCGCTTAGGGCACTCTAAGCTCTCCCATGGTCATATACTTAAACTTCCTATGCCAAAAATCTGCGACTGTAATATATAATCTTCAAATATAATAATGCACGTGTTTTCAACGTGCCCAAAATTCAAGAAACAACGTGACCTTATCTCCAAACACCACCCTAATCCCATATCTTTACTTTCAAACCCTAACAAAAATAATTTTTCCCAAATAATAACTTTTTTAACCGATATAAAAATGTATCACCTAATATAAAAACCAACAAAATTCTGTAAAAAAAACCGAGCCTAAGACCCAGTAGTCACGGCCTATATATAATACATTAGTTTATAATTTGTAATTATTTCCTAATGTTTAATAATAATAATAGTAAAAAGAATAATTGTTTTTACTACTCGTATTTGAGAATGCCGAATACTTCGATACTGAAAAAGCGGTTACTCGAATAATACGGAAATCAAGTTTTAAAAACTTATGAAAGACAGTTAAAAACGATTCATTGAACAATTCGAAAGCAGATTTCGACAAGTCTATCTGGAGATCAAGATTTCACTCACTTTTCGCAGCCTTTGTGGTCTTATTTCGCCAATAAATTAGAGCTCTATTGCACCTTTATTGATTTTTAAGATTTCCTACATTTCCATACGGCAATTAAGAAGTTATGGACTTATTATTATTTATTCTTTAAAAGGCCCCACTGTGCCCTGGATTAGAGTATTAAAAACCAATGTCTTATTGTTAAAAATACGTCTTCAAATGATTAAAAAAAACTAGCTAATAATAATAGTAGCAAATACCAACTATATTTAACACACCCTTTTGTTTACGATCATCTTAATCCGATTACTCAATCACATCGCCAGTCATTTTCATTTAGAATTTTATTATGACGCCAAGAGATGTGAAGCCTAAACGACAATTGAGATTGTAAGGTAAATGACAAAACATTAACATCTTTACAGAGCCTTTCTGTAGCGGACGGCCAAATGAATGGACATTCAATAAGACATGATAACAAATTACAATGTTGTGCCGATGAAACAGCAGCAACGACAGTTTAACGATACAATAAACAAAACGTGTGGATAACTCGACAATAAATAAAGCAATTGAAACTCACGTGCTCAACCACATGATGTCGATGATGATGATCCTCTGCATGCAACCAGGACGGAGGAATTGTAAGGCGAACTAGACAAAACAAAACGCTAATACCTATGGAAGTACCGCAATGTTTAAAAATAAGTTTCGTTTTATTTCTGTTTTTTTTTGTTTTCTTTTTTGGAAATCGAGTCGCGCACAGGGTATTAAATTTAAGAAAACTGTAAATTGTAAGTGCAACATAAGACATGCATATACAGCTGGTGGCATGTACCAGTAAGTAGCCACACAAAACTGCAATAAAATGCATACATATGGGTCACTACATTTTTTTTTTTTGGTTATTGCGAAACATGAGAGTTTTCCTTCAAAAATCATTTTAATATCTATAAAAAATAGTACTCGTATTTATTGAAAATTCGATTGACTTCCAAATAAGCAATTTTTGGCGCCCTTTTAAAGAGAAAAAAAGGGGAATTTAGTGTTCCTTAATAATCGGAAATTTATAAAGAAAGAGCCCCGAATACTGAAAGTATGCTAAAATATGTAAATTAAGATTTCTGTTTTATAAATTGTTCAACAAGAATGTTACTATTTTTCAGAAAAGAATTCTTTTTCATACGAACAATATCATTTTATTTTTACTTATTTTAAATACAACAATAGTATGTTTGCATAATTATTTATGGTTGTTTTTGTTTTCAAATATACATATAATCAAGATCCATATATAGTATTATGAGTCTTATTCATATTACTTAAGAGAAGCTTAAAAAAATATGTCTATAAAAATTTGAATTATTTTTCTACTAAAAAATATATTTTCAATTTATAAAAAAAATTTTAATATTTTTTTTATGAGAAATCTATTTTATAAACACTATACATATAAAGAAATAAGAATTATGAATATTTAAGAGAAGTTAAAAAAATATATAAAAATTTTAATTATTTTTTTATTAAAAAATATATTTAATTTATAAAAAGAAATTTTAATAATTTTTCTATGAGAAATCTATTTTATAAACACTATACATATAAAAAAATAAGAATTATGAATATAAGATAAAATTAAATAACAAAACGGCCTCCATTATTAAGAATTTTAGCCGATTTTCACAAATTTCCATCACTGAAACCCGATTGGGTGAAAATGGGTCCATCTGAGAAGCACACTTTTTTCATAAATAAATAAATTTTTTAAATTGATGCAAAAATTCCTAAAACAATCGTGGTGATCGATGAAAAGGCGAGACAAAAGTGATTATAAATTATTTTGTTCTTGCGCAATTGCAATAGTCAGAACGTCTAAGTTTTATGTAGGTTGATCTCAGAATAAAGTGCACTTTCAAACAAGACGGAGAAGGAGACTATTAACCCCCACATAAAGTTGTTTATCTTATATCTGTACTACAACAGTGAAACTGAAAAGAAACTGAATTTTTAAACAAAAATTCCGAAGGCATATGAATGGGATCCGATAACCCCAGTTCAAAATAACTACATATTAATTATCTTAAACTATTGTGAGGGTTACGTAGAAGTTAAATTTCGTATTCGGACAGAAAACGTAAGACAATTACTTATTATTCCGCACCTAGGGAACTAAGAAAGAGAGTTTTTAAATTTTGTGTTGGTTACTTTAAAAACAGCGTGAATAGTCGGTGGAGCGGGGATATTGGTAGTTTCCAAACAGATACATAATTATTACTTAGTATAGACTTAATAAGATAATGTTCGTAGCAGTCTTCATTAATATGGAATTGAACATGATGTTTGAACCAAGAAAATCCACTTGATTGCGTCTAAGTTAAAGCTACCGATACAAATCACGCAGAGTAAAAACATAATACGAGAATTTTTTTGATTTCAATATTTATCACTATGATTTTACGCCTTTCTTAATTATCTTTAAATTACCCTAGTCGAACACCGGGTTCTTGGCCATGTTTTTTAACTTAATTATTTTGTATTTTCAAACTTGCTTGGATTGATTTTTTTAAATACTCAAGCATTTTTGTAAAGCCCCAACCAGTAGCTATTTTTTGTCACTAAATTAAACTAGTCCGGACGTACTTCGATTCCTACCACTAGATTATCAGTTGGGGATAGCGGAGCAAGACTTCGATAAAAAAAACTTAGCGATAAGTGGAGATCTGCAAAAAACATTACATCGTATCCAAAATAGAGAATTTTATCCTTGATTTTAAGAAATTCAATTGAATCAAGATCTGACACGATTTAGGGAGTTAATGGATTCCAGAAAATTAGTTGGATGAATATATACCCTGTATATTCATTTATTTTAGCTGCTAGAAGGAGCATAGGCCCGCAAGTTAAATATGGATTCACCCATATGTATGTATGTGTTGTATTTCCAATAAGGAAATATCATCACAGCGTTTGTGAGCCATAAGAGTAGATTTTTTGACCAAACAGATAAACACTCCGATATGTGTATGTGAGTATGTAATATGGAGTAAAAGTAAACTGGATGACCTTCCTTGAAATACGTTTTGAACTTCATAATACACGTAAGCATGCAATGGAACGCGAGGTGGTAGTTCTCTTATGACCATTCTATATGAATTTTGGTAAATTTTTTGTTCATCATCTTGTTGTGTGACATAAAAGTTCAATCACAAAAAAAAAAAACTTACGTTCTTTAAGTCCTGCTTGTTATGATTTTCCTATAAAAGGAAGAACATTTGGATAAACAAAACACAAACCAATTCAACCGTTCTCAAGAGCGAGTACTAGTCTTGACACGAAACTGATTAAAGAACTAGCAGCGCTAACAAAACAAAAAATTACTAACAATAATTCTAACGAAGAACTAAATACATAAAAAATGATTTTTTTAATTTGTTTAAGCACTTTAATTTCCAACATCTTGGCTGATCCATATTTGTATCCAGTGCCATTACAACAATTACAAACTCCTTTTCTTGTAGTAAAAGCACAACAACATCCAGAATTTCACACCCAACAACAGCAACAACAACAACAGCAAATTCAACAATATTTTACTCAAGATACTCAGGGTCAATATTCCTATGGTTACATAGAGCCATTATCGACTAAACAAGAAATTCGTACTGTAGATGGTGTGACCACTGGTTCCTATTCCTATATAGATGCAAATGGTCTATTGCAAACTGTTGATTATATGGCAGATGATGAGGGTTTTCACGTGGCGGCCACTAACTTGCCAATAAATGAACAAGCCCCTCCCAAGCCTGTTGAGGAAACAGCAGAAGTTGCTGCTGCTAGAGAACAGCATATGATCGCTCACAAAGCCATTCTGGAAGGCAATCATTTTGCGTCCACCATACTGCCCAAACCAGTTGAAGACACCAGGGAAGTGGCTCAGGCTAAAAAGGAATTCTTCGCCCGTTTCTCTGCTGAGCAGGAAAAACATAGATTGCTTAAAGAAACTGCTCTACTAAGAAATCAACATGCAATATTATCTTCCTCTGCTAAATCTTCAAAAGCTTCGTTGCCCGCTCTCAAATCAAAATCGACTATTGCTGATTCTGCTGCGGCTAAAACATCTCTTATATCTGATATTAATGGTTATACGTATGGATATCGCCTTAATGGAGCTATTAAGCCCATCCAATATTATTTGTCCTTTGCTTAGTGTTTAAAACACCTTTTATTAAGGAGTTGACTATTTGTATATTTTGCATATGAAAATAAATGTTATTCAGTTAAAAAATATCCAATATTTTATTTTTAAATTAAATTTATTTATTTGGCTTGTGTAGGATTACTGATTTTTTTCAATTGAGATTAATATTTTTTTCAAAAAATTTTATTAAGGAAGAAAGAGAAGCCAATTATTACACTAGCAGAGCGGAGCAGTACTGTTTTCGATTGTCGCCACAACATAACTTTTATCTGTCTGTTTTTTACTCACTTATTCTTACAAATCGTATTCCTTTGTACAAGCATTTAATGGGATGGCAGTGAGAGAGCGATCCGACTTTCAATTTTTATTTTATCTATATTCCATAATCTGTAAATGTGCCAAAAATCGATAGCTTTAAAAATGTTCTTAGAGTTTATGCAAAAAAAAAAAAAACGGATTTGGTGCCACTGTGCGATATAGGCACACATATGATTATCAGATGTCGGCTATGATTATAATCATAAATTATAATTTCCTTCAATTTTGCGACAACCTCACACTAATTTAGTTACACATAAAGATCTCGATATCATAGTTCCACGAATATGAGATAATTAATGCTCTCTCTGTATGGAAATTAGTGACACGGTTACTAGCAGGATTATCTTACTTATTGACTCGATACTTTAACATAATTATTCACCTAAAAATCAAAGATTCAAGCTGCTTTGTTTCTCCATCTAAGCGTTTATACATATTTATTTGATTTGGAAAGCGTCACTCTGATGCTTCATAAAAATATATAAACTGGAGTGGAACAAACGCTAAGGAGATCCTTGAGGCCGCTAAAACTTCTTTATGCTTCTTTGTCAACAAATTATAAGGTCTAAGATGTGAGATCAATGCAGTATCGATAATAAGAATAATGTCCAGCTGATCGAGCAATTATAGTGAATATGGAGGAAATATCGAGAGGCTGCTAATGTTAATATTCTCTAAATTAGATTCTGGAGCCACTCTATATACAAGGCTATAGAAATATGATAATGGACGCAGTATCCATGTCTGGAAGTTTGTTATCGAGAGCCAGGATATAAAATAACTACTTTCTGCGCCCCAGGAATTATTTGAGACCGGTGATAACAAGGACCTATGTATTTCTAAAACTACATGTTGTTTTGAAATGTTTTGCAAATACAAACTTGTAAAGTTGTTTTGTAAACGTAGAGAAGAGTTGCAGTTGCTTTTGATTTCGCCAACGATATTATGTTCTCCGCAAACAAGAAATGCTTAAGAAAAACAAGTTAATCTTAATTTTAAATATTATGAGCATTACTTTAGTCATAATATTGTTGTTTACTTTTATTCAATAATTCTTGCAACAGATTTATTCTGATAATATAATAGTGCTACTAACTCAATCATAATGTGTTACTTAAATTATGGTCATCTAAAATATGTTTTTTAGCATGTTGGTTTGATAAGACATACATAGAAATATTAAGTAATTTATTCGGGCTTCGAGTAGTAATCCCATAAACACACTCCCTTCAGCACCAAATATAAACCAAAGTGAGTCGGTCCAAACGACAAAAATTTTATTTAAAATGTTAATTTTTTATTTTTCTCACATGAAGCAAACTCAGTTTTAGTTAATAATAAAAACCATTAGAGTAATAATGTTTAGTTAATGGATAACCGTACGTGTATATTTTGGGCACGAGGGATTTTGCAACTGGCACACTGGCAACAGCTACAGGCGAAGTAATGACAACTTTGTGTGGCTTCTCTTTTATGTAAACAGCGCTGGCGGGGGTGAGGGCAACCTTAAAGGAATCCGCCAGGGGCTGAGACAATTCCACAGAGCGAACATTGGCTGAATCTGCAGGAGATTTTGTGTGAGCGGCTGCAAGCTCTGCCAAACGCAACCCGCCCGCCGTATGAACTGTCTCACCAAACGAACGAGTTGAGGTATTTGGCTCAGTATCGGTATCTGAGGAAACGATGGAATTTGTGGTATCGGCAGCTGGGGAAATTGTATGGGAAACTGACGGCTCTGCTGGAAAGCGAAATGTCTCCTGTTTTACGCCTTTCGGCAGATTAGTGGCAGCAACATGAAAGCCGCTATCATCTGCAGTATAGTCCACAGTTTGTAGAATGTCATTCGCATCTCGATAGGAGTAAGAGCCACGTGTAACGCCATCTAATGAGCGTACTTCTTGCTTAGTAGACAAAGGATCACTGTAACCATAGGCATATTGTCCCAGTTCATCCTGGGTGTGATATTGCTGCTGAACGGGTGTCACAATAGATGAAGTTTGGCTGCCATACACGAAAGGATAAGAGTGCAATGTTGGAGCTACTAAATAAGATAAACTGGCCGCTTGAGTGGCTCCCACTAAAGCCAAAAATGCAAAGCAAATTTTCATTTTATACAAATTTTTCTTTCCTTTGTTCACGGCAAGCGCTGCTAGATTAAACTGAAGTGAACTATTTCTCGCCTTAAAAAGGTCTGATACAATTGCAAAGAATTCTTAATCCTTTTATACTTGTTCTTGATTGTTAATAATCTCTGTCAGCTTTTCAACACTTTTTTATTTGCTTTTATTGTTTGCATTGTTCCTTCGCACAATTCTTTAGATTCATCTATGTATGCGCTTTTCTAGATCTTGCATCAATATTCTTTACATGTGCTGGCGTATAAAAGCCAAGTTGATTGCATACTCTTGTTATTTCCAGTGCGAATAATCATTATGTTGGCTGGATTTTATATACTGCAATTGATCACACTTTCAAATTTTTTTTTTTCATTTACTCTTTTTAAGACTTTGTACGCAACTTAATTGATTTTTCAAAATCATTATTCATGTTGTATTAAAGTAGTTTTTCTTTTTTTAATATAGTTTTCTTGGTTGATTTTAAGCCAGTTTGATTTCCATTTAACCCTTTTTTATAATCCCAACTTTTTGAATATAAAACATTTTGTTTATTTCCCAGCATCCTTTACAGGGAAAAGATTTTCGAAGAAAAATATCACAAATTTTAAAATCTCTAAGACCGCTTCTTTTTCCCAATAGGCATTTTTACATACACATACCAAAAAAACATGATTGATGTAAGAAACATATTATGATAAAATTGTGTTGCGGTCAGGGCTGGGCAGTATTTGAAATACATGTATTTGAAATATGTATTTAAAATACAAATACGTATTTTGTATTTTAAATACATACAGATTTATAAGTATTTTGTATTTTGTATTTTAAATACATGATCAGCAACTATTTTGTATTTTGTATTTTAAATACCGCAAACCATGTATTTTGCCCAACACTGGTTGCGGTATATATTTAAGGCTACAGTCATAAAAACTTTTCCGTTGCAAGAATGTCATTGAAATGAAGAGCTAGCCATCCGGTAGACCCAAAAATTTGGATATTTTCTGGTGATATTAAAACAGGTTAAGAAAAATATGATTGATTATTTATTACTGAAATGTACGTTTCAGAGAGTAAAACTATTCTGATTAAAACTATTCTGAATATTCTGATCTTGATTTATGATTTATATCACTATATTGTGATCACTACAATAATGTTAAGTATGCTTGTTTTAAACATTGTATAAAGAAACACATGTACCACATGGTACATACGTATTTTTATTAAAAATCCTCTTAGTTGCACCAAAACAAACATCATTTTAACCGCCTTCAAAAAACGAGCTGGTTACCAATTCGTGCGCATTTTTTCCCATTGTTTTTAATGTTTGCGCACGCATAACTTTATCATTTGTGAACCGATTTTAATTTTTTTGTTTGAAAGGGTTTGCTTGTAGTTTGATCCTATAAAATTTTTCATAGGATAGGTTAGGTTAGGTTGATTGGAGGGGTGTGATAGCCCATGTCTTACGACATACACTTAAGCCAGTGAAGGCTTGTTGTGCGATCCCTTTAATTATCAAACACAAACTGCCAGAGTTCTGCAGCAGGATTCGAACCTGCGACCTTCGCACTACGTATCTAGTACACTACCTACTAGTCTACGAAGGCCTTTCACAGAAATTTAATTGCAAATGGGACGGAAAAAGTAGCCGCCCAAAATAATAACTATAACATAACTCCGCCATTTATAGAACCTATTTTTAGTATATTTTCATTAAAAGGGTTTTTCAATCTTTGCTGGGAGTAAAATATAAATGAGAAATGTATTGCTACTGTGTATAAAGTCGGTTTCTTTTACCAGAATTATTCTTAATGGGCACGAGTTCGAATCTCATTAGATTCCATTAGAGAATGTTATTTATTAATTTTTAATGTGTTTCATTATTAAAAATAACACAAAAAGTAAATTTCGATGCAGTCAGCCTCCACATCTGCACACGAGTCTACCACTTGGGCGGATTTTGTTCAAACACCATTATCATTTAAACTAACACTCACTGGAAGAACAATACGAGATAATTGTATGCTTCATGAGATCAGCAACAACAAACGCCATGGAAATTAATACACATCTGAGACACATGTGTCAAAAGTCACAAGTGGTATTTGTGTTGGCTTGCAGACCCTAAGAACAATAAATCTTAATTTACACAGATTTGGAAATATGCAATCGATTTGGATTGGATTTAGACCACGCAATTTTTTTTATGGAATATGTTGCATAAGATCTTTTCATTTGCCAGTATAAGATTCGGTGAAACAGATGGATTAGAAGTATCGAAAACCGGGATTTTGACATTGAAGTATTCGCCATTTTCGAAATTTCTTCATATTAAGGTACATCTATCGTTTTTTTCCCTTACCTAATTTAAATTACGTATGCAACACTGTTTTATATGTCATCAACGATCAATAAAGAGCATTAAATACCAGAGATTTAAATGTAGACTTTGATTATTTTGAGAGAATTTCTATAAGATATTAAAAAAGTAAATTAATTATACACAGCACTTCTAACAAGTAACTCAACTCAATTTTTCGCTAAGCGAAAATAATATAATTCTGTTAAAAAAACCGACAGGTTTTAGCTTAAAACCCAATATAATACAATTTTCGTTTATATTTCACCCCCAGGAAAGAATCAAATACTTTCTTAAATAAAATTAGGTCCATAAATGGCGGAGTAATGTCATAACCATTTATCGTTCCGATTTCTATTTGAATATCTGTGAAATTAAAAACTGAAAGCTACAATTACAAATATTTTTTTTCAAAATCGGTCCAAAAGTGGAGGTCATGATTATCGCATATTTCGGGCGGCAAAAAACAAATCATTTTGAAAATCGGTACAAACTAAAAATTTTTTTTAGTCTATTAACTGGCATAATTAGGGTTAACACTCACTATCAACTGTCAGGATGGTGGGTTTAAATTTATTATATAATAAGAATTGTTTTTTTTTTATTTTTATTTATTAGTTCTTGATGATTGATTTAAGAAATTGTGATATGTATTGTTAAGTATTTTTGATGAATATATCAGGGAAATCTATTTATAATCATTTCTAATGAACAGATTTTAATTAGAAAATAAAGTTGGTAAAATAGTATTTTTCGCAGATCAAGAGGTCGAAAAAGTTATTTATTTTAATTTGAAAATTTTAATTCACAAAGAGTTTTCTTTCTATATACGAAGTATGTAGGAAAACTAAGGTGACGTTTTATTTTATCAACGACTTTATATTTGCTCATTAACACTCCATATAATTAAGACATCCCTCTCCGACGCTTCATCCAATGCTCGAATTATTGCTGATTAGCACCTTCTGGTATTGCCTTGAGCTCCCTCGCTTAAAATTTTGTCTTTGGTGATTTCTTAATCACCCATGAAATTCTATACTATAAAAATTTTAAAGAATGAAAGAGAATTAGGCAGAAGCTTATTATTGTAAATATTAAGATCCCTTACCAAGGCTTACTCGTATTTCGGCTTATCAAAAGAACCATTATGTAAAAATCAATATCAACTATCTGTAGAAAAATTTCATTTCAAATCTCCTTCTTTTATCTCTCAATTGAATAGTCATTTACCAATAAATAAATAAAACAGTCTTTAAAATCGTCAAGATCTTTAGATACAGGAATTGGTAAAAAGGAAACAAAAATCGAACACAAGACATGACTATTCGAATGTGCCTTTCGCTTTGTACTCGCTTAAGTGCTCCAAAAATTATTACAGGTCAGATAAGTTTAGTTAAAAAAGAGGGGGAACAAAAAATTAATGCCAAAAAAAAAACACAATCATCAAAATACAAAACAATAAAATAAATTGCACAGAAATTGTAGCGTTTCTTTTCTGTTGCACGTACTCAGCACATGGGGAATTGAAATGGTCATTTATAATTGTATCGATTCAAATATTTTTGTTGTTGCTTTGTTTGTTTGTACAGTAATAAAGGGTATTGAAAAGTCAAAGGAGCAGGCCAGAATTTGTATTTAACAGTTAAACGATCAAACGTTGTTAAATTGTTTGTGGCGATCGATGCATGCGATCAACCGATGTGCCACCAAAAGAGCTCATGAGCCATGTACATGAAGCATAACAACACAATTCAAGGTAAGTGAAGGCCAAGGTCTGATCTCAACTGGAGTTAGTTGTTAAACAAAATACTCGTCATTGTACATACAAGGATTGTGCAGTTAAATGAAGCTGCAAATATTTCGAGTGAGTGTCGTGGTCGTGTCATGAACAATTTGCAATTGCATGCAACATTATTTGGACACATTGAAGGTGTTATTTTAACAACATACTTCAAGCATACAAAACAAAGTTTAATTTACCGTAAATGCTAAATGAACATTTGCTCTTTTAAGGGGTTATTGAAATTTTTTCGTGTGTATATTTTTTCAATGAAAATAAACTACAATTTCAAAAAGTCTGTTGCGTTACAAAAATCAATTAAATAGAAACCCGGCTTGATTCTTAGATATCTTTGTTTTGAGCCTTAAGGCTTTTTTATTACATATACATCTTTTTCCCTCAACAATGATCTTGTTAAAATTCTTAGATGTTAATATAGATGAACTGGAGACATTCCATTGTAATTTTGTGAGACACAGTGTTCCAACTGACAATGTACTCGTATCGTATTCGCAAAAAACTCTATTAATATATGAAGTGGATTCATGCTTCAAAATTCTTTAGAATCACTTCCACTTAAAACGAAATCTGAAAAGCTTTTTTCTGGAAATTTTGTTGGCATTTGAAAATGTTAAAACTTTGGATAAATTTGGCTTAAGATGACACCGGTTAATTACCTCGTTAAAATGTGCAAAATTTTTATGCAACTATTTGGGAAGAGCATTTAAGTGAATACGTTTAAAAACTATTAATGAGGCAATTTTGCGAATACACATAAAATAGTAAATAAGTGCATCAATAAAAATATTTTCGAGGTTTTGTTATAACTTGGGGTAATTAAAGGAACAATATTTAATGGAAATTTTATTTTCGGTATAAAATATTTTGGGTAATTACCCGAATTGAGTAACTAAGCGAAAGTCAATCAATTGACGACTTTTTAAATAGTGTATAAAAACGAGGATTCGAAAGCGGGGCAAGTAAACGTGAAAGGCAACTAAGCCTGTGGTAGGTTAGTGGGTTATACTGCAATAATATATTTTTAACACGTTGACTGCCACGGAGATTTTCACGATTTAAGAAAAAAAATTTGCATATTTGCTACTTAATCACGCATAAGCGGCTGAACGGATATGATAAAAGTATATGTTTTAACCGAATTTGGGATAATATCATAATTCTAAAGTAGAATTTTATAAATTTTTATAACGGGGGATGTTTTTCAGACTCCAATTATTTTTAAGACCAAATATTTTTTATATGTATGTGTGAATTGATGGAGAATTCGGTTATTGGTGAACACGGGTACATGAAGGCGCATGCGTGCCTGAAGGCGGCGTCAAGGGTAGAAAAGCTTACGCATCAAAGCTGGTTCATATCGGAGAGGTCCTACGGGAAGTAGACATATGTATGTGGCAAAATTTACTTTATCAATGATTTTTGTCACCTCGTGGTGGGAGGGAATGAGCGAGTTGATTCGTCGAATCCTAACTATCGTTCAAAAATAGCAAGTTGTATACGAGAGTCTAAGATTTCCTTTAATGTAGGCTTTTACAAAACCTATTGATAATTTATATGGCGATTAATTTGTGATCTCCTTGCCTTATGCCATGCTCAACTTTATGTCGGCTGCTGGAAATTATAAAGCATTGTCAACAAAGGTGAATTCACTTGAAATATATACATATCCACACACAAAAAAGCATTAAGAATTTCTTATCCAGTTATTGTTTTAATTATTAAGACAAGCTTATTTTCCGGAAGCGGGCGAAGGCGCGTGTACATGCTAGTATTTAAATGGATCGAATACATATTTATTCATAATTCCATTTATTTCTCTTTAACATTTTTCAACTTAGCTTTTGAGAGATGTTTGCTTTGTTTTTTTTTTTGTTGGAAAATTTAACTTCAGTTGAATCACTGTGCACAAACACAAATGTACGCATGTACTCGTACGTAGTTTGTTTAATTTGCCTTGACGTAATGATCTCGTTACTTTTTCGCAGTTTAGTACTTATGATCCTTCTTATTATGTGGTAGCATTCTTGTTATGTATTATTTTTATTTTGATTTTTTTCTTTTTCAGTTTTGCAAAGCATTTAATCTTTCTTGCTTCATACATAATGCAGCAAAATGCAACAACATTAAGGAATGTATACTTGGTAAAATTGCCTTCATACCTTGGACGACAGCGCCTTGGATCCATGGATTTCGCAGATTGTATTTGGCAGTTTGTTGTTGTTGTTATCTTAAGTATTTGCCATGTTGTTCCATAATAAATTTTAAGGGAAAAAATATTTAAAGCCTCCACAAAATGTTTTCGAATATTTGTGGCTCCTTTCGTAGAAGGTTAATAAAGTTTGTTAAAAAAAAATAGTAATAAAATACGTGAAGGAAAGTCAAACGCAAGCCAAATAAAGAAGGGCGTTGTAATATATAACATTAACACGTTTGATAAAATCAAAAGAAATCCTTCTATGAAAGAAAATGTAGGCTAAAGATTTTTATTTCTTCTTTGACTGACAAAAACAACCAATAATATATTTATAAAGCACTTTTTGATCTTTCGCTATCTAATGGATTTTTGTGGTTGCAAATATTCTGTAGTCTTAAATCCGAATGACATCTTTATTAAGGAATAAGAACAACAAAATAACAAACAATGACGTGACAGGCAATAACCACCTGATTTAAGGCCAGCATTAACATGTTGCAATACTTGCACAATAAAGGCCATTTATGGGAACTTTGTACCCTAAAAAACATAGATCGGAAATGCGAGGAAGTGAGATGTAGTACATAAGGTATTACGCACTTTAAGTGGGTATACTCTCAGATATCCAGCTTGTGGTGGCAGACAACTAGTACTCGTAAATTCACAACATAATAGAATTGCCGAATAAACGAGTTGGGCATAAAAATAAATAAATTTTCCATAATCCACCCCACCAGATAACACACCTTAGCGGTTGAATAGTGAAAAGGCTACTTGGACACTTGAAGTAATTTGATTTTATTTTATTTTATTTGATTTTTTTTAACACTGTTCTCCCCTTTTCATTGAAGTTTCACAAGAAACATCCTGTAAATTTCGTTGTTGGAAACATGGCTAAAAATACACAGGACAAAGGTGAACGAATAAAAATGTGTATATATATTACTATTACATCAGGAAGGAAACATATCCCTATTCCAATTAATAATCAATTTAAACTGCAATACAATGAGATCAAATACCTGGGTATTCACCTTGAACGTCGCTTCACTTGGAAATCGCATATGGACGCAAAGTTAATCCAAATGAAATTGAAAGGTATTCAAGTTAATTGGCTTATTGAGAGATATTCAACATCATGCCTAGATTTCAAATTTCCAATTTCAATATATCATTTTATACTCTAATGTTGCACTCTAGAACTCGTGGCTCTTAGCGGGAGTTTATTATTGTCGTTGGTGTGCATATCATACAATTCAGGCCAAAAGCTGTTGGTAATTATCGACCTGTAGTGCTCTCCGTTGACGGTGATATCATGGCCAACGTCCTCCTCAAAGAAATATGGACCGATGACGCCGTCCAGCCCGGAATCCTCACCAAGCACTAAAAAGTTTTTCGGGATTCAATTGACGCTCTTGGATCTTATATGAATTGATATCGTCCCATATTCACCCATTGTGATAAAGCAATTCTATCATTTGCAGATATTGTTGGATGCTGTCTGTATCCCTGCATGGCAAAACAGACTTAATAAATAACAACAAATTTGACAGATGTATCTTCAACTGTATGACCGCTTTCAACTGTCAAAGTTTGAAAGTTTCTATTGGAAGACCCTCTACTTCGATACCGAAAACACCGAGCGACAAAATCATAGCCATTTTACGACAACACCGGCGTTAACTTTATTAATAAAATACAAAAGGTATGTTGACAGTGAAAACTATCATACCTCCGCGGAACAAAATTAGTCGCTTTAAGCTTCAGCAACGTTGAGAAATATTGCATATAAATCGGGCGTCGAATTTTGCCGAAAACTCATTTACTATGAACAACAAACAAAATTGCCGCACCTGGATATCAGTTAGGCCGTACGTCATTGTCGAGAAGTCAATCCGCCCAGAGAGAGTGACAGTTTGGTGTGGATTTTAAAGTGAAACTATCATGAAATAATATACTTAGATATTGTTATAAAAAATTATCAGTAGTAAAGCGTTTATTTTCTATTATTATCTCGTTGCAAGTTTTTGCTGGATAAGATAAATGAACGCAGCTTATATTAGCTGTGTTCATTCACTTGTCTCTCAATTTCTTACACTCTTTCGTTACAAAATTTTTCGTGTACATGAACACTCTCCAGTAACAGTTAGTAATAATTTTATTTAAAGAACAGACCAGAATAGACTTTCATCTATTTAAAGTAGATTCAGTTTAAAATATTTTTACGGCTTAATTTCGCATTTCACCTAAGTGAAGCGGTACCTTGTTTTAATACAATTGTTTTTGTTTTTTTTGTGTGTGTTGAAAACATTTACATTTTACATTTCAATTTTACGATTATGGCAATATAAATGTTTTTAATTTAAAGCCATGTCGTAAACAAACCAACTTTATTGTATGACTATTAGCGTTTTCGTCTTTTGGGAAAAGTGCAACATTATATTGATCAATTTATAAAAGAAATTAAATCTATTTATCGTCATAATTAAAAATAATTAGCTCCTTTACAGAACTGTGTGCTCTTTTCTAACAAGTTTTCGCTTATTACACCATTTTATCAGTTTGAAGGGGCAAAACATTTTTTCAGAAACGAAAACGCCACATGATTATGGACCATTGTTTTTTGAACTTTTTCAAAATTATTTAAATTTTAACACATACAAATCGTTTGAAATTCATCGATTTTTTATGCATACCTGAATATTCATATTTAGCAATGTTAATACTAATATTCCTATTACCTATTTCTATTGACGGTGTTGTAGGGTAAACTGGCACACTATTAATTTGGGTGCCACAGTTACTGGGCATGCCTTTTTCGTTTGTTTATTTCTGAAAACAAAATAGCCAAAAAATTCATAATGTTTTGACGGGGATAACACACACTTCCACATAAACGACATGTAAACACATACTCGTACACATGTAATACCACAGACATTTGACATTAGATTTTGTTTTGAAATTAAATAAAGAAATATCTTTTTATTTATACTTGGGTAAATTCAAGTTTAAGCTCAAAACATTTTTTTACTGAGTGGAATAAACATAAATTTACTCAATTATTGTGTATGACAAAAGCACTTGTAAAAGGGGGAAAAAAGCTTAATTTTGAGTTTCTTTCTTTAATACATATATTTCCCGGTTTTGACATGTTTTTGTGGATTTTTATTTTTACTTCAATTTCTATAAAATCAACTTTAAGTTCTTTGTCTCCATTTATTGGAATGGAGGCATGAAGTCATCACTACCAAAATATGTACGTCTATTGGAAAAATGCACAAGTTTAAGTTCAATTCTATTTATATTATACGAGTATATGATAATTGTTGTGGTGATACTTTAACTTTTTAAATATTTTGTTAATATTTCAATGGGCTTTATCAAATATTTTGTCGAAAAAGTTTAACTAATATTATTTAACAAATTTGCGCTATAACTAACATTACAACAGTCTAGGTATTATCCAAAATCAATTGATTCAAAAATATGTAAATCAGTATGTAAACTGTAGACCTGGTTTTATTTATATTGATTCGATGTTTATTAAAGATTCCAAAACATTATTATACCAGATTTAAAAGGTGATTTTTTTGCAACTTTCTTTTTGGTATCTCAGCTGTTTTCTTGCAACATGTTACTCTTTAATATGTTAATCATGAATCGACTTACAATCAAATAACGCTTTTAGATTATTGAATTTTATTATCAAAATTCATGCTTGGTTAAGAAAGTGCATCGGAAATTTTTTTATTGGAAAATTGTGTTCAGCGCGGAAGCTCATTTCCGGTTGTATGGATACGTGAACAAGCAAAATTGCCGTATTTGGTGTGAAGAGTCCCCAGAAGCATTGCTCCCGAAAAATGAACCGTTTGGTGTGGATTATTGGCCGATGGCATCATTTGACCGTACTTTTGCAAAGAAGACAAAAACAGGAACGTTACTGAGAATGGCGAGCGCTACCGAGCGAGGATTACAATTTTTTTTTGGCCCAAAATAGAAGAGCTGGGGGAAAATGGTACCTAATCGAATAATTGATACCCTTTATTGCGTTTACGCATTTTCCTTTCGCATAGAATTTTTGCACTTTCGCAAATCTGGCTTACGCATCGCAATAGAGAGTAACCCCTCTGGACTTGGCTGACATGTAGTTTCAAGAAGACGGTGCCACATGCCACACATCACACGAAATAATGGCCCAATTGAGAGGCGAGTTCGGTTAACAGTTTATTTCACGTTTGGAGATTTAACATTGAATTATATGGATTGTTCTATCGACTCAAATATCGATTTCATACATTTTATGTTTTTTATCAAATCCGAGAGCTTTGAAAAATCACCATTTATTAATGATGGGCTAATATATGTATATACCAGTAAAAAAAAACTTCTAACGAAGTCAAAAAGATCCAACATTTTTAATCCAAAAAATCTGACCACTTCTGCTGATGCATCGCGAATAACATATACAGTGGAATTTGTTTATAACATACCACGGTTACAACGATTTATCGTCTATAAAGAACAACGTCCCAACATTTTGTAAAAATATTTTTTACAAATTATTATATAGCGAACTTCGCTTATAGTGAATTTTTTCTTATAACAAACTTTTTTAAAAGTCATCAATACAAAAATGGTTTTTACGATTATAACGACTAAAACAAAGTCGCAAGATTTTTCCGCTAATTTTTTGAACCGATAAAAATTATTATTTACCATTATTTAGCAGAGCGAACAAAATGATTGAAAATGAGAGAGATTTGTAAATAGATATTTAAAGTGTTGCATCGAAAAATTTTAAATAAATTTAATCTATTTCAATGTTACTTGCTTCTATTTATTGTAAGAAAAGAATATTTACTCCGGCTATAACGAACTTCATCCACAACGAACGAAATTGCTTGGTTACACGGAGTTCGTTATAACGTAATTCTACTGCTTTGAGCGAGAGAAAGAGAGCGATAAGCAAAAATATATTTTTTCCATTTACACGAAGTTTGTTTCATATGAAATTGGAATTTTGCAGACTAAATTTGTTTCGCTTAAGCGGATTTTCATTTAAGCGAACTACGAAGCTACTTACCTTGTCTACAGAAATGCTGAGATTCTTCGGTAGGAAACGGCCTTCGGATCACTACACTAGCTACTAGTCCACGAAGGCACTCTTTCGAAAACAATAGTAAAGAGTTTTAATTTTCTATTAAATATTTTTCGCTTATCCACATTCGACTGTAAATATCTTATATTCCATAGAACAGTGGGCATTATAATAAACCAATAGCCTGAGGATCACATGTCAGATTCCTGCCAATGAATCTGAGTATTTCTGTAGACAAGTTAAATGTGGTTGCGCAGTTTGTGTTTGTTTATTAAAAAAAACTCCTTCCTACGTATGCAGGCAATTGCATATTTATAGTTTTTTTTGTTCACAAAATAAATTCAGCATTCACTGGCGAAAATATTACCCGATAAGTTTCTTAAAGGGAAAACAAATTTTGTACAAATCACAAAATCTTGCTCCGGCATTAGACCATTCATGATGAACTGGGTAACGAAATGAAAACACAACAACAACAACAATAAACCCTCAGACACGTCTAATTATTTGTCACAAAAACAATTTGGCGGTTCAAAGTTTTTTACTTAAAAAATAAACGTTAGAAACTTATTACAAGCTAAAAATAGCACTTTGTTTAAATTCTCTGTTACAAATACTTATGTATGTCAAATATTTGACTTTTAATGGGTTAATGAATTATTAAATTCATTTATTGAATTTTTAATCATAAATTTGGGAAAGAAGAGAAAACGAAAATAGAATTAAATTGAAAAAATGCTCATAAACTATTCATAAATATTGTATACATGTACTACATTATTAATCTCAGAAAAGAACAACAAAACACTCATTTCATAGAGAAAAAGCACTCATTCTAATGTTTTTATTTCGTTAAAGGAACTTTGGAAAGCTTTCGGTGTCTTTCAACAATTTAGTTGTGTATCAACAATATTTCCGTACAGTTAGAAAGTTTGAAAACATTAAAAATAAAACGGTCAAATTGAAACATTTCATTTAAAAATTATTAAAAAGTTTAACAAAAATAAAATTAAAAAAATTATTAAACAAAACTTAATAAAACACATTAAAAACGAAGTGAGTTATTTTGTGAATTAAGAAGAAAACAATATAATTTGAAACAATTTGAAACGTAATTATTTAATTAGGAAATACATACACACATATGTATGTTATGTACATAATGTACATACACACATATATGAATGTATGTACACATAGATACCTGACCTAAATTAAAACTTTTTTTTTAAGTTATAAATGGAGGAGGAGAACTAATATTTATGTATATAGAAATATATATTTTCATATATGTATGTATGTACATATATAACCGTATTTCTATAGCAAGATGTCTTCATCCATGTACTCGTACAAGGATAAAAGAATAAAAAAACTCAATAAAAGACAATCAACACTTAAATAATATTATTTACAAGTATTGAATAAATCAAAGAATATTGTTGCCACTTTATCAACCGCCAGTCTATTGTTTGAAATTCCTTTCTTCTAAATAGTCCTGTGGAAAAAGTGAATAGAAAAAGTTAGCGCGTCCTTTGCATTTATTTGCGGCGCAAAACAACAAGTCCTGCAACGTAAACGTAATAATGAGTAATACACTTTTATGTATGTACATAAATATGTATGTGTGTACATACATACATCATTTTACACATGCTACTCATCAAGATGACGCTTTTTGTTTCTAAATGATGAAGCACAAATGTATGTGAAGCATTAAGCAGCAGCAATAGCAGTAAACTCTCTGCAATGAACATCCTCATTTATGTTGTATGTTGATGATTACTGGCCAAAACATGCGCATTTTCTGTGATTTTCTTTTTCTTCTCCATTTTAAGAGGAGTATGATGTCATGTAGTTTACAGCTCCCTACTACGAATTGAGTTTAAACTGCATGGCATTAGGCATGGGGTGGGTGGGCTTTTCAATACAAGAAACTGAAGTTGCGTTAGAAGTTCTCCCTTCAGAGTTGTTGAAGAGACATAAAGTGAAAGTTCAATTTATTTTAACTTTAGAAAGATTAAAAGTTTTTTGAACCCTCTATTGCAATGCTTAGAGGAATAAGAAAATAAAAGAAGTGAAATCGCAGAAATAAGAATTTAAATTTGTTTATACTGTTTTTATACCAAATATTAGAAAATAATTTAAGGTATAAATGTGTAAAATAGAAATTAGTATAGTATTTAAGGTCGTATCCAGATATCAGTCGGTTCAAATCGGTTCAAAATATGAATGTTTTGTGGAAAAACAGGGGCTTGAAATGTCGCATTCGATATCGATAGTTTTTCTTTTCCAAATTACCGCATTCGATATCGAACAAATACTGTCGGATTTTGAGATGATATCGGGCGTGTAATCGATTACTGGTCATTAAAGTTTCATTCCTTAATTCTACAAATAAAAACTGCAAATCGCAATGGACCATTTTTGTTCCGCATTTCGTTTCTAATACGTATAGTATTAGAATCAACTTAAGAATCAGATAATAAGTGCAATAGAATTAATTAACAAAGCAAGTGTTTAATTATCTACATATACCTTCGATTTCGGATAAACGATAAAGGGCAAATTTCAGCGCTTTTTTGTTCTGCGTTTAAGGGAAAACCGTTTCGTATAAACGTAGTCAGCACTTTGAAAATTGTTCTTTGAAATGGAAATAGAAAATGTGATATATACTGAAGTTAAATATGTACATAGATGAATTTCGATTTCAAATCAAGATTTATTTAATAAAATTGGATTTTATTGATTGCATGTAAGACGATTAAATAAATAGATCCAACACTGCATGGCATTTCGGCAGCGTTAAATATCCATATAATTTTCTTCTTTTCATCTTGCACTTTCACAAACAAAATTTGTTTCGTTTAAGCAGGTTCTCTTTCAAGTGAAATGGAGTGCTTTGAAAGTATTTAAAAACAATAATCAAGAACTTTTGTTTTCAATTAACCGATTTTTTTAAAGACGTTCGTTTATCTGAATTCTACTGTAAATAGATAGAAGCTAAAAATTGCAAAACTATTTTCTCCTCTGTTCGTCCATCGATTTTACTTTTTTTGTTTAATACACCCAGCAAACATTTGGGATTGGTTTCCAAAGTAGAAATTGTCGAGCATATATAACAACTAGAAGAAACGCTGTTTTTGTGCAATTATGGCTGTTTTTTTGTGGCTATTTTATGTATTTTCACAAATAAGCCACGATAATTTCATTTTCGTCCTTTTGCTTGTTCCTTAACATGATGCTTTCAGCGAAGTTTTATTCGTTATGAAAGATTACTCGATCACAAAAGCGGTAATTCGGCCCCAGTTTTTAGTGCATTTAAGTATAAGAATTATTTATGAATATTATGTTCGTATTTAGAAATGAATGCCAAAGTTACTTCTGGCTTAAAATGCGCATTTCATATAGAAAATAAGTTCCTCTTGAATAATCCAGGAAACTCAGTTTAATGAAATATACACAGAAAATACCATGAATGCAGTACTTCTATTTTTGAAAAATATCAACTAGACATTCTACTATTTATTACCGCCAAACTTTTTTGCAGTCACGTCTATCACTTGAAATTTTTTTCACGATTCAAATGAATCACTTCACCGTTTATAGATATGGCCACGTGATTGGTTGGTATGAACACATACGAGTATAAGAGTGGATCATTTTTTAGTTTAGTCATGTGGACATGCATGTCCGTCAATATTCGTTGAACAATAAAGTTGAGTTCTTATTTAAATTTTCTTGCTTAAAAAGACAATTTACAGAATTTTCGAAAAATCAATTACACTTTCTAAAATTAATACGTATTTGAACATAAAAATTATTGTTGTATGTCCTTTTGATTTCAAAATGATTTTCTTTTATTTCATAACAAAGTTAATTTCAAATTAAAAAAAATCAGTCGAAAATAGTTCAAATTGTTACTTGAGATCTTTGGAATTTTTTATTGAAATTTTATAGTGGCATTTGAACGAAATTTCGAAATCAAGTTTGAAACTTCGTACATAGTGCTTTTTTCATATTCATAAAAAATACTAATTTTATATAATTTTGGTTTATAAAATTTCTTATTGAAAAAATATAATAAATTTTTAAGCACGGACACAAAATTATTAAGTAAATATTCCAACTACATACGGAAAAAAAGTAAAGTACATGATTCAATCGAGTAGATTAATGTTATCCAAATATATTTCCATAAATTATAATTTATCAATTTTTTTAAACATTCGAACAGTTAAAATGTTTCTCCTGTTCCCCAACAATGAATTCAACTAAACACATTTTGTATTTCAATTTGTCTTAGAAATTCATCTACTCAAAATGAATATTAATCACAAGATTAAGGCCTAAAGTAAACATTATAAATTTAGAAATTCCATAAATAAACCCAAAATCTATATAAAGGAATGGCAATAAATACAGAAAATATTTTTAATTCTTAGTAAAAAACAGCTCGTGCCAGTTTTGGTCGACGTCTAATTATAAAAAAGGAGCAGAATATTTTTGTTTTAATGAACTAACGAATTTATATACAGTGGGTAAGAGCAGTAAATATACCCATCAATCGCTTTATACGATCTAAGTTTTTTTTTATCGATTAATATGAAAGATAGTGTAAAGTATTTTAAAATACATGGTAGTATTGGTGCAGCAAACTTTCACTTCAACTACTTTTCCTCAATATAATCTTTACACAAATGTAGATAAAAAAAATCAGAATTATAACTGCAGCTAAGGCGAAGTTATACCAAGAAGTGTCCTTATGGCCTTAAAATAAAGCGATCCTTTATATATAGTAATATCTTTCAACTGGTAGTTCAGCTACTTTTAAATTACTAAAGAAAATGTGTTCCTAATATTAAAATTTATTATTTGGGATATTCTCCCAAACTAATCGTTTAACTAATTAGAGTTTAAAAAATTTATTACTTGTTGTGGCTTTGATGGTTCACATGCCGACATTTCATTGGATGCTAAGCCAAATCGTCAGTGAATTTTAAGCAGTTTGAAAACATTCAAACTCATATGTTTATGCCAAAACAATCAAATACAATGTGAGAATTATCCACCATATACGAGTATGAATATTACAAAATACATAATCATAGAAGGCGTAGGGGTGGGTTTTAATTGTCCACATGTTGCAAGAGAAATAAAGTAGACTCATGTTGAGTATAATCGTAATTGTTTGTTGTGCACTATAATTCTGTATTTTATTGCAATCATATAGGATAGAGAATTCTCATATTGTATTTGATTTGTTTGGTATAAACATATGAAACTGATCAGTTTGACAGGACGTCTAGAATATGGTTTTGATAATATTGAACTCGTCCTACTACAACTTTGGATGACGTTCTGCAGCCACGATTTTTGCTGTTGCACAGTAGGATTTATCATCATTTCTAATCTTTAAAATAACTTTGCTTTTATCATCAACAATTTCTTTACTTTTCTGACTAATTTCTTTATTGTTTATTACATTTAAGTTTTATGGGGACATTCGATTTTGTTAGTGCATTGTCGTCATTCACTCAATACTTCACCTAGTGTTAAGATCTTCGTCGGATTAGAGTGTTTTGGTAAAGTCTCGCAGAAATCTTGACCCTAGGAGTATGTTTCCATGGTTATTTGGAGACTTAATAAGATCAAAATAATCTGGAGGCCATTGGCTATCAATACCGGTTCTCAATGAAGGGAAACCTTTTATGAACTAATTAGATGGTTTGCTATGGAAATAACCTTTTAAACTGTAGAGTTATTGTTGATGTTTTCTTTTCTGAAAAAAGTGTAACGTTTCCATTTTTAATTGCAAAAAATCGTTTTAACGTTCTCACTTAGGAAGTTTTAATTTCTCAAAGTATTGTACGTTCTTTCTTAGTAAATTTGCAGTCATTAATGATTCTTTTTCGTAGAAAGGGCAGAAAATATAAAAAGGGAATTTAGTGCATTCTTTAATAACAGTAAATTGATCAACGAAATGTTAAACTTTTATCAGAAAAGAAAACGCCATAAAAGTATCCATCATTCCAGCCATTAAAAAGTAATTTTCTTGTCTTTTGAAAAAAATTTATAATGTTTGAAACGCGAGTACAAGGTTGATTAAATCAACCTTAATATATAATTTTCAAAATAACATCCATAATGCAATGTGATTTACTTTGGAAACAATATCGCCAGCATCCGTAACCCAAATGTATAATTATAAAATGCATTACAAAAAAGTCTCCAAACTTTCTACATTTTCAACCCGCTGACATCAACTTTTGCGAACAAACAAAAAATAAAAATAAACTTTCCGCCAGAACATTTATTTACACAAAACTTTTTGCAAAGTAAAAAAAGATGTGCACATCATTTAAAATACACAACAGCGAATACTGAAATTATGTCATAGTGATTTCGACATCATATTGAGGCAAACATGTATGTAATGCATGCGAAAGCGAAAGTAGGGAGTGTTTTTAGTAACAGTAACAGCGTTAACATTTAAAAGAGAATAGGTTAAGGACAAACTATTTATAAAAAAAAAAAAATTCATTTGAAAATATAAGAGCATAATATATAAGAATACACTATGCAACAAAAGTCTACACCCTTTCGTTTAAAATATTTTTTTTGTCAACATCCATTTTTACTAACTTTCAATTATATATCCTTATATATCCTTAAAAACTAGAATGGCCGAGTACAACTGAATGCCAGGTTATAATCTTCGACCCATAACCTCCCAGAGGAAGCAGTGAGTCTATACACGTTGTATCGCAGTACATTTATTCGAGGTAAGAGCATTAACACGGGCGATGGTTGCCAATGTTTGTAAGATAAAAGGCGTTCGGCAAATAAGCTACTCGTCAGCTAACTTAAAATTTAAAAAAATTGATTTTCCTGCTTAAGTCGAAGCGTGTAAAGTAAGATTCTTAAGTGCAATTTATGTTTCTTTTTGGAACAGCTTATAATAGCTGATATGTCAGGCTGAGATAAGAACTCGATTTGCGTATCCATTTATTTTTTGTGTTTATTGGATCTGAAAATGTTGTATTATCTAAAAATGTTCTGTAAAAATTATTGCATCACTCAATATTTTTAATAAGCTCTTTTGGAATTATTCATTACCTAAAAGCGGCATTGGACTCCCACTCATGTTGTATAATTTTCATGATAAAGCTCGATTTGATCCATTTAAATCAACTTTTTAATTTAGATGACTCCCACTTTTAATGGTACGAGTACCAAGACTTTTTGCTAGAAGATAAACAGGCATAGTTTGCTAAAAGAAAAAGCAGTATAGAATTGGAAAATTGTTATACTAAAAAATACAACTGCAGTTGAATATGTAAATGCTACAAAGTGTACCATTTTAATATGACCGACTAACAAAAATTAAACAATGTTCACCCTACGTTCTTAATGGAAATTTTGGTGAATGATACATAAAGAGCCATGTTGGTTAGCTTTTTGTGTTTTTCGGAAAAGGGCAATCGAAGAAAGCTACATCTAACACGAAAAGAGCCAATTTGACATCACTGCAGACAGCAGTTCCCTAATCCACACTTGCATGAAAAATAAAACAACAACACAATTATTCTTTATTTTATAATGTTCTGTGTTATAAAAATTCTAAACTATAAATTTTTTTGAATCGACGTCTAATTGTTTACATGTTGCAATAAAAATAAAATAGACCCATGTTGAGTATGAATTGTTTGGTGTGCTGTTTGTAAAAAAAGCATTCTAAGCCTAATATGATTATGTATGTTGTATTAATCATATACAATATATAATTCTCATATTGTATTTGATTGTTTTCGCATAAACACATGGAGTTGAGTGTTTTCAAGCTGCTTAAAGTTCACTGACGATTTGGTTTAGGGAACAATCAAATGTCGACAGCTAATGCCACAACAAACAAATTTAAAAATTTTAAATATTCTATGGGTACAATCACGATTAATTCCAATATTATTTATTTTTACAAGCATATTACGTTTCAAACCTTTCAAAATATGGTTACAGGTCTACTGACGAGGTGGCATAAGCACAATTAAAATCTCACACACATAAGGCCCTAAACAAATATATAAATAAATTAAAAAACGATACGTTGAGACTCCTTTTTTTGATGTCGTCTAATTATTATCTCATTCATAATTATATTTTTATGATAAGCAAATTAAATAAATGACTTTGTAATCATCATTATTATCACTGTCGTGATCAGTTATGGTCATTATTATACCTACATGTAAATAAATGCACAGACAAATTTTGAATAATAATAAATCAAAATTCAATTAACAAGATTGTACTGGGTCTTCGAATAAAAACTTTAAAATTTTAACAGTTGATAGCGGTCATATTGTTGAAGTTTGTCAAACCACAACAGAAGGACGTGGATTTCAACAACACGTGCTTATAAAATTGTTTTATCAAAATGGGTGTTCTGTTTGTGCAACGTTTCGGACGATCTGCCCATTTTACGCTCACCATAATCGTCCTACAGAGAGGATTATTCGCAGTGTGGTGGATAAATTTGATTTCACTGGTTCAATAAATACTCGTAAGACGACGAAAACCATTTCTGGATGAATGGGTACGTCAAAAAAAAAAAATTGTCGAATTTGCTTCGAGATCCAAGAGCGTCACATGCATCTTGAAAAAATCACTTTTTGGTGTGGATTTTGGGCTGGGGGCGAATAAACCGTAAACCAGGGCGGCCCTCAAAGCTAACATAAAGCAAGCCATGGGTGAAATTCAGCCTATATTATATATTATACATACGAGTATATAGTGTCACTGGACCTTTTAAAATCATAATTTTTTTAATGATATCATACAAACACTTTGTTTCATTTAAATCTAGAAAGTTAAAGCGCTTAATAAAATACCCTTTACAAATTTCTACGCTATATAAACTTAATTACAAATATCAACAGGCACGGCTCCAGCTTAGGGTTGGTAGGAGAAAATTTAATTTAATTATACATTACAGCTATTTGAAATGTTTTGGGAGATGATAATAACACTTATTCCCCTTCGATGCGCACCTGAACATAACACAACCTACGGGAAAATTGGTTAAAAAAACGAATCATTTAAGACAATGATTAACATGGGCTGAGACAAAAAAAAACACGGTTAAAAAGGCAAACTGGCCAGCATTTTTTTAATACAAACAAGTCTAAAATTAATGATTTAGCCACATTTGCTCGATGTAAATTATGAATTCGTTTATATCTGTGTACAACAGTAGTGTTTTGTTAAGATTGGTGTTGTTTAAAATAATTTTGTAAGTCAACATAGTAATAAAATGATAAATAATTGTGCATCCAAAGAAACTTATATATGTACATGCATATAGTATATGCACGCAGGCAATTTTACCTACATTTCAGTAAAATTTATTGATACATTTTCATGTACTCGCATGTATGTGCATATGTACTCGTTTGTTTGTATGTATATTTTTACGTTTTTAGTCTTTAGGCTGGACAATTATTACAAAATGATTTATTTATAAATATACCATCCACACACTGGTGGTTATTAATAAAAATTCAATTAATGAAAAATAGTTCTTTATTCAATAAATCATTTTGTAGCAAAGTGGTCTTTTTTTATTATACTTTTGCTGTATATACTCGCACAAATCATTTATACACATATTTGAGGACATCATACAATTGCTGGGAGTGTATATTTAATAATTAACAAGTCAAAAATATTTAACAGATCTTAAGGAATTAGCTTTTGCACAGTGGTCTAGTTTATGAAAAGCGAATATCTAGAAACTTCGTTTGATTTTGAGAATGCGAAAATGAATATTAAATTTTGCGAAAATTTAATACATATTTTTATTTATTCTATTTCAAATAATGAATTTTCAATATTAAGTAATTTAAAATAAAGATTTTATTTTTCATTTTTGCCCAACTGTATACAATCATTAACGACCAACGGGCGTTTAATTGTATGGGTGTTGAGAGAAAAATAAAATAGACTCACGTTGAGTAAATTGTTTGTTGTGTTGGTTTGTATAGAAACATTCTAAACCTACTATGATTATGTATTTGTTGTAATTCATATGCAATATTGAAATTCTCATATTGTATTTGATTTATGTGACATAAACATCCGAGGTTGAATGTTTTCAAACTGCTTAAACTTCACTGACGATTTGGTTTTAGCAACCAATGAAATGTCGGCATATGAAGAGCTAAAGCCACAACAAACTTTTGATTTTTTGTATGCATTTTGCAAAAGCTCTAATTGTTTCTAACGATTAGTTGGGGAGAATATCCCAAATTTTCAATATTAAGTAATTATTTCAAAATTTTTTTAAGTTTTTTTATTGCATACGACCAATAGTTATTTCTATTTAGTTATTTTCAATATTTCGACTAGCATTGTCAATAAAAAAAATTATTCATAATTAACCAATTAAAAAACAGCGATAGTTATAAATAAAAATTTTTCCTGACGATGTCCGTCGAAGTTCTGGCATAATATTGAAAAGAATTAAAAAAAATAATTCTTTAAATTATAAAGCCATGGTGCTAGAATAAACACTTTCCCATAAAAATAAAAAGGGTCGAAGAAAATTGCAATATACAAAGTTCTAAAATGTAATTTAAAATGCGAAATATCAAAGATACTATATTAGTGGTAGAATATTTGTAGCAAGACGTTGAATAATTTAAATAATTTAAATAATTTTGTTAATGATTAGTATGAACGCCTTAAAATTTGTTTACTTTTCAAGGACATTCAACTATTTTTATGAGAAAACATTATATAATAAATGTTTTGTTGAATATTTAAATAACTGATTTGAAACTTTTTAACAAAATGACGTGATAGTGCTAGTGTTTCTTTTTCTCTTTCTGAGTTTATATTTAATAAACGACTGATAAGATAAAAAATATAGACACAATTTGAATATATATACATATATACTTACATATGTATGAAAGTATATACATAACTACAATTAACAATTTTTTTAGTAGACTGCGCCCTTAGACACACACGAGTATAACAGTTTCATAAAATTAAATATTGCAAATAATAGACAAAACGTTAAAAAGTTTCTAAACTCTAAAAATCTAAGGCCACTAAAATTATATTAAATGTCAATAATAATTTATAGTATATATGCACATACACATACTTATGTACATGTATATACAATAGTGATCATAAAAATTCGAATAATGTGTAGTTTTGTTTGTACTAAACAACAATTATTATTAAAATTAACACAACAATGTGAAACGTACCGGTACGCTTCATTAAAGCAAATGCACTGTGGGACGTTTCGTGAAATATAAATACCCTATTTCATAATAGTTGGAATATAGTAAGAAAAAAAGTTAAGCTTTCAAAACATTTTTCGAAAAGATTACAGTGTGAATAGTTTTCATAAAGTATGTAATTTGAAAATAATTGTTAATAATTTGGTTACATAATATAATATAATCATCTTCAGGATGATACTCAATGAGTATCGAAATATCGATTATTTTTAAATAAAATTTGTTAAACGATAAAAGACCTCAAGCTTAAATATTATATTAACCAAATTATTATAAAAAAAGGTCAAAAAATATAGATATATTATTAAAATAATTTTTAGTTGGCAAATAATTTTCGATACATAAATTTTTTAAAACAATGTGATAAGCGTTTTCAAATACATACAAAAACAACATATTCACCGGACTCGGTCCACTGCGATTTTTTTCTCGTTCCCAAAACTGAAGACACATATAAACAATAACACAAGGCTATAGCAGATTGCTTATCAGAAATATTTCGAGGATTGGATGAAGCGTAAGAGAAACAACATGAATATCGATGAATAATATTTTTTCGTAATACTTTTTGTATACACTTCGATCATAAACTGACATGACAGATAGTGGATTAAAGAACAATAACGCTGATGGGGTCAATAACGCTGATGGGGTGATATAGAGGTCCCCAAACGCAGTTGATTAAATTTTCTATACATTAAAAATTATATGTTGAAAGGAATATAATACTTTCTCAAAAAAAAAAGTTCTCCAAACTTATAGAGCCTTGTTATTTTGCTAAATTGACGGTTCAAAATATTTAAAGCTAATAATAACTTTTTAAGAAATGAAAAAATCGTATATTATCCATTAAAATCGTTTCCATCACCAATATGGGCAACTATACCGCCTTTGCCTTAACCACTCATCTGCGCAGATAATATTCTGTAAACTCCTTATCGTATACCAAGTTTACAATAAATTCAGTCAGTTTTATATTTATTATCATTTATTTTGCGTAGAGTACCACTGTGGCACATGTCATTCTCTTTTTTTCAATATTTTCCTACAATATCACCTCAGCTGAATAAACAAATACAAAGAATAAAAGGAATAGAAATTAAGCCAGAAATTACTCTGTTAAAAATATTCAACAATTTAACTATCAGTTCAATTTGACTCAAAATAAAAAAGAAATAGACAAAAATGTAAACAAAATAATTAATGAATATAGTACATAAGTATGTTCATACATACATAGTACATATTTAATATAAAACTGTTAATTTTGTTAAAATTCCACATTGACTAAAAGTTTTCTGGAAAACGTAGAAGATTGTCTATCAAATTTATTTCATATTCAGTGAGAAGCAAACCAATACGTGAATTTGTGATAGCAGCGAACGTTCTTAATCTTATTTTTTTATTATGATAAGACTTTATTTATCTCTGTTTTTAAAAAGAAATTTCAATTGGAAATTAAGTCTAAATAAATAAATAAAAATAAAAGTGTGTTAGTAAAAATTTACACATACAATATATATATACTTATATACACACATATATGTACAAGGTGGTTCAAGGTAACGTCATAATTTGAACTGGCTGCAATTTTGTTATAAATGAAAAAAAGCGTTCTTTTTTCATAAAAATTTAATTTAAAAGTGTAGAATTGATGACATTATTTGGAAAAAATTATATCGCTCAAATGGTCACCACCCGAGTTGATGCGTAGTCGCGTTAGTTTTACGGCAAAACATCTGGTTCGTAATTTCAAGACTTGCAAGATTTTCGTGGTGTGTTGTGCGAGACTTTAAAAACCTCCATCGTTGCTTGAGCTGTGTGAGCAATTGCTTCATCCTGTTGAAACCAACAATGATTAAGACCCAATGCAAAAACTTGCAGCAAAAAAATCCTTTAGCATCTGCCTATAACGCTCACCATAGGGGCTAATTACTTTTTCACTGCAAAACCCGCAAATAACAATCACTTTAATGGGATGCTGTGGTTCTGCGTACATTTCTTATGTATTCTCTGTACCCGAGAAACGCAAACAGTGACAATAATTCCACATTCTTGGGGTTTGCATCACTCCATGGCTTTTTGGAAACTAATTCTCTCTTTCTATCTATCTCTCTATACATCAGAAATGTCAAAGAATAGTGAAATTTGGCGCCATCTGCGAAAATTGCAGCCAATTCAAGTAATGATATTACTCTTGCTCCACCTTGTATTATTAGTAAATAATGTCACATATTTTGAGAGTTTCGACCCACTTTCATAAGATTATATTACTATATAGTATTGTGTTCCTTTTGGAAAAAATTAATAATATATGAAAGTAATAGAATTCAAAAAATAGAAAAAACACAAAGAATACCTTATTAATTTGTTTTTAATTTTTAAGCTTAAGTCTTTTATTTTTTAACAATTTAATTAAAAAATAATAATCAATATTTCGATACTCATTGTGTATCATCTTCAGGAATTGTCCTTAAAAATTAAAAGATATAAAACAAATTATTATAAAAAAGGTCAAAAAATATAGACACATTATTAGAATTCTTTATTTTTAAAATACGTCCTGCAACAGTATTTCAAACAGATCTGTATCTATTTGATAGTTTATATAACCTTAATCAAGAATTTTTTTGTAACTTTAAAATATATTACATGCTCGAAAAATTGTATAGAGCCAAAACTTAAATAGATACAAAATAAGCTTATATAAGGAGATATTGCGAAGCTATTGAGGAGCTTTTTCAACCTTAATTCACTAAATTTTCTTTGAAAATTTTCAATTTACCTATAAATTTGAGAAACTTTCTGGGAAATTTTTTGTGACAATTATTTGAAATATCTCTATCGTATAAAACGTGTCAATATGGGAGCGATACATATTTGCAAACGAGGAGCGGTGAAAACTTAAAAACATAGTCCAGAGGCACTGTAAATTACGTTCGTAATTGCAGTACTGCCCAGCAACCGTAAATTAAAATGATTTTAACTGCAGCAGTGGAGCAGATGGTGTCCAAAAATATGTCAAACACGGAACATATACAATAGTCACATAAAAAAGAGCATCATTTGATTTGTATTAGCATTTCAGAGAAAGTTTAAATTTCTGTTGCAGCAGTGTACTGCATTTACGAACATACCCTATATCTGCAGCCCATCTTTGAATATCTAAATAGTGGGTCTATTCGTAAATGTAACGCTAAACTACATCGGTAAATTTAAATGTTCTAAACTGCATTTGTGAAGCAGATGCTGCCGAAAAATATGTCAAATAGTTATAGTGATAACATGTTCTAGAATTTGAACAAGTAAATTTCAGAATGAATTTTGACTTAATGATTGTACAATTCCAGACTTTCAGATGTGGCATACTATCCGCATAGATTTTAAATTTTTAGTGGGAAAAACTTCTTATCGAAATCTTTTCAATAGTTTGAGCACTAATTGTTTTATCAATAATTTAGAGTATAGTATTCAAACTCAGTTGAATTCAAATACATCATATAGTTTACCTTCGCGGATGGCTAGTTTAGTCGATTTTTGATATGAAGATATATCGACAATGAATCGCTTTCTTGTCTTTCTTAATCGACATCATTTGTGGTCATTAGATCTTTAGCAAGCTACAATATTGTGTATGCTCACAGCACATTCCAATTTTTTGCACTACCCTCAATGTAAAATACTATTACAAATTAATATTTTTTGTACTGTTTATTCAATGTTTTTTTTACACTTGATCTTTTGGGATGAAAATATACGTATATTCGCCTGAATTTGGCGAACGATGATCTAAAAAAATTAAATTAAAATAAATTTAGTGCACACATACAATTTAGCAAATTTGCAAATTTCTATTATATGCAAATAAAATTTAATAACATGAAAATTTTTGTTCCTAATAAAAAAGATTTGAATAATGCATTGTATGATTGCTAGAACCGCTGCCCATAGGTGAGTTGTCCTAATTCGAAGACGTTTTTAAAAGTATTCTTAAATTTTAGATCAAAATTATGTTAATATATAATTGTTATCATTAACACCCTCTTTCACTTAAAACTTTTAAATATACTCATAACCTTAAAATTTATCAGCTAAATTTTATTAGAAACAACTTTCGCCACTCGTTAAAGAATTTGTTATATAATTCAGTTGTCAAATTTCCCCGACGAATAATTAAAAGCAAATTTATTTATAATAAAGCACATTCGTTATACTCGCATATTAAGAAAATACTTAAAAGAGGTCGAAGAAATTTGCAATAATTAATATTTTTAAATATACACGTAACTTTAAAAATATGTTTCCTATGATTTTAGAAATACCATGTCTGAAGAAACAACAAATGGCAGTGCGACACCAGCCCCACCCACCACGGAATTAGCTGAGATGGCTTTGGAGGAACAACCTAAAGTATCATTTCAAGATCAGTTTAAAGCCTTTTCCAAATTCGGTGATACAAAGTCGGATGGCAAATTGATTACACTATCGCAAAGTGACAAATGGATGAAACAGGCCAAGGTAATCGATAAGAAAATCACTACCACCGATACTGGCATACACTTCAAAAAATTAAAGGCCATGAAAGTCTCCTACGCGGATTACAATAAATTCTTAGAGGATTTGGCCAAAACCAAAAAAGTTGAATTGTCTGAGATTAAAAATAAAATGGCTTCATGCGGACCACCAGGAGTAATACAAGTATCAGTATGTATTTTTTCAAGCCGTTAAGATCCTTGTGCATGATAACCGATAAATTTGCATTTTTAGGCGGGCAAAGCAGCTTCCGCTGTAGAACGTTTAACTGATACTAGTAAGTATACGGGATCTCATAAGGAGCGCTTTGATGCCAGTGGCAAAGGGAAAGGTATTGCTGGACGCAAAAATATTGCAGATGATTCAGGCTATGTAACAGGCTATCAAAACAAGGACACTTTCGCAACAGCAGGGAAATAATTTTTTCTATTAATTTTTACTTTATCCTCAAATTTTTTTAAAATAAATATCAAATTTTTTACATTCTTAAATAAACTAAACATAATTATAACATATTGCATGGGCAATATAAATAAATATTTAAGCATCGATAGTTTAGTTAAGTAAATTTAATGTAAATTCCTATTCTGAGAAATATGTTTTATTTTTATTTTGTAATAATTGCATTTAAATTGTTACAATCTTTTATTTAAATATAACTTTTGTTTATAATTTCGTTGAGTTTTTAATAAATTGTGATATATTTTTTTTTGTTTTAGTATAATTTTTGTTTTATTTTAAATAATTTTTAAGCCCATCATATATGGGCAACACCCAAATAATCAATATTATATTTAATATCTGAAAATCAAATAAATCAGTAACCAATCCTTCCTCTCCGAATTTTCGGATTAACATTGTACCATCAACAAAAAAAAAATAGTTTATATTGAAAGTTCAAATTTTTCTGCAGAATTTTATGAAAATAATGTTAAATTTTTAAGTTAGACTATTTTTTTAGTCACAACAAAATTTACATGGAAACAACAAAAATAACTTACGTTTTACTGTTTAGAACTATTTGCTCAATTCACAACATGTTGTAGATGGTAAGTTGTACAACTACGACAACTGCGGCAGTTGTAAGATTTTTGTTTTTAAAACATCAAATTTAAAAAAAGTAATAAGTAAAAATCAATTCAAATAAAAATGAACATGGATGGAAAATCTACTTTTTTAACTGTTCTTATTGTAGTTGGTTTTCGTTTCTTTCGGACACAAAAGGCAGAGTTCTTACTAATCTTTGCTAATACACATATGTATCGTAGAAATTTGTAGTTGTTTTATTAATTAAATAAATGATGAAATTTAATTTAAAATATTTCAAGCAAATGCATTCGTATTGACATTCCCAACTACGATTTAAGAACATAAAAAATACCAACTATTGTAGCATCCCACAACTTACAACTCATACAATGACTTGTGAATGGAGCAATTATTTATTTATATATTTTGTGTTTCTTCTGTTTTGTAAAAATATTCCCTTCTATATATGTAAGTACATATATATGTATGTATACTATATATGCATTACTTATACAAAATTAATAAAGATTTAGTTATGTTTAAACAAAAAGCTTTTTTTAATTAAAACATGTGGTAAATATCAGGAAGTCATACAAAAATTGTAGTTGAAATATGTAATGAAATGAATTTTTCTTACTTAAAACCATTTTTTGTGTCATATCTAAAACAAAATAATTTAGTCCAAAATAAAGTAATACTCCAAAGTAATACTAGTACTAATGCAAGTTATTAAATCAAGTAAATGAAAATAATAATAAAATAAATTTTCAACACCTCATTGACTGAGGAGAGCAATCGTAACATTTGAAATTAATATCTTCAACTACACCTGTAATGTTTTGTTGCATATAACGAAAGTTGAGCAATCTGAACAAGTATGCAAAACCATATTGGGATATCATATAACAAACAGTCTGGGCAAAAGGTATATAAAATCGCCCTCAATTGAATAACCCAACCGCATACCAAATTAAACATCAAGGAATAGAGATCGAAGTTGCAACAACTGGATAAATATATTTATTTTTAATTATTTACAACCAAATGGCGTTTAAAGGGAAACATGCTGTTGTTACGGGAGGTGCGAGCGGTATAGGTCTACAAGTAGTCAAGCAGTTGTTGATTCATGAAGTCCATGTAAGGTTTCCATGCGATAAATAAATTAAACAAAATATTATTTTTTTCCATCCTCTTTTAGAAAGTTGCCATAATTGATTTACAAGACAGTTTAGAAGAAATTGTTATGTTAAGAGCTGCTTTCCCTGCACAGCATTTACTATTAACCAAAATGGATGTGGCCAATTCAAAGGGTGTAGAGACCACTTACGAAGAAATTTTAAAATCTTTTGGACATCTAGACTTAGTTGTGAATGTGGCCGGCATATTCAACGATCAAGACATTCAGCGAACTTTATTGGTTAATCTAGGTGGCATGATTAATTCAACTTTAAACGCCAACAAGATCATGAGTAAAGAAAATGGTGGCAAAGGGGGTATAGTCTGTAATATGTCGTCGGTAGTAGGATTAGATCCAATGTTCTTGGTGCCCATATATGCTGCTACTAAAGCAGGAATTATAAATTTTACACGATGTATGGGA
Organism: Germaria angustata; assembly: GCA_963681545.1. Lineage (NCBI taxonomy): Eukaryota > Metazoa > Arthropoda > Insecta > Diptera > Tachinidae > Germaria > Germaria angustata. Next base: position 9,447,181 of record OY813000.1, read on the forward strand.
GTGAGTGAATACTTTAATTTCTTTTTATTATTATTGAGTTCAAAAATTAATAATTTTGTTTACTTCCACTCTTTAGAAAGAAATTTATTACAAACGTAGTGGCGTCAAGTTCATAACTGTATGCCCAGGTGCAACCATTACCGACATGTTTACCAACTTTACTGAAAAAATGTTATACCCTGACATGAGTGATGAGTCGTATTTGGTATTAGATCGTTTAAATAAACAAAGTGCAGCAGACGTATCGCGCTGCATTATGGAAGCTTTAGAAAAAGAAGAAAACGGGGCGGTGTATATAATAGAGGGAAAACGTTTGTTTCCTATGGAAATGAAACGTTATTGGACAGGTTTAGAGAAAGAGTTCACTGAATAGTAGAAATGTGACATCTTATATGACATTTAATTATTTAAATAAAATATAATTTACATACCTGTTGGAAATAGTTTCGTTATGAGTTTCGTTGAATTTGTTTTTCTTGATTTAATTAAAAAATCCTTTATTTTAAAAATGGTAAATTTTTTGCTAGATTAGTCGTCTCGCCATGTTACCAAGACTTCATCTGTTCGAAATCTTTGTGTAATAAAGGAGTCTTTAAAGTCCATGCGAGAGTTTGATTTGAACATTTCAGCACCCGCATGAGCTATCATCAAACCATTGTCTATACAATAACGTTCGTCGGTGGCAAATAGTTTACCACCTCTTTCTTCACACATAATCCTCATCATATCCTGCAGACGTTCATTGCAACCCACACCACCCACAATGAGAACCTTTAAAAACAACAATAAAACGCAAGATATTACGACGACATTTTAACAGTTTATCATATGATAACTCGTCCAAAAAATTTCACAGCATTATTTAATATTCTTACCTCATTTGAATCACAATGTGCCATGGCTCTTTCTGTTATTTCCACTAACATGGCGAATATTGTCTCTTGTAGGGAATAACAAAGATCTGCTTTTGTGTAGTCGGGTTCTTCAAAATCGTCAGCCTTTTTACGTTTATTACGTCTTTTTGACGGGTCCGCGATTTCTTCTATATGTGACAGAATACCTGAAAAGCTGACATCCATACCTGCGAATGAAAAAATTCGAATACCCCGTTTTACAGGTCCAAATAATGTTGGTAAAAAAATAAATAGATTTGGAGCTATTTCAAGTTAGTAATCTGCAAGTTAAATACCAACAAATAAAGCAAAATAGTGTTCCAACTTTAGATTTAAAGAAAGAGAACATTGGATCTTAAATGTCATATTGAAACAACTTGGTAAAATGATTTACCAAGTAATACAAACATTTTCCAATTCGAAATTTTTTAACATATCTTTTTAATACAACTTTACCTTACCTTTAACCACATATGGCAGTTTGACAAACTGCTTACCCTCCTTCGCCAGTTGTTCAATATTATAACCCGGACTGGGATCATTTGATAATTTAATTATTCTTGCAAAACGATCAAGACAGTTACCAACAGCAATATCAATAGTCTCGCCAAAAATACGATAGCGTTTGTTTGAATAAGCAATTACTTGTGTATTGCCCCCACTGACATACAAAACAATTGGATTTTTGGCGCCAGTAATAAAGCGACCCATTTCTATGTGACCAATACAATGGTTTACACCCAACAACGGCTTCTCCCACAATAGCGATAATGTACGGGCCACTATAGCCCCAACTAATAAAGGTGGCGCCATTCCAGGTCCTTTAGTATAACATATAACATCTATGTCTTCAGGAGATATCTGGGACTCTTTCAGGGCGGTTTTAATTAAATCTAAAATATTTTCTCGATGATGTTTAGCGGTTTCTTTGGGAAGAAAGCCTTTAAATATCAAAATTAAATACATTCAGAAATTATTTTACTAATTGTATAAATACACATATTACCTTCACCCGGTGGGGTAATGTAGGTTTTCCTAACATTCGCCAAAACTTTACCATCTTTTGTAATTCCTATGCCAATTTTATTAGCACTTCCCTCTATACCCAGTGCACAAACCATTGTTTTATATTTTATGGCTAATTATAAGCAACTTATTAATATTTTGCAAACTTTACAAATTCCAATGAATCAACAACTAGTTGCTTTCAAAACATTTCACAAATTTTTAAGCTTTTCAGCACCCAACAACATAAACTACACAAAACAGCTGACTTGGACGTTGTTACACCACAACGCATATGTTGGATTTGTGAATTGTGGTGATATTTAGGCACCAGCTGTAAAATTAATATTGCATGGTCTCACTATCTCGCCCCGTATATCGAATCCATCAATTATCGTATAATTAGTCTCTTCAGTTATGCTATACAAAATTGGATAAAATCCAATTTATGGCACTTCACTTATATTCATTTTGAATATATATTATATGTACCTATATGGAGTTTGAGAGCTATCATGAACTTATTTATATACACTATTTCATGTACAAAGCCGTTGTAAAGCTCATTAAAGAGATCCATGCAGCAATCAAACTGCACTACGTGAAACTCAGGTTTCAGTGCAGCTGGGGGATAACAGAGACTATGCTTTCCTTTGCTTTTCTTTTTTATTATTATTGTTATTAGTATTAAAGATACTCTTACAATACAGCTGAATTAAAGAAAAATATTCTGAGCCACCTAACTATAAGTTATTCTTGTTGCATATCGATCTATATATATTACAGGTCAGTTTTGCTTGCTCAAGTTCCAATTCAGATGGGAGAAAAATGGAGAATGCTTTTTCCCAGCTGAATTAGAATTGATGTGCCAGGCATTCTTGTTGTAGATTCGAGATAGCATGAGGTTTGTACGAATTATAACTCAATGTGGTTAAATATTTCTTATCAATTATTGCGCAAAAAACGCTACATACACATCACTAAAGAATTCGGTGAAATTTTTATATCAAACAAGTACATAGACCAGAAAAGACAATAAAATGCAGTTAATTAAATAGAATGGCATATTTAAAAGTATTAAGCATTTAATTGTAAAAAACATGGAAAATGAAGAATGTCTTATAAGTGTTACAAGTAGTGCGGAGAATTTGGATAAACAACATTCCATTGAGAATGAAAAACAAATAACGTCAGCAGAAATTGTTCCAGCAGCCAATCAACGATGTGAACAAGAGCAGGAGGCAGCGGGAGCAGAAACTTTTATAGATTCTACTTCATCAAATGAATGTGATAATAATAACACTAAAGGCATTTTCTCAAACAGATTGTGTGTTAATACTTTGGACGAAATTCGAGATATTGAAGAAGAACAAAAATCAATAGCATCTACTTATGCGTTGTCAGCAATTAATGGGAAAATAGAGGGCAGCGAAAATATCACCAAAATACCAAATTTACAGGTTATTGTCTCGCACACAAATATCAATACAAACTCCAATGACGATGTAGATGAGGACCACGAAGTCATTGTGTGCAATACTAAGCCAACAAGTGTTTCTGCGCCATCATCCATCAAAAATTCTCCCATTGTCAGTTACTCGGACTTGACTGAAAGACGTCACGAAGTTGTGAATGCAGTTGAAAAAGTAGCACATGAAGAATGTGAACTAAAGTTTCAACAACAAATATTTCGATACGAACAACAATTGGAGCAACTCAAAGCTGCTTTAAAGCAAAAAGATGATACGATTAATTTGTTTCAAAGAGAAAATGCTATTTTGGAAAAAGAAAAAGAAGCGGTTAGTAAAAAAATTATTTGTTATTCTTGCGACATGCAATTTTAAGTCGTTTTGTATAAAAATAACTGAAAAATACACACAAATAAATGTATCTTGAATTTTTTTTTAGAAAAGTCAAAATTATGTTCATAAAGCACTACCAGTAATTTGGGTTTCATACCCTTCACCATAGGTGCAAAGGTTACATACTTATGTATGTGTGTATGTAAGTTTGTTAATGCGTTTGTAATTTTTGAGAAAAAATTTGCCGGTAGTAGAACTTTTACCCATTGAGCGTCTTCACATAATACTAATTAAATTCAAAATTTCTTTTGTAAATTAAAAATCTAGCTAAGAATTTATACGCCATAAAAGTAAAATACAAGTTCCAGAATTAATACACAACCCAGAATCAAAATACAATGATTGAAATATTATATCCTGTAGTTCCTATAAGAATCAAAGGGCCTCACAATGATTAAACGTATATACATAGGTACGAAATATCGAATATACATACTGGGAAAATTATTCTGTATTTCGACGTCTTTAAACATTGTGCTTAATTTCGAATACATTTGACGGCATATTATTTAATTTATTGTGAATTAAAAACGGGAAATTCAGTTCTTAGAACAATGTAGGTATTTTCGAAAACCAAATAATTTAAATGAAACAAAAATCTCTACAATGTCGCAAATTTTATTCCGTTCGATTTACATAAACACAGCCATAAATACACACATCATCACACAAATAGTCAGAATAGCTTCCTAGGACATCAAAAAACTCAATTTTCGCAATTCAGTGTGAAATCAGTATCTTCAAATATTTTGTTGTGAGAAGTTAAAAATATGCGTATATACGAGTACCTGTAGAGAAAATTTTGCTAAACATATTTTAATGAAATACAATTCATTAATGAATAAAATTCATTCATTTTTAGTTCCGAAAAGAAAAAGACTTTGCTAATAAAGAAAAGGAGTCCACAGTAATTAAATTTGCTATGAAGGAAAAATCCGTATTAGATGCTAAAAAAGAAAAGGAATTGGCAGAAAAGCAACTGGCCGAAGCTAGGAAAGAAATTAAAAATTGCACAGCAAAATTTCAGGCACTAAATGAAGAGAAATCTCGCATTGCATATTTAATGGATGAAAAGGTATTATGCATAGTCAATATCGATTTATTATAAGTATATTTAGTATAATTATCACTAACTATAGTGTAATGAAGTGCGAAAATACCAAAGAGAGTGTGAAAAGCTAAAAACGGATTATGGTCACTTGGAATCTAAACTAAAGTATCATATGAACAAATTAAATATGGAAACCGAAGCTAAATTGGCAAGTACTTGGCTCAATCGAAAATTATATATTATTTTTAAACTTTTTTTCCCTCATATTTACAAAGGCGTTAGAAAAAAAATTGGAAGAAGAAAGAACTGCTCCAAATAAATTAGAGGAGAAAGCCAATGGTAGTTATTGTAAAATTAATTTCATACCAAAATATGTACATATATTTCTCTTTCCATTTTTTAAGAAAAACTAAAAATCGAATTGGAGGCTCAAACAATTTTATTAAAACATGATATTGCCAACAAAAGTGAACAGCTAGATAAACTTTTCAAAGAATCTGAAGTACAAAAAGATCTTATCAAACAGTTGCAAGAGCAATTAAATAAAGAAGCACAGGAGGTGAAAGTTATATAAATTCCAAACACACAAACAATTCTTTTTAAAAAGCTATATGTATATAATTTTTATAGAAAAGGCAATTACTAGCAAATTACAATAATTTGCAAGACGAACATAATCATATACAGAATTCATACAGCGAGGAAATGTTAAATTCAGCCAAATTACGTGGTCAATTGGAAGATTTACAAGTTTTAAAAACACAAAATACTCTGTATGTTATTATTAAAGCTAAAATATTTAAAATTTAATTTTACAATTTATTTTACAGAAACGAAGAGAAAATCTTTTCTATGACTCAGGAGCTAAAAGAAGCTTTACAAAAACTACAGGATAACGAACAAGATTTAGAGCAACTGCATGCTAAAGAAAAAGAACTGTTAAGTTTTAACAAGGAAATGAGTGAAAGTATAGTTGATCTACAAAATCAAATATGTTTACTGAAATCACAGGTAAGTTTAAAAGTACTATAAATTCTAAATTAAAATATTAATGATAAACAATAAACCGAAGAAATATTTTTCGCCCATTAAAATTAAAAAAAATATATTATTTTGTTTAAAATAAAAAAAAATTATGTGAAATTAAAAAAAAAAACGTATGCCCCGGGTGAGGCTCGAACTCACGACCTTAAGATTATGAGACTTACGCGCTGCCTACTGCGCCACCGAGGCTATGTACTACATGAGCGCCTAAATTTCATTTGTATACACCGAACTTGATTGATTTTGTCACGATGAAAGATGTTGCCAAGTTTAAAATTTATTTTACTATACCGCAGTCGCTAAACTATTCTTTACGATCTTTTAAAAATTTTAGGCTCAAGGCACAGCTGCCGAAAATGAATTATTGAAAAAGGAACGCCTGGATTTTGATGAAAAGTATGCTGTTTTGGAAAATCAACTGAAGCAAGAACAAAACCAGAAAAACGAAGAACGCTTGCTTCTAGCCAAACACTTGTCGGAAAAGACAAAGCTTTATGAAAATACTAAAATCAAACTTGAAAATGTTTTAGGTGATTTTGAAGCCACGAAACTTAAGCATGTCACAATAGTTAAAGAATTACAAAGAGAAATGGTTAAATTGAAAAAAGTTGCTGAGCAAAATGCTGATAATCATGGTAGTTTTATTTGCTCCAGATGTCACAATTCGACGCAAAATAATGGCTATCACCATAAGGAAAATGGGGATAAAGTGGCTGCAGAGGAAAATTTAGATATTAAAAGATCACAAAGCCGACAAAGCAGTATTAGTACAACAGAAGGTCAAAGTATGAACAGTAGTAGAAGGGAAAGTGGATCTTCCGAGTCGGATACAGTTACCGGAAGAGAAGTGGATTTTAAAGATGATAAGGTACGTAAACTAAGTTTGGGTTTTCCATCATGGCAAGTATACAAAAACTTTATAAACAGGGACCTTCAAAAAAACATTTAGTAGAACGTATATTACGCTTGCAACAAGCTTCCGCCCGACAAACTGAAAAAATCGATTTCCTCGAACAACATACACTCTCACTAGTCGCTGAACTGCAAAAGAAATCCAAGGTAGTCCAATATTATATGTTGCGGGATCAGGTAGGTGCATTGACTTCTTCGAAAAGTGATCAGAATAAAAGCGAGTTGGCTAAATATGGAAATGGTGTTATGTCGGCCATATATAGTGGCATTAAAGGCGTGGAAAATAAGAGCATGTCTTTAGAACTATCTCTGGAAATTAATAAAAAATTACAAGCTGTTCTAGAAGACACTCTGCTCAAAAATATTACCTTGAAGGTGAAAACAAAACTTTACAAAACATTTTAAAATTTTCTCACTAATATTTTTGTTTTGTTTTCTAGGAAAATTTGGATGTTTTAGGTTTGGAGGTAGATAACTTAACACGAAAATTACGACAACTAGAGACCAGTCACTGAGAATTGTAGATAAATGTATAAAATTTCGTTGTACCTATGCTGCGGTTATGTAGAAATATTTAATAATGATCCAAGGTCTGACAGGTAGAAAAGAATTATTGTATTTAAATTTTTAAAAATTAGGTGTAAATATGGTAAATAAATGGTAAAATAAATGAATATACTTATAATAATGCAAAAAAAAATTAAATTCTATCATTTCAACTCTATATTTTTGTATCGAAAATTTATAATTTTGCTTTGAATTCAAAATTATGTGGCATGACAAACATGAAATTTATATGGAAAACAAAATTTAGAGTATTTAAGTAAGTCGTTATTGCTTCTAATAGAAAAACTGAAACTTTTAAAAGACAAAAACAACACATGCGTACGCCTGTTCGGTGAAAAATATGTATGTAAATCAAAGACAAATTTTAAAATTTTGTTCTTCATGAGTTTAATGAGTTCATTTCAATATTTGTCTAAAAAACAATGTTTATTGAAGATGCAGTTCATTTTACTCAAAACATCATCAATAATACTTTGATTCAAAAATTCATTTTATAACACACCCTCATATAATTTTAGGCTGACAGGAGATGGCTGTCCCAGGCTTATAGTCATTTGTATAGTAGGGTTTTCACCTTCTTTAGCCAAGCGCACGAATTTGTTGTCATTTTCCTTAAAGTGAACTTTCATCATTGGATTTTTTTCACCCGTCTCCTCCGTTATGAATTCTCGTAGTAGAGGGGGCAGCTCCAATCGATTACCCAATATCTTTTCATTCACTTTTTTTGTATTTTGTAAGTATTTATATTCATCTTCCTTATCAATCAATTCATAGTCGGCCTTGTAACTAGTTCTATATATTTCAATGGGTTTGGGTAAGGTAACACCACGCCAAGTCTTTTCAACGGTAACCTTAACTTTGCGTGCAGAATCGGGATCCTAGTAAGAAAATAGTTAAAGAACTGAAAATATGTTTATTTCGATAAATATCTTCTCTTACGTCATGGTCTACAGGCTGAACTTTCAAAATTCTAAAATAGCAAGGCTCCGGATAACGCTGAAACATGTTGCGTATAACTAGCCGACCAACACCATAGTCTTTTAAGTCTCCCACAATTTCCCATAGTGTCTTCCCTCTGAAGTCGGTTTTACGGCCGATATATTTTATAACAGTAGTCATTTTGGGTATTTATTGTAAGACGTTAAATTACTTTAATTCACAAATTTTTTAAAAGCCTTTCGATTACGTTAATTGCATGGAGTAAAGATTTTCTTCGTATTATAAAAAAAGAAAAAACATTGGACATCAGCTGTTCCTCCGTGTCGACACTATCTGGGCATTTCTACATTAGTACTAGTAATGTAAATCTGCTAACGGTTTTAGCGCGTAGAGTATTTGGCTTCTTCAGCTTGCTTGTTGAGAAAATTTATAATACATAAGAATATGTTACTAAAGTGAAGTTTGATCAAATAAAAGTGAGTAAAATTGTAAAGTGAAGTGTTAGTTTTATGATTAAAATAAAATATATGTGTGAAAATCATTAAAAGCCCAGAAAATATTGGTGCAAAAGTTATTGCCAGGTAATACCCGTAGTTGTAGTCTTATTTTAATCATACGAAAAGTTAATTATGTTAAATTATTGAGTATATATATGTTAAATTAAAGTATAGCTTTTATTCTTGTCCCCAGGTAAAATATATGTTGTGCAAATAAATGTACGGGCTTTATCATAGTGTTTGTTAGTGAAAGGTGTCTCCCGTAAAGAATGCATCAAGCTGTCTCATCTGTGGTATCAGTTAGAAATTGTCCGGAGGGTGAGTTACTTTTACTAATCTATTCTTTTTAGGGCATTCAATGATATTTTGTAGGAATTCTCTGTTTGCTAAAAAAATAAATGAATAAATTAATATAATTCTCTAATACATTAAAAGAGAATTAAGTTGTTGGCAGTATGTCTTGTATAATTTAGGATTACACTTGAAGCATATTCATGATGGGTCAATATGTAGTAAAATGAACCAATTCATAATTTATATTGAATTGACACAATATTCCTTGTGTGCAGCAATAATTTTCTTTTGAATAAAGGTCAATAAAGGCTATTACTACTTAATTTTACCTACTTATTTGTGTCTAATATCCTTTATTCCATCACAAAGAGATCAAATCATGAGCGACCCAACTACCTGTCGAACCCTGGACTTCTAATTTCTTAACAATTGCCAAAATTTCGGCTACAGGTTTGCATTAAATCTTTTTTCATCTTATCACACCATTGGAAAATTTATTTGTATTGTGCTTTGTAGAAGAATTCCCTTAGGGAAGTAAAAGGAAATTCGTTAGGAGGTATTTTGACATTATCCATTACGAGTAGCAAGTACACGTTTGCATAATTTAATTGCTTTGAAAATAATTCAGCAGTTCTAAATATTTATTGGATTCATTTTTATAAATTTAACGTAAAATTTCGTTCAGGTCTTTATAAAATTTCACTTTAACTTTTTAAAATTAACAGTTAAAATCGAGTTCATATCTAATAAAGATAGATTTCAAAAGTTATTTATTCTGGGTTAAGTTGTATATGTATATGTCCGCCATTATATTTGAACAAAGGGTGGTTTTATAAATGCTATAAATTAGTGTTCTTAACTTCAGTATTAAAATTATTGATCTCAAAAAGTATGTTAAATACGTGTAATATACCACAGTCACATTAAAATAAAAGAGCATAATTTAATTTTTATCGGTATAGAGTGCAAAATTTTGTATACTTACATATATAAAACTATCATATATGAAAATTATTAAAATATGTAACTTAAGTCCCCTATATATAAACAACACAACAAGTAATTTACAGTCGGTATATTTTTTATTCATCTTACAACTTTTGGGTGACAATGATTTGTACTTATAGGGAAAAATAAAATATAAAATTTTCATATTATATTTCTTATATATGTTCAGTTTTTTTTACCGTTTTATTTTAATTTATTTCATCAAGCCTAAGAGCTCCCCTTTTTTATTTTGTTAATGTATATTCCGGTACTCATCGAGTACCAGCTTCAGGATATTTGTATTAATTTTTATATTTTATAAAATTAACAAATATCCTGAATATGTTACTCGGTGAGTACCGAAATATCGATTAATAAAATTAAAAAAAACTAGAGACTTAAGCTTGAGAAAATAAATTGATTTATTAATTTTAAAAAGTTGATATTTGTTGGGGTTCAGCTGTTAATATTCTCTACATTTCGCTGAAGTCTACTGATTAGTTGGGACTTAGATTCAACGAATTGCAGCCACAAGGGCAGCTTAATCCTCAACAAATAAATTTTTTTGAATTTATAATAACTGGTAGTTAAAATCGATTTCATTTCAATGAAAAGTTAAAAAATCAACTTTGGTCACAGAATGATATGAAGTGTGCTAGATTTTCTGTAATTTATCTAAGCACTGGACAATTTATCACCCATTTTCAAATAATTAGTAATACGAGTGCACACAGCCATGTCAATAGCAGGGGAATCTATTGAATCATGGCTCAGATGATCAGAGAAATATGATGCCTTTTCAAGGCCCATGAGCGTAAATACTAAATAGCAGCAACATAAAAACTGTTTCAATCTTGGATATTTAGACAAGCTGGGAGCAATCCAGAAATAAGAAATTTCAACATTAAACTGGGTATTTGAATGCTGAACATTCAAAATATCTAGTAAATTTTTTTATAGATAAATAGTACATATAGAATTATTCTGCAACTTGATTCAAATGTTTTTTGTGCTTTAATTTTGGGTGGCGAGGACACTGCAACCTCCTAGGAAGTAGGTTTCGTTCAGGAACTACTGAACGACACTGCACCTGCAGTATTAATTCCTGTTCTCCACTCCGAAAGGGTATATGATTCCCACCAATACAAAGCAAAACGTAGAAAATTCCACAAAAAACGCCTAGCCGATCATATTCAGCAACACACGCAGAAGCCAGACGCAAAACTCTCATAGCCTGTTGCATTTAAAAAATTATTACAATGGCGCGATGTCATTTCCACTGTCAAAACGACTTCGAATCTACATACATATATAATATAATGGAAAATGAAGGTAATTCTATAATTTAATAAGCATTTTTTTCCTTTAGTGGCTTCAAGAGTGGTCGATATGAATACAGGAATATGCAGGTACATTACAGGCACATATCAAGTAGAAATATATATGCACGTGTATGTACCACATAAAATCATATAGTTCTATTGCATATAGAACTATAATTATGGAAATCTGCATTTTACTATTTTTTAAGTATGATAAAAAGAACTGAAGCACAAAAATAGTGATCAGCTGTTACTGCCTGGCGTAATTACAGAATAGAGTTTCTACACAAATCCGTATTTACATAAATTTATGCCCAAAAACATCTGATTCAACGTTTTTACATCATTAAAATACATAGCGTGACTACTTAGCGTTTCCTGGTCTACTTTTTACGGCGGAAATTCCGCATTTGGAAGGAAATATTAAACGGATCTTAAAATTTGAATATTTGGTCGTATTTACACAACATAAAAGCGGATTTCCGGCAAAAACCGGATTTTAGCATATTTAGTAACGTTTCAGACTATACTCCCAGTGAACATTTTCATTGTATTTTGTAAAAGAGTAATGAAATAAAATTTCTCATTATTGTAAAAAAAGAATCCAATCTAATATTACATTTTGTTTTTACACTATCACCCTTCAAGTAAAATGAGAAATATGAACAGCAAATAATTATATTATTCTTCTAATGATTTTGTTAAAAAAGTTAGTCCTGATACTACAATAAATTAAAATAATATAATATTGTCGTATTATTCTGCATTTTCATAACATATTGCTTTCACACTATAAAATTTTTCATCTCATTTGAGTTATTGACACGTGTTAATATTCAATATTATAATAATTAGAATATTATTGAAGCACAAGGTCTTCTTGATTATGAAGACTATACTCAAAGAGTATCGAAATATCGATATACAATTATAAATAAAATTTAAACTTTTTAACTGTTTAATAAGAAGACCTGGTGCTTCAATAATATTCAAATTAGATTTGTTATTCAGTATTATGTTGTGAAATAGCAGTTCTATGCGCATATTATAAATTTAGTTAATTTTAACGACTTAGAACATTAAATAAAGCATCTATGAGCAATTAATAGTCTAAAATTAAATTACTGAAATCAAATAATATTTAAAATTTTATTGTTTGTTCTTGGCTTAGCTGAGTATATGCATGTATTTCATTGACACTAACTAAGTCATCAGTACCCTTTATCCATATCATCCGTATACTTATACAAAAATTACAAATACTATATGACAATCCAAACAGAACTCAATCATATTTTTCTATTTGTAATTAACAAAACATATAAGTATAATAGCCTTAGAAAACTTTTATAAAAACTCAACACAGCAAGACTTGCAAGTCGATTATTTGTTTGCTTTAGACACATTACAGTAGAAATAAAAATTAGCTACCAAATATTTTAATTAATAACACGCGAAAGATAGAAAAAAATTTGAAAAACGAAATTGTAACAGAAAGAAATGCAAGTTTGAATTTTTTTGAAATAGGATCTAGATAGAACTTGTCTCATTCCACACCTTAACCTCCCATGACCTTTGCCATTACAAGATCATTAATATAAATATATAGATACTCCTCTAGATATTATGTTAATGATACGGTAGATGACTACCCATAATCGGATTCAAATGGCATCTCGATGTTGGACTTGGAGTGTTTCTAAAGTGATACAAAATTTAGAACAAGAATATTTTGGATAAATTGCAAAATCCATAAAAAAGAAGAAAATATATTAAGTCAAATTCTTTGATTATTTCGACCAATTTTCCAAAAGTTAAATCAATTACACGCAGCACTGTTAATGATTTACCCAACTTCTTTAATAAGTGAACGCATTTTTTTGGAAAGCGTTTGCAATTTAAACATTTTAATTGTGTCCCATTTTCAAAATACTATTTTAACACCAATAATTAAAATATTAAAATCTTCGTCTTCAACAATTTTTTAATGTAGATCTTCACATGCAAACATATATATGTACATACGTATTCGTATGTATGTATTAATGCTAATATACTTAGTTTGATGTTGAGACTGAAATGTAAAATGTGCGTCCGTCAAAGCCATAATCATGCTATCTTTCAATTTCAGTCTGATTTATGCGCCAGAGGAATGGAAAGTCGGTCATTTTGGATGCGCGTCACTTAGCGTAGCCGCGCAGACATTTGCATAATATTATATTTGGTAATGGCCTGAATAGGCCTTTCAAATGATATCTCACACACATTTTGTTTTAATAAAATTTTAAGACCGTTTACAAGGATGTTATTCTTAGTAAGAATTATACCGTGATTTGTTTTTAAGTTTCAACGTGTAGTTGAAACTTAAATTTGATGCCTCAATTTGTGTTTAAATTCAAAGAACTTTATTAATTTATTTAAAAAATAACATTTCAATTTACAATTTATCAAGGTGAGAACATTAACATTATTAGGGAACATATAAGAATACCATATAGATGTTATACGTATAGTTAATTGTGTTGATATTGTTCATTTTTGTATGAACGTTTTGATTTCTTTTGCCGACCTGATTGAGAATTGTGTTGCGAGTGTTCAAATGGCTGAGCATCTTCGTAGGAGTCATCATCGCTGGAATTATTTTGCACACTATCATGCAGCTCTAACGTTGCATGAGCGGCTGCTTTTGAAGCGTTCACTTGTGCCTCGGCAGCTGCTGAGGATGCCTTGAGTGTAGCCTCTTTTGTGGCCTCATAATCTATACTGGCTTGTTTCAATTGCTCTTCCACTTGATCTAGTCTAGTCTTAGCTTGTCCCACCATAGCAGATTGTGATGCTAATTGATTGGAGACTTCCTGAGATACTTGATCAGCATGTTCAGCTACCGACTTAGCGTTATTAATGGCCGCTGTTAAGACGGAAATATGATTATGGGCTGCTTGAGCTGTTTGTTGGGCCAACTTGGCTGCTATCTTAGCAGCCTGCAGCTGTTCCAATTCGCGCGAGAGAGCTCTTTGAGCATTCGCCGCCTGATGCTGTAGTTCTTGCAAGAGCACTTGTTTACCTTCCAATGCTGCTTGAGCGGTAGCAGCCGCTTGTGAAGCAGCCTGAGCTAAACTATTTTTGGCTAAAAATGCGGCTTGCTTTGCTGCTGCATGCTGGGAGGCCACAGCACTGAAAGCTTGATTGGCCGAACCCTGAGCTATAGATCGTAAACCACTGCCTATGCTATAGCCAGATTTGTGACCACTGGAAGGCGGCTCACTGACCAAATGATAGGATGACGAACTATCAGAATGACTTGGAGAGCTGCTAGATGATGTTATTTTGTATTCATAGTAACTGTTGTCATATTTGTGGTCAGCCGGACCACCAACACCTCCACTGGCAGTTTCGTGATCTGGAGCTGTGTGCGGCTCTTCAGGCTCAAATAACGCACCACTACTATGTGAATGACCAGAAAGCGTTTGATACGTACTGTAGCCATTACGTTTTGTCAGACGTCCCACTGTTTCTCTAGAACAGTGCAGTGCTAAAACTATAATTCAGAAGAAATTCCTTTACCGTGGTTTGTTTTGCCTTAACTTACCTAAAATGACGCAGGCTATTGTATGTATTTTAATCCCGTTGTACATAACTATTCAACAATAATTTATGGAATGTCCACTAGTTGCTTGTTATACATCAATTTTATACCGCGGCAATAGAAACATGCATACTTCAAGTTAGTCAACCGTCAATTTTTTACATGCTCAATATTTTGTTTGGCATGTTGGTAGTACGAGTACCTTTAAGCAAAATTATAGTAAATGCACCATGTTTGCAAAAAAGTTTTGAAAAGTATGAGTATTTTCACTTATTGGAATCCATCATATAATTTTTGTTTGTTTTTGTAATTGAAATTGATTATTTGCGGAAGCTCTAAAGAGTGCTTTAGTTTATAAGCATTTGGCACGTACGTATGTATGTACTCGTATGCCTATAAAAGTAAGTGTTTCTTGCTTACAAATGGACTTTTACTGTAAACACGGGGGAGTCGGTGCAACATGTGGGAGCTTTGCTTTGCTGAGATCGTTGTCCTGGTGGAAAGAAATAATTTCAAAATATAATTTCGTTATGCAGAGTAAATATGTAAAATATTTTATGGTTTTTGCTTAAACATTTTGAATTGAATTCTTCATTATTGTTTAGGTCTAATATTTGTATAAAAAAAAATTACAAGACTATTCTCTGATACTTAAAATAATCATAAAAATCATAGCAAAATCCGTTTTTTTGTTTGTTTAACAATGAACAGTTGCTAATCGAGAAGTGTTCTTTACAACCGTAATCCGGGCAGTGACAAGTACGTGTTGTATTGAATAAATGAAGAAATAATGAAACTATTTGAATGTAAACATTTTGTGAGTAAAGGTTGCTATTTGTTATACGTGTCTTCCACGAAGCCACGATTTTTTTTATAAATAGAAGGAACACTCAGGTAGTTAATACCCACTATTTCAAGTGTTACTTCTGTGGAAAAGGGATAGTTTAGAGATGACAGTTGGAGAAATGAGAAACCTTAATTCTAGTGCAACGTTGCTATTGTGTTTTTTTTTAATTAATTTTTATAGCGATATTGCAGCGCCTCTGGTGTTAAGTAGACGCATTGACTTTCGTAAGCCGTATGTGTTATTGCAGCCAATTTTTTAAATTAATTGTTTTACTTCACCTACGATTCTGCTAACATGAATGCTAAAGGAGTGGGCTGTGGTGATGAACATTAGTATATGACAGTCTCAATCACTGCCGTTCAATTGCGTTGAATAATTGACATTGGAATAGTTGTCCTCCCGGCTTTCCAAATCTCTTATTATATTTTCTTTAAATTTTCTCATACGAATTTTCCAACTCTAGATTTGAGCAATTGAATTGCCATATATTTGCCCTTTTGATTTTTAAATACTACATATATAAATTATTTTTCATAAAGTTAAATATATGAAACTTAGTTCTTAGTTTTGTAAATCGCGTCACCAAAATAAAATGTTCATAAAAAACAGAAACAAAATTTCAAAAATTTTAGATTTTTTTGCCTCATAAAATTTCTAAAATTTTTGATAGACAAAAACATAAATATTTTTGAAAATTCGTTCCTGTTCTATTTCTTATAAAATCTGTCTATTCCGTTCGATTTCGTCGGTCATTAAAAGCCAACAAATTATATCTTAAATATAAAACTTTATTTAATTAATATTTATTACATGAAAAATAAATTAAATACATTATTAAATATATTAAATAATAAAATCTTGCTGACAAAACTCTTGACCAACTTTCTTAATTCAGAAAGTTTGGCAAATAAAAATCTTGCTTAGACCACGTTTACAAATCTCAATTGATAAGAAAAAAGTATAAAAAAATAGTAAAAACAAATAGTTGAGAGCACGTTCGCTTACAACACTAACAACACAATAAATAAAAGTTTAAAAAAAAAACAGGAAAATAAAAACATGGCAATTTAGAAGTGAAACTCAAATATGTCACGTGGTGGACAACATTTGCTGCGTCGACCAGTTGAAAAAGGGAAAGCATCTAATCATTTGTAGTATTGCGTGATTTGACGGATCCAGTCCAAGTAGTGGGCAACTTTAACATAAACACCAGGCACATTTAGTTGGCCACAGCCAATACCCCAGGAAACAACACCGACCACATTCCAGGCACCATTGCGTTCACATACCAAAGGTCCACCGCCATCACCCTTGCAAGCATCTTTACCTTCTTCACCACCAGCGCACACGAAACCTGGATTCAATTTGTAGCCGTAGCCAAGACGAGTTTGACGCAGTTGAGTCTCGCATTGGTGGTGGGACAGTATTGGCAAATCTACTTCCTTTAGAATATTTTGGTATTTGCCCTGATCGCCGAATGCATCCTTACCCCAACCGGTAGTCCAGCAGCGAGCTCCAGTAAAATCGGAGAATTTGTCGGGTAAACAGGCGGGACTAATGTGTGGATTCTTTGTGAAATCTACTGGATGATCTAATTTTAAAAGTGCCAAATCGTTATCCAAAGTACCAGCATAGTACTCAGGATGAATGTGCACCGAAACAACGTCACGTTCAATGTAGGGGAAGAACTCTACGTCATGATTAACATCCCACTCACCCAAACGTGCTCTTAAATCGAAACCGTTTTGTCTAAAATAAAATTTTGTTGTAATTTAAAACTATGAAAGCAAACTTAAACGATTCCAAACATACGATTTAATGCAATGAGCTGCTGTTATAACATGCTGGGCATCAATGAGCGTGCCACCGCAAGCGTAAATCGATTCTTTAGGATCTTTCTTCAATATGGCCACATGCCAGGGATATTCACCAAATTCACTGTCACCATCTACATAAACGGGGTTTTTGATGCGACCTGTTATGCCGGCAGCGTTTCGTACACCACAACGACCAAATTGTTGGGGCGGCTGAGCTGGTCGCAAGGGACGACGACAACAGACTTCATCGAAACGACAATTCTTTTGCACTGGTCGGTTGCCATAATAAGCACGCTAAAAAAAAATTGAAATGATTAGTTCAATAGGCGGTCACAGTCAGCCGAAATTATATATCCTGTAGTAAAATTCGTTTAACATTTAATACCTCTTGCAATTTAACTGGTTCGGCTACTGCACTACTACGATTACGTTTCTCAAATGTTTCTTCCTTAACACTACGTCTTTTTCGATCTTTGGGAAACGTTATATAAGCACTACCTTCGGTTGCCCCAGGAGCTTGTGTCGGAATTACTTGTGTGTAGTCTGCATTACTGAATTTCAATTTCTTTCCATTGCGATATGATTCTGATTGATTAACTTGTGCACTTCTATTGTATAAGATTCCATCATTATCACTTATACCATAACCAGTGGAGTGGTATTGTGGTGCTAATTCATTGTCTAGGACTGGATATGAAAGTGGAGAGAGACTGAAACCTACATCTTCTTTTGGATAGTAGCTGGATATGTGTTCGTAACCACTACCTATTGAAGGATACGAATGTGTATTGGAATCATAACCAGTACCCGTTGCTGGATAATAAGAGGGACTACCGAAGAAAGTTGGATGACTTAAGACATGTTCATGTTGTTCCTCATAGTCATGGATTGAATTAGGCCTTGTATGTATGTTGGGTCCTGCTGAGTGATACTCGAATATTGGTTTACTGGATATCATTTCAATATCATGTTTGTTGAAGCTAGACCCTGTCGAAGGAAAATGATGTATTGGCCCTGGACTAGTAAATATAACACCATCATGATGATAACCGTGTTCGATTTCGGAAAAATGATCATGATGATGATAGTGACTGTTATGTACGATATTAGGCTTTGACTTAAAGAGATTTCCTACAGCACTGAAGATTTTGGTGTTGGGTGTAATATGCAGGTTAACTAAAGGCTTAACGACTTTTTCGCCAAATTCAGTTTTCTTTACTTGTACTGATACCAGTGGGTTTACATTTACTAAGCCAAGATTAAGACCATTTGGTCCAATCGCACCGAAATGTGGGTTTTCAGCTGGATAGTTATCACCCAGAACATTTGTAGGATAACCACCGGGATGGTTAGGATAGGGAAGACCAAACGACACACCATATGTTGGCAGAATTTTGCGTCGTATCAATTCAATAGCCCCTAAACCCGGCAATGCTAAACGCTAAAGGTTGGAATTGTTTATAATCATCATATAAATTGTTGTTAGGACTTTTTTCCAATAGCGGCAAGATGTTATATTAAGATTTTGCGTGCATAAATGGCAGTGGGGTTAGCATACGAGAGATTTTAATTTAGATTAGTAACGTTTAAGCACTTACGCTACCGCACATAAACTAAACAACCCCCTACACACGCACACTTCAATCATGGTATCTTGGGAGTCTTTTGCTTATACTCTTACTAAAGAATTCGATATCTTCATAAAGTCGTTTAAGTTTAGGGAGCGTAGTGCGCAGCATTATTTGAAAACCGCTTAAATTGCAGAGGTGTTAAACAGTTAAAGGCCTTAGAGTTTTTGCGGATTATTGATAAATTTGTCCTGCTTTTGTTAAGGAATTTAAAGTCGATAAAAAGCTTTTTATAATATTAACAACTTACCCCTTCAGCATCTTGAGTTAAATCCCTAGCAGTATCATCTTGCTTCTCGTCTTCTTCAATAGCTTGACGTTTGCTTCGTTTTTTGTCTTCCATTTTGTTATCTTCAGATTTGGTATCATCTGACTTCTTTTCGGCTGCATCGGTAACAGTAATATTGGCAGCAGCTTCATCACTAAGAGCTTCAATGTCTTTTGCCAAATTACGGGGATCAATATTCAAAATTAAATCATCTTTGCGGCCAATACGATCAGCAGCAGGACATTGATTGAAGGGTACACACTGACAATCGACAAATTGATTGCGGGAAACATCATAAGCACCAGTGTTTTGTTGATTGCCATAGCCGGAAGTTAAACTATTGAAATTATTGTATGTGGAAGCAGCAATACCTCCAGTATTATGCAGTTCCTTTTTGAAATAATCAGGATTTTGACTATGATAGCTAGAGCCAGTAGTGCTCGATTGACCAAAACCTGATTGGCCGAAACCGTTCGATGAAGACGAGTGGATGCCCCCAAACGAAGATAAACCAGCCGAAGGCTTGGCATACAAATCGCCATTTGGTTTGAAACCATTTACACCCTCCCCGAAGCTGGATGCACCTTGAGTCAAAAGTCCACCTTGAGAAGCACCGTTGAAGCCAGCAGTATAGGAAGGATTTTGGAAAGAGCCTTGAGTTTGAGGTGTAAAGGCAGTTGATGATTGAGCCAAAGCTGAGAAGTCAGTTGTGATTGATTGACCGGCACCTACTGGTATGGGGACAGTTGGAATTTTCGCAGAATCAGCACCATCAACATGATGATAATGATGATGGACGTGTTGTTGCAAGCCAGCTGCACTGGAAGATACAGAAGCAGTTGTTGGTACACCACCAATTACTACACCTTTAGTACTAGAGGAAGTGGCTGAGGCGGACGATTGATGACTGTAAAAATTACTGTGTTGAGAACCGGCTAACTGAATCTTTTCTGGATTTTCGAAGGCAAAAGGAGGGTGGGAAGGACCTTGACCAGAATAGACAGGACCAGGAGGTTTGCTGCCATAAATAACGGCACCTGGGGGAGGTCTGCTGAAGCTACCTGATTGTGATGATACATCGATAGCTGATGGAGGCGGTGATTCTAGATAAGGACCACTGTAATTAGGTCCAGGTCCAGAAGGCCTATATCCAGGTTTGTACACATTTTCATAGCCTACTTTACGAGGTGGACCGAAAGAGTTGACCGTCGAGGGTGGAGGTGGACGTCCATTAAAGTAAGAAGGGGGAGGCATTGGTTTAGGTGCTCCATAAGGACCTCCACCATATTTTGAGGGTCCTTGCGCGTAAATATTGGTGTAATAGGGGCGTTTAGCTTCTTCACAACTCATCAAACCTAAAGCACACAACTTATCACGTACCAAATTACGAGCTTGCATGTCATTGCCTTGCATCAAGGCCTGGTCAACGTTTCCATCCTCATACACTTGATCGTATTCGTTTAAAATTCTACCCTCACGGCGAGAGTTTATAATTTGATCAATGATCTCATTGATATCGGTATCATTGCTATAAATAGGCTCGTGGACCGCATAGTTGCGGCCTTGAACATCTTCTTCTCCCTTCTTAGGTTCGGCATCGCCATCGGCGTCAGCAGCACGTTTGCTTAACATAGAATCCTGAGATGCGGCAGACCAACTATCACTCCATGACAATTGATCCTCTTCTGCTTGTGTACACACAACACTGGCCGCTACAATTGTGGCCATAAGAGCCCAGCTCAACACAACCCTCATGCTGTAAACAGAAGCAGCAAAAAAGAAACAACATAAATTTAACCTTCAAAATGTTAATAACGCTTCAACTATTTGTTAAATATTTGATGAATATTAAGTAATAACACGTATTTTGTTTTTATGAATACACCTCAATTATGGCCTTAATACTAAAACACTCAAGTGGTCATCGTGCCACTTTTGAATTTCATTTCATACTTGTACTTTTGGCTGTTGCTAAACATTTCAAAATAAGACGTACGAGCAAAATAAACAAAAGAAAAAGTATCATCCATTTCACACATTCACTCATTATAAAATTTTGTCTACATTTAAATAGTCGTACGCTATTGTGCGCAAGCGCAACCGGTTACAACGATTTGGTTTAGATGAATGACTCATGATTCGGCAAAGAAATTATTTTTTGTATATGTGTTTTAAACACACACACTCTCACACAAACAAATACCAACATTGTACTTTTACTTTCGTTTTAAGGTCATTAGCTTAAAGCCGGACGAATGCGATGTTGTATGGTATTCGTATTTGAAATGCCTCGCCGATTCAGTCGTTGTTTATCTGGCTGATTATTTTGGGTATTGTGCAACAGATTTCTTGTACTTTTATTGTTGTTGGTTTGTCTGTCTTTGAACAGACATATTGATGCTTGTGCAAAAGATAGTTTTAAGCAGCATCATTATTACTTTTGTTTTTATTGCACAAGTAGATATGAAGTAATTTCGGTTACGTTGACTTCCCTTTTTGCCCCAAAGATTTTACTAAATTGAAATACGAACAATTTTGCAACAATGTTCGCTCAAACCAAGCGTTGAGAGCAGAAATGATGAAATTAAAACACGACTTTTAGTCGTTTGACAGCTGATGAGGTGGACTTAAAGGTACATGTATGTCGTTATTTAGTTGACTTCTGGGTACTTTTAGCGAAGTGGCAGCAACATGTATGTACTATGTATGTATGTAAATATAAAACTTAACGCCCTATGACTTTAAATGCTGTCTAGCTTGCTTTTTTGTCTGTTTTTTTTTTTTTTTTTTTTTTTGTTATACGAGTATCATAGATTTTCTATTATTTTCTTTCAATGTGTGGGATTATCGTTTTAGGTAATTGCTGTTTTAGGTTTGTGTTTCGGGCGCCCAAATGTTATGCAAAAAAAAAAAATAGTTTATCACTTTTTATATGTATATTTTGCATTAATCTGATATAACGGTTTCAAACCGGATATGAAGGGTGCATATATTAAAACAGTTTTAAATGGAAAGCCTTATATGCACTGTTGCATTTCCAGACAACAAGTGGGAAATTCCCAAAAGTCTATTGAAATGTTAATTTTGTAGAAGAAAAAATATACATATTTATTTTATATATCTCTTGTGAAAATGGAGACAATACAATTATATTTCTTTTTGTATTTTTAGTCGGGACATATTAACAATATAAGTACATGCATGGGCGAATTCGCATGCACTCTGGCTGTAAAAATGTTTACATAAAAAATATATTTTTTTTATATATGGACATAAATAAAACAAATTAATTCAGCTTCATTTTAAGCCAAATATTATGTATATTTTATAGAGAATATCATAAATTTTTATAAGTTAGTAAAGTCTTGATGAAATTATTGAAATACAATTCAATATTATCATGTAACTACACTAAGGTTAAAGCAACCAACACGTAAATTGTTATATGACTAATTCGTAAGTGGTAATGACCGATTAAATGAGTAGACTTTATACATTTCAATATGATGATATCTAGGAAAGCTTTGATTCATATTGTTTTATACTCTGTGATCAATGATATGCAATTCTTTGGATGGGATATGTATTTTAGCTAGACTAGCCTGGAAGGTATATGAAGCTTGAACATTTTACTCCATATATTTTCTTTGATTTTGAGTGCCAAAATTAGTTCTTGTGTTATGTATTCATGGGGTCCACAATTGATCTCAACGTTATTAGAAATAATGGTTCTAAAGGAGAATTATTTCTAATTTTGATAAATTTTTTGATAGATAATTGTTTGTACTTTTTTTAATATGGGGCACATGATCCCTGTGGAATCTCTAAACAGCCTCAAAGAATGCTTAATTATTTCATTAAAATTGCATTGCAAAAAGTGTTACGAAAAGTGGAAAGTATAATCTTAACTCATGGTATATCATGCAATCGGGGTATTGTTCTTAGCAAGGCTTACCATGGAAAGCCTTCATACCCACATGTTCTTAAAATTACAAACAAAATCGAATTGTTTGCTTTAACAAAAATAGCTGAGTTTTATATTTAACCAAATGATTTGAAAGTTCCCATACAAACCGCTGGTTATAAATATTACTTATTTTTCAAATTATTAACTGCATTCGGAATAATAAAACGAAAATTAAAAAAACTTGCTTCGAGCAGCTGAAAGCATTTAAAGGATTTGTGGTTTTACTACTTTGACAACCATGGCTTTTTTTTATTTATTACTATAAAAAAATTTATTTCTATTTTCTTTTTATTTTAATATTAAAAAATAATAAAAATAAATATTCATTTCCATTGTATTTATTTTTTTGTTAAATTTTATATCTCCACTTTTCAATATTTTTTGTATCATTTCTTTTATTTCTCTTTCCGTTTTATTACAAATTTCATAACCATCATCAAGGTCTTTTAATCCAGTTTCATAATGAAATATAAACTTTTATTTGACTTGCATTTTTCTTTCTTTTGTGCTTCACTTTTGTTTTGTTTGCTACTTTTTAAAACTCACTTTTTATTTTCGTTTTTAGCTTTTTATGCTCCTTATGTAATAAACACGTTAAATATCCTTAAATGTTTGTCTTTACACCAGCTTTTTTTCTGGATCTATTTCGTTTGTTGGCTGTACGTTGACTGTGCCGTACTGTCATGAGTCGCTAGTTTTTATACTAAAAACTACAAACAACCCGATCTCATCAGTGTTTCAGTTTTTTTTGGTTCGTTTTAGGCTTTATTTTGATATGAAAACAATATGTTAATCTCAGCAAAGACTTTATTAGACTTGAGTTGAAGCTTGTGTCTTATTCGTAAAAATTCATTATTTCTGTTGGAGCCATAAAAAAAGCTGTCTTGGGGTAGTCAGCTGGATGACGTCATGTCATGGCTTTTTCAATTTTGTGTATTGGATTGATATTTTGTTTGCTGCAATACTTCCCATAACGTTTATTTCTGGGAATAATAGAGGCCACTTAAAAAAGAAGTTATTTCCAAATAAATGAGAATTGATATTGTTGTTGTTTCGTGGTAATGCATTTGTATCCTTGGCCTAGGAATTTTAACGAATAAATATGCTCATTACGGTGGGAAAAATTTTTTCTTTAAAAAATCCTAAAGCCAATTCTAAGAAAATTTTTCTTAAAAACCTAAGTTCTGAAAAAAAAAATATTTTTCCCCGCCAATCGATCTTTAGATTTTCTGTTCACATTCTCCTTAAAACAATATTAGTCCAGTCAAATAAGGATTTTATCTCATATCTTTTATTTCATAAACGAGCTTTAGTTCATTTTATAAAAAGCAAATTTATTTTATGTCACTATTATTTCGACGCTTCTAATAAAAAATTTATAAAAAAAAATTTTTTCCTAAAGAAAACACTCAAAGAGACAGAGTTGCAAAAGATTCACGTCAGTACCTGCCCGAAGGCCTAACCTGACGGTGCATTATTGCACAAGGGTGAATAAAGCACGTTCACCACCGCCCCAGTAGCCCCCGCCAAGGGCACATGAGGAAATGCCAACTAACATGTGCCCCCAACAGGGACAACATGGTAGCAAGTTCCGTACAGGCTGCTGGACCATGTACAGACACCTTGCTAAGATGCTTGGAGCTATCTAACCTCCTACTACAAAAATGGCACGGCAGTGGAACTTTTACCCCAATCTGACCTGAAGCTTCACCTACCGTAACCATTAGAGCAGCTCTGTCGAATAGCAACAGCACCTAGAGATATACGGCCTGAAGAGAACATCCACATCATGCCACTAACCCATGATTGAAGACACACTCATCCAGCCCATACCTCTCCCCGCGTATCTTTAGGTTTTAACCACAGCCACCACGTGATCCCCGAAGGGGCCTCACCAATAACCAGTCTAGGACAAGTCCTAGGGGCTACTGGTTCCCGTGGCACCAGATAGGACTCTGGTCAGCCGCGTGTTAAAATCACCTCCGATTTTAGGTTCCTTGCACACCTGAGGCATCGGTAACACCTCTACCCAGACTAGCGTAGCAAGCTACTTCCTTAATTACTTATATGCACGCCCGTTACCCTGGTATTCAGGGATTGGGTGGTAACATATTAAGTTTTAGGGCAATTGGCCAAAGGTCAAGGTCTGGAAAGACCAACTACCCCCCCGGACGAGCGATCGAACCCGCTTTTACCTTTAGTTTACTTGCATGCGCGCCCGTTGCCCTGTTGTTTCAGGGATTGGGTAGCAACATACAAGTTTTTAGGGGTTATCAGCAAAAAGGCCTAGGTCCGGAAACCTGATAACCCTCTACCCCAGGAGGTTCAACACCAAGCCACCAAGACAGGATGCATTGACCGCGCCCCCTGGGGGGAACTCAAAGAGACATCGAAATATTGAAATAAAATAAATTCGTTTATGAAATAAAAAATTTAGTTTTGATTTATTTCTGGCGTTCAAGTTGAATTTTTAGGCCTGGTGGATGCAAGAACTTTAAATAAAATTTTATTACAATTAATTTTGTGGAACTTTCAATCTGCTATTTTAGGGAAGTTTTTCGATCTTTGTCTAGAAATTAACAAAATAAAGGGGGTCAAAATGTTCCACAAAAGTTTTCTTCATATAATTCTTCATAAAATACCGTTTACTTAAAATGTTAAATTTACAAGATTTTTTATAACAATTTAGAAAAGTGCTGAAACTTATCTCCCCCTAAAATGAAGGCCAGATGTAAACTTGCCGATATACTTATATACATTTTTTCTACCAGGATCAGTCGTTATGATTTTATTGTATAGTATAGTTGTGATATTAATTCAATATTCATGTCGATTGGCGCAGATTGGACACTCATTTTAGATCTTTGGTATCTAAGGAAAAAGTTGTTTTTTTTTGCATTTATACAGTTTCATCCACCCTAATACTCATATTAATGTTTCAAAACTAATACTATATTCATGAATGTTGCAATGTGCCATAATAAGACTTGTGAAAATCATTGAAGAACATTAATATTTCTTTAATGTATGTGGAATATGATATATTTTCAATGTTAAAAGCGGCTCTACAGAGTGGTGTGAGCCTAAAAACCATAACTAAAATAACTTTTAATGCCAGGGCCATGCTGGCTCGGTATTTTTACTTAGTGGCTCTTGATGAAATCGAATATTGTTCTCTTCAATGTTCGTCAACTTGGTCCAACTTGAAGTTATCGAAAGTCCAACTCAAAAATTATAAATACGCAAAAGTGCCTTCCAAAATTTCAATTAGCGCTCTCTTTGGGCCTGGTTTGGTTTGGCTTTTAGCCTAGCAGTTTCTTTTACAACAAAAAGCAGGAATGCTTCTTTCAAGGGCGAATTTTCATTCTCTCAAGATTTTTAATTTTGACTTTCAAATTTTATTTCTTTCAATTTTATTTTTTTAATTGAATCGTGAATATGTTTAAAAAGGCTTGAGGTAAAAATTTATTATACATTAAATTTTCTAATCGAAATCACTCAGATTTTGAACTAGTCTTCTTAAAATTAATTTAACTCAAATTTTGCTTAAACGAAGAGAGTAAAATCTGTCGTTCAGGAATGATCTTTTAATGCAAGTATACACCAGATAACACACTTATCTACCAGTATATAAACGATAGATGCATGTAAATAATACTCTAAATTTCTCATCATTGATACAAAGACACAAATAGTTCATCGAATTTATATATGTACTTATTTATGGATACGTATAAAATTTATATTTATGTACATATTTATAGATATGTAAGTAGCCATTAACGCTTAAATCGACCTTTCGAAGTGCTTACGAGGGCGGTCCCAACAAGGCGGTCCGACCTCACAAAGAAAACTCAACAAGATTTGGGTAAAATTTTCTTTATTTCTTAACACAATCTCTTTTTAGCTTCATATACTTTTCTTAGCGATATTCAATAGCTTCGAAACCCTGTGTACAGTAAGAACTCTCCACCTCCTTCAAATACGAGTAGCCATCAATCGCAGACTCCACCTCTTCGATGTTGGCAAATCTTTTACCATCGAACTCTTTTTTCAAGTTTGGAAATAGAAAATAATCTGAGGGAGCAAAATTTGGCGAATAAGGTTTATGATGAAGCAATTCGTACTTTAATTCATTGATTTCGGCCATCGCAAAAGTATATGTTGGTCGTGATGAAACATCCCTTTCTTTTTCGCCAAATGGGTCCTTTTTCCCCTTAATTTCATCATCTAAACGCTGCCACAATTTAGCATAGTAATTGCCGTTGATTGTTTTTCCATTTTGAAGATAATCAATAAATAATTATCCTACGCACATGCCTATCACCTTGCCTGCAGATGGAACTGTCTTCGCCTTCTTTGCAAACGACTGTCCCCTTTCAGTCCAATGCTTTGACCTTTTTTTCCTTTGTCTCAGGTGTGAAGTTGTGCACCCATGTCTCATCCATGGTTACAAATCGACATCGCGAAACACTCTATTGAAACATCTTCACGACGCTGCTTTTTTTACTATTATGGGCAAGCGCGGCACCCTTCAGCCATACCGCTTCACATCTTTAAATTTTTGGTCAATAGGCAATATGAAGCACTGTTTGAAATGCCTATCATTTCAGCTAGTACATGCACCTCCCGCCGATGATCACTCAATACCATTTCGTGGATTTTCTTGACCGTTTCTGGTGTAAACATCACAATTGGTCGTCCACTAGGGAGGTTCAACTTGGCAGCTCGTACGGCCTCTGCCACTCAATACTTTGTAATCGCAAACGAAGGTGTAGACCCCCAGGTTCCGGTTTTGATATTAGTATGACTGAGACCTTTCAAATGAATATATTGTATTACACAACGGTGACTAATTTTTCCAATGACCACTGAGATCGTTTATTTTTTTCCAGAAAATCGTGGCTCCTTCACACTTAAAAAATGTGTTTCTTAAGGTTGTTCCTTTTCATTAAAGTTTTTGTTCAAACTACTACCGCCATCTATAAAACAAGTCTGTTAATTTTGGGACCGTCCTCGTATGTTTATTTTTAATTTAACAAGCCACTATGATGACTCAATTTTTTACAAATTATTTATAGACAACATGTCCAGAAAATAGCGTGCAATGCATAATAATTGTTCAAAATTTTGACGGGTACACTTTAAGATTTGAAGATCAATATAACGCGTTAAATTCTAAAAAGGTTTAAAATATGTATGTATGTACATATGTATGTATGTATGTATACTCGTATTAGTATTGAAGGTGAAATTTGTTGAAGGTAAAATAAAAAAAATTAATAAAATTATTAAATAAGTGTTTAATCAGGAACCAGGTTTTTTTTTTAAATTAAAACAATTAATTATATGAAGTTTATTTTTTTCCAATATTTTGCAACAACATCGAGTGGTATCGTCAGGAAATTTTTTTAATTTAAAGTTTTTCATAAATAATTTTTTTTTCCTGAAGATGACACTTCATGTTGTAAGGAAATATTGGGGAAAACATTAAAATTAATTGTTTTCATTTAAAAGATCTGGTACGGGGATAAACACTTTTTTAATTAAATTAACAAGATTCGAATGAATCAACTATTAAATTATTAACTACTAATTCTTTTTATTAATTCCTAATTAAAATGTTTAAGAAGTTGAAATTTCCAATTCTGCTTAAAATTGAGAAAAAAACAAAAAATTTTAAAAGAAACCTTCAAACGTTCATAGAAATTAACATTCAAAATTCCCACGAATCATTAAACTACTTTTGTATTCAACTTCTATCGTTTATTTGTTTTTTAATTTATTTATTGGCACACTTTTGGCAGATTAATGATCATTTATTTTTTTTAATACTTAGAAGTGTTTGTTTCAATAGGTTTGACAGACCACAGTCGTTGTATTTTTAGAAGGCTGAAAACAATAAGCGATACATTTTACTGACCATACTCAACTACAAATGCTTCAAGTTGTTTAAAATAGACAATATGTAGTACAGAGTGTTCCGAAACTCAAAAATGAAAAACGGCAACTCGTGGTAAAAGAAAGCAAAATTTGAGCATTAGAAAATGTTTGTACTACTCCAAAGAACAAAGCATTTTCATTGTATTTTATTATTTCATATTATTTTATTCGACTGATTCGAGTACATTAATGGTATATTAATAATCAATATTGATTAATTTTTACGTGCTTTTAATGTAAAACATTATACAAAATGTGTTATTTTTGTGGGCATAGTTGTCTATATACTTGATGTACATCCCACCCCTGATGTCTTTCCTGTTATGAGCACAACCTCAAATATTCCCTCCACGAGACACAGTTTTATTTATATAGGTTTTGTGGAAAAATTTTGAAAGGATGCGAAAGATATTTTAATTAGTTTTAATTTGATGTGTATGCCGCTCTGTAGGCTTTTCTGGTATGACCATAACCTAAAATATTCCATCCGAGAAACACAATGTTCACACTAAAAATGAATTTTTGTTAAAGAAAATTTAGGTTTTGTGAAATTTTTTTAAAAGATGCGGAAGGTATTTTAATCAGCCGGAATTTGATGTACATCTAACCCATAGGTTTTCCCTTTATGACCTGGTATTATGTATATGTCATCGCGTGGGCCTTTCTGTTGTGACCACAACTTAAAATATAATAAATGAAAACATCAAGTAAATATGTGATAATTGTCCCAAAGAGGAAAATATATCTAAAAGGTGTCCCAAATTTGTCCCAAATACGGAATATTTTTCAAAATATATTAAATTCGCTAATATTTGCTAATTATGGCTGATGTGGCAAGTTACGTCAAAGACATATTTAAATAGGAGCAACTAACTTCAACGACTTACAAAAAGTTCATTTCTATACCTGTCCCACATATGTCAAGTTTTCTTGTTTAAATTTCATTCATTCAGCGGGAAGAAATATATACATATAAAGTATGTATTCAAATACAATTGAAAACGTATTCACTACTTAATTTAAAATCAACACGTATTTTGGTACACCCTTTTTTAATTGAACATTTATCCAAAAAGTCATGCAATAAAATATTTTAAAAGTAAATCTGAAATTTTTTATACACGATTTAATAACAGTAGTACTAATGAACAACAAATCTTCGGTAATTCCGAATGTCGATTTAACCCTTTAAAAGCCGTCACTACTGACTATTGCAAAGCAAAAGACTATAAAATGTGTTTTGTAGCTTTATTTTTGTCAAAATATATACAATACCAGGTTTAATTTGAAAATCATATAAAAAATCATAACGAAACTTTTTCATTTAATAAAGGGTGGTCCAAGTACATGCGTTTGCACGATATTAATTGTAAATAAAACAAAGGGTTTTCAGAGAATTATCTTAATATTTTGTTTATTATGATAGAAAGATCTATGACTATTATGTGTTGAACAATATATTGGCCAAATGCTCGCCATGGCTTCAGTGGCATACCTCTATCCGATGGTCCATATTTTCAACGACTCTGAGACACAATTGTGATTCAATGCCGTTGATGTGCCGAATTATCTCATCATTTACCTCTTGAATTCTTCTTGGCTTATTGACATACACTTTTTCTTTTAAATATCACATAATCGTGGCGTAAGATAACAGTGCCATAGAATTTCTCGCGCAAAAGAGTCATTGTTTCGTTGACTATGTGGCAAGTGGCAGCACCCACATATCATCCTTAATTTTTGGTCACAAAAAGTCCGTTATCAGCTTGCGATAATGAACACCATTTAAGGTAACTACTTGGCCAGCCTCATTTTCGAAGAATTACGGGCCGATGATGGAGAACGAACTGGCCGAGCATGCACAGGTGTTTGTCTACTGAGCCGGTTTGCTGATATTTGCGCACAATTCTCCGGATTGTGAACACATTTGGTCGATTATGCTGGCAAGAAAAAAATTATGAACTGCACGAAATGCGTTTGGAATTGAACGACCATTTTCGTAAATGCCTTCAACAATCTAAACGCGCTGCTCAATTGTGTACCGCTCCATGGTTGAATTTGTCAAGCACTGAAACAAAGAAATGTCAAATTAAGTTGGGCAAAAAACTTGACGTTAACATGCCACTCACAATTAACATCATGCAATAAGTCTTAAGTATTCCTAAATAGTTTGGAATGTCCGTTTATTTTAGAGGGTTAAATGTAAACAAATGCAGCCGGCTTTACCTTAAATACTACTCATACAAAATTTAAACAAAGCTTTAGATTTATATGACGTACTTACTGACATTGGGGGTTTTATTTTATTATTTTTCATAATTTATGGAGTATTGTGTGCTCCTATGATTGATATATTTGATATACAATGCTAATAATGATTGATATCTAATGTGGCATAAAGGGCCATATGAACTGTTATTTTTTTTTTGTGTTTATGTGGGATATTTCAGGCTTTGAATTTGAGAAACTAAAAAAATATTTATAACTTTTAAAAGTTATTGATTTATTAGAAATGTGTAAGTTTAATTTTTAGGTTAAAAAAGTAACTGGTTGTGGAAGTGGGCACACTGTAAAAAGATCTGATGGCTGGCAGCGATCTCTTAATGCTACAAACTCATCAGTATAGATGACACTGTGTCCTAGAGGTTGTCTCAATTTCATCGAGATATTGTGAAATTATGCCAATCATTTCTTATCAAAAGAAAAATCGCACGTTGTGGTCTTAATGAAAAAATATAAAAAAATCTAAGGTTCTTGAAAATTTTGCTTTTAATTGGGGCTTAAAAGGCATTCGAAAACGAATTTTAGAGTGTTTTAATCTGTATTATTATGTTATTTATGGTAATAATAACACGCAAACTAATTCGAAAATTAACTGAATAATTTTTCCAACTTATGATCTATTTTAAGAATAAATTTTTTAGGAAAATATATGCATGAAAATTCTTGTAAACTATTTATAATTCATTTTTCTGCAAGAGGAATCTACAACAATTACGAGTACAATGCACAAAATGCAAATAATGTAATAAATCTATTAAACTATTGCATTTATACGTTTCAATTAATTTCGTTTCTTTTAAGAAATTTGTCTATTTATTAAGTTTCTTGGCCTTCCACTATGCAGTTGAAGTTTTACATGATTCATCTCATGAAATTGCCACACGAAAAGAAAAAAATTTG
Organism: Germaria angustata; assembly: GCA_963681545.1. NCBI lineage: Eukaryota > Metazoa > Arthropoda > Insecta > Diptera > Tachinidae > Germaria > Germaria angustata. Next base: position 9,479,793 of record OY813000.1, read on the forward strand.
ATTCAGGTGAACACAATCTGTGCTGTGATTGAATAAATTGGTTGCTCAAGACAAAGTCCTTGTGAATATCACGTTCTTGTCTAATGCCCCGATTATGGTTTACAACACTTACATTTTGTGTTTTTTCGGCTACCACACAACATTAATTTATTTTTTGATTATGGTTTACAACATCTAGGTGTTGTTTATGTCACATAGTTGCATTTTATTTGTAGTACATAATTCCGTGAAAATACATACCTGCATGCCAAAAACTGTTAATAAAAGATTAAAGAAGCCTACATTTTGTTACAAATAAATAAAAGAAAAAAAAACGCTCACAAATGGCACGTATACGGATAAGAATTCGAGACAGTTCAAATCCATTGGAACTATCATATATGGAATCAGTATGTATGATTTTTATAAAACCAAAAGTTATTACAATATCTTAAAAACAATAACATAATTTATAGTTTTATAAAAACTTTCCCCATAAACAAGGGAAACCATCCTTGTTTGATACAAAAACAGAGCACTTTTCTAAAAACTAACCCTTTGCCTTTCTTTAATATTTTTAATTGGCTGTCCCAAACCATTTAATTGTTCAGTAAAATGATCCCATTTGGCCTTGAGCTGTATTTTATTATATCTAGATATAGGCAGCGATAGGCCAATATCTGGATTAATTTTCATCAGCTCAACCAGCTTGGCCATTTTTTTTGTTATTGTAATTTTGCTAAGAAATATTTATTTCATTATTTTATATTTATTTATTTAATTTTTATTTTAAACAAATTTTATATGCGTACTTAATGTTTTTTATATTTATTTTCCATTTTCAACTTGCAATGTTAGTGAAACAACACCTAATGAGCTGTTGTAGATTTTTGACAGTGCGAACAACACATACTGACAACAGTTGTAAACCATAATCGCATTTAAAAAAATACAACATTAAAGTAACAACTGTTGTAAACCATAATCGGGGCATAAATTAATAAAACCATTTCAGCATATTTTCAAATTGTTAAAAAAAATATATGACGACTTCGCAAATTTCTAATTATGACCAAGTAAATAATATGAATCTACGAAATCATCGTATAATTGAAGCTCATCATGTGTTTCTACATAAAACAAAAGTTCAAGTTCGTAAAACTTAATACAATAAAGCATCCACACTTTCCTTACTTGCAGCTCAACTTGCAAGAGGTTTTAGAAGACAGTGATTTATTGGTACTTGCAACATTTAAAATGGCAAATTAATAAAATGTGTGGCCCAGTAAAAAGTTTTATAAAAATTCATGGGATTGTGCCAAAATAATAATAATGGTTGTTTCATTCAAATATACAAGAAGAGGACAGTTGATACCATTTTTAACCGACTTCAAAAAAGGAGGAGGTTATTAATTCGTGTGTATATTTTTTTTAACTCGTTGCTTCTTCAACCAGTACCGAAGCATTTTTCATAATGTAAATAATTTTAATCCTTTTTATTTAAATTTAAATAGGCTACTTAGTTCAATCGTATTTTATAAGCCAAATTACATGTGATAGTTATCAAAGAACAAATCACACCAAAGACACACGTGTAAATCATTCTGACAAACACTAGCAGAACGGAACAACATGCTGTTTTCGAAAGCCGCTACACTTTCATCATCAGCGTTCTTGTGTTTGGTCCACTTTTGTGGTGTCAGTTGATGTGTATTTTAGCTATTTATACAAACTTTTTCACTGTAAATAGAATACGTGAATTTTTTTGATTCATTCGTATTACAATTTGTGAAAACTTTTTTTGTAATGGAAAGCCCAAATTCCACCTCACTAACTTACAACAGTGTGGCCATTGTTATTTATTCTTTATCAACTATACACATGTTTTTTTTTTTAATTTGCTTAGTTTGTTTTTAACTTATGACAAACTTTTTTGGTTTGTTACTATAAGTATGTATATTTATTAATTTTTGCTACAAGCCATTAACTTTGTTAATTTATATTTTAGGTTTAAGATTTCTCTTTATTTATGAACATTTTTGTTGTTTGTAATCCTTTTTATTTAAATTTAAATAGGCTACTTAGTTCAATCGTATTTTATAAGCCAAATTACATGTGATAGTTATCAAAGAACAAATCACACCAAAGACACACGTGTAAATCATTCTGACAAACACTAGCAGAACGGAACAACATGCTGTTTTCGAAAGCCGCTACACTTTCATCATCAGCGTTCTTGTGTTTGGTCCACTTTTGTGGTGTCAGTTGATGTGTATTTTAGCTATTTATACAAACTTTTTCACTGTAAATAGAATACGTGAATTTTTTTGATTCATTCGTATTACAATTTGTGAAAACTTTTTTTGTAATGGAAAGCCCAAATTCCACCTCACTAACTTACAACAGTGTGGCCATTGTTATTTATTCTTTATCAACTATACACATGTTTTTTTTTTAATTTGCTTAGTTTGTTTTTAACTTATGACAAACTTTTTTGGTTTGTTACTATAAGTATGTATATTTATTAATTTTTGCTACAAGCCATTAACTTTGTTAATTTATATTTTAGGTTTAAGATTTCTCTTTATTTATGAACATTTTTGTTGTTTGTAATCCTTTTAATTTAAATTTAAATAGGCTACTTAGTTCAATCGTAATTTGGCTTATAAAATACGATTGAACTAAGTAGCCTATTTAAATTTAAATAAAAAGGATTACAAACAACAAAAATGTTCATAAATAAAGAGAAATCTTAAACCTAAAATATAAAGTAAATAATTTTGTTTTACGGGGCTCATCTTAAAGGTTGATTCTGTCATCCTTCAGGGTATAATATTCAGTACTCTTAGGCCTCAGTAAGAGGCAATAGGATTGAGCATTTCATAGCCGTTGGGAAAGTGTCGCTATTATTTACGTGTACTGTTTTTGGCTATTATTACGATGCACTGTATGATCGGTGGTATATTGGAAGATCTATATTCTCCTGTGATGGCCAGTGTCTTAGCCCCGCTTCTACGAAGAGGAGGAAGAGGGTGTAGTTAGTCTTCTGGGAGTTACAATGGGACGTATGGCCTTCGGGTGTACCTACAACTCATCATCGCGGGTCAACATAATCTAACTATTGTATGGAAGGTTAAGTTGATTCAGAAACTATTATTTCTTTCCGCAATCATACATCGTTGCTGAGAATATATTATAGTTGCCGTAATCATATCACATACATTATTCTTTATGGTTTTTGTATTTTTCAATGATATTAAACATTTGCTATGGACAAAAATTCCCCAACCCTTAAATCGCAATCGCTAGAAAGAAATAAATGATCCCAAGTTTAAATACTTTGCGTTTAAATGAAACTAACTGCACTTGTGTCACTTTCAATTTAAACGGCCTATATATTTAAAATAATTTATTTTATTTATTTATTATTTGTTTTTAATGAATGAATTTATACGTATACACGTAGTAGTCTTCGAATGTGACATCCATTCGCAACCATGTTCAATCCATGACTACTCGTATGTTGGTAAAATGATTTTATTGTTTTGTGACGTCAAATGCTTTTATTTCCCAATATTTCTTGTTTACTTTTCTGATTGTAAATTGTAATTAACAATATAAGATTGTGTTGAAAAAGATAACCTCTCATTGTATGTTTTTCATAAATTTAATTAAAAATATTTGTATTTGTATGGTGTCTAGTAGTTTTGGCATTATTTCACTCTGTTATAATTATAAATTTCCTCATCATACAAAATTGTTGAGCTTTCGGATTTTCATTCACAAGACAATTTTTTGTAACACGTTGAAACTTTTTATGTTACTTTAATTACATCGCTATATTTTTGTAAGTAATTATGTTCATTAAAACTGAACTGAGAAAAATATGATTTAAAAAGTGAAATAAAAAAAAAATAATTTTTATTATATAATTAATTGCTGTGCAGAAAAGTTTGGTAAAAAAGGACTACGACTAGACCATGATTAGACTATGCTAGACAATGACTTAACTATGATTAGACAATTTTTTTTGCATTCTCGAATGCTGGTGCTTTGGAATCTTCATAAGATTTCAGAGGTCCGATTCGCTATTAAATTCACCCTGTCGGTCGTCTAACGTCTACTGTGGCCTCGTTGGATCTATACGAAGTTCTAAAAGAAGCAGCCTTGGAAAATTTGCAATTACCGTCAACTGCTTAATGTAGTCTAATCTAATCTCAGTGCCTAAATTCTGTTCGAAAGTCGATTTCTACGTATTAGATTTTAGACGGACGAAAAATACGAGTACATGTCAAGCGTTTTCGATAAATTCACGACAATGCATACAGTAGGATGATTAGATTAGTCCAAAACGATGTAGAAATTGCCAGAATTCAGAATGTCCACTAAGAAATTGGATCGTGTAGTAACCTCAGTCCCCATGTTCTAAGCTTAGGAATCAGAATATTGGTACATCATCCCTTAGTAGTAGTCAACCATATACTTTTTCCGATTCCTTTAACCTCCATTTAGTCATCTTGCTGTCATAGACGAGTTCACATCCTATCGCTAAGAAATCCACTGGTATCACGCAAAATATGACAAACCCAATCTCGTTAGATATATGTAGTTTTATATGCACAGTATCGTCTGAGACTTGATAGACTGCATACCGCTTAGTTTAGTCTATCAGTGTACAAGCTTATGACAATACTATTACTAAGCCATTAATGGACTAAGACTAGATGACGACTGAACTATGACTTGCCCATGCCTACACAATGACTGAACGAAGACTAGACTATAACTTGACTATGACTATATGACGATTGCACTGAGACTACCCCATGACAAGACTATGACTGCACATTGACTAGACTATAACTTCACTATGACTAGATGGCGACTGCACTATGACTAGCCCATGACTAGGCTATGACTGCACCATTACTAGACTATGACTTGACTATGAATAGACGACGACTGAATTATGACTAGTACATTGATGGCTAGACTATGACTGCACATTAACTTGACTATGACTAGATGGCGACCGCACTGAGAATACCCCATGACTAGGCTATGATTGCACCATTACTAGAATATAACTTGACTATGACTAGATGGCGACTGAACTATGACTATACTATAACTTGCCCATGGTTAGACTATGACTGGACGATGACCAGACTATAAATAGACTATCACTTTACGACGACTGCACTGAGACTACCCCATGACTAGAATATGACTGCACATTGACTAGACTATGACTAGATGGCGACAGCACTGAGATTACATTGACTAGACTATGACTAGATGGCGACTGAAATATGACTATACTATGACTTGTCCATGGCTAGACTATGGCTGGACGATGACTAGACCACGACTTGACCGTGACTAGACGACTTAACTGTGACTAGATTATAACTAGACTATGACTTGACTATGACTAGACTTTAACTCTACTATAACTAGGCGACGACTGAGCTGTGACTAGTTTATGACTAGACTATGACTGAAGCATGACTAGACTATGACTGGACTTTAACTATACTATGAATAGACGACGAATAATATATGAATATGTTACGATATTTAATTCATTATAATTATATATATCTATGTGTCAACTGCTATTACATTTTCTCAACTGGTGGGAAATCCCCCATAAAGTATTGTATATTAAATCAAAATATTCTCTTAGATTTATTTGTTTATAATGGAAATACTCTATAGAAATGAAAATAAGTCTTTTTTATTTATAACGAAAACTGTTAAAATTTTGCTTAAATAAAACTAGACAACATTTTTTTATGCATCTCTTTTGATAAAATTTCAGTCATAGTGTCATGCTGCATGCATTAATAAATTGCATCAATAAATTTCTATGTAATAAAAAACTAAAACCAGACTTGCAACGAAATATGTGTTAGTGTACAATTTCTTGTCTTTATGCTTCCAACAACAAGTTATTAACTGAAATCATGTGAATATCTGGGGATTTCCCACAAGGTTTTAGTTTGGTAAAAACCAAAATACAATTATCGAAGCAAAAAAGTAAGAATAAATGAAAAATAAACGAGATTTCGATAAATTGCATTAGGGAAATAAGAATTGGTAAATAATGAACAAAAAAAAATTATAATGATAAGTAAATATCAAGTAAATTATTGAGTGCAAAAGTGTGTTCACTAAAATAAAATAAAAAGAGTATTTTTATATTTTTGTTTTATTTTTGAATGTCTGTTTGTTACTCAAGTGGGATTTTCCAGTTGAAGTATTGCATGAATGGTTTTTCTTTAACAGTTTTTCTTTGGAACGGATTTTCGTTTGCAACATTAAATCGTCTTGTACTCTGCTTTTCTTGTAAGAAATGCTTGATATCCGCATTTAATATAAATAAAAAGCGGCTTAAAACCTTGATGTTTTTTTTTAATAAAAGATTACAAAATAGAAAGATTACAAAATGAATCTTTTAGTCAGTGTGAGTGTATGATATTTTTATTCAATGTGTAGGAGTTCTCCGCTATTTTTGTGTGCTTGTTTTCCTATTGAAGACACTGTAATCAATTAAAAATCAATGTTATTTTTTTATTTCATGGTTTCTGCAAATTCCATTTGAAAAAATAATCGCAAAGTTTTTTATAACCTTGCGCGTTTATTTTCAACAAGATCTCGTGTATGCTTAAAAACATGTTGCATTTGATTAAAGTAAATGTTGGATAAATAAGTGAGTTCTAACGGCAGAAATGCCTATTTTACTGTGAGTTCTGATATTGTTAATGCACACAATAAAAACAAAAAATCGGATGATAGTCTTTTTCTAACGGCAAAGCCAATTTTACGCGAGCGATCAACTTCGCTTTCTCCGATGCCAAGTGGTGATTCGGTAACATTACCATTGCCTAGTTCATCTTTATTTAAGTCAGCTCCATTATCCGCTCCGGGCTCATGTTCTTCACTTAACCACATTATCACAATAGACAATAGTATTCAGAAACCTAAGGTGCCTGTCGGAATGGACAGATATATTACTGTAGTAAAGCGCGGGCGAAGCCCAAATTCATCTAAAATCTCATCGGTTCCCAAGATATCCAGGGATAACGACGCCGCCACAGTTAACCGTCAAAACCGCTTTAAAATATTGCAGGATGTCAACGACAAACCCGAAGCGTCCTCGAAAAAAACCTCCAAACCTCCACCCATCTATTTGAGGGGGAAGAATTCAAACACCCTTATCAAAAAATTAATATCGGTCATTGGTGAAAAGGCATTTCACATTGTTCCAATAAAACGTGGTAACATTGATGAAACTAAAATTCAAATATATGAAGAAAAAGATTTCCGCAAAATGGTTAATGAATTGGAAAAAAATAAAACAAGTTTTTACACATTCCAACTTAAGAGCGCCAAGGGCCTACAGGTGGTATTGAAGGGCATAGATTCTTATGTTGCTCCTGCTGAAATAAAAGATGCTCTCACCCTGAAAGGATTCAAGGTAAAAAATGTATCCAACATAATAAACAGGGAGAAGATCCCCCAACCCCTATTTCGCGTTGAACTGGAGCCAAATGATATATTATTGAAGAAAAATGAGACCCATCCCATTTATGATTTAAAATATCTATTATACCGCAAAATCACAGTTGAAGAACCACACAAGCGTTCAGGACCCGTACAGTGCCATAATTGTCAAGAATATGGCCATACGAAAACTTATTGCAAATTACCTACTGTTTGTGTTGTGTGCGGTGAATTGCACGAGACTGCCATTTGCAATAAGTCGAAAGACCAAAAGGAAAAAAAGTGCAGTAATTGTGGAGGTAATCACACTGCTAACTACAGAGGTTGTCCTGTATACTCCTTCGTTAAACAGGCTATGATTCAAAAGCCTAAAGTAGTCCCAGCGCAAACAGGAAATACGTACTCCGCTACTTATCCTCCTATGTCCCAACCAATCTCTACACAAGTATCATATGCTGACGCTGTAAAGATCAACTCTGTTCCCATGCAAAAAGTGTCACCACCAAATAACACAACAAACGCAAACTTTAATTTCAATCGCCTTGAAGCTACTATTGATAATCTGGTGCAAACTATAAACAACTTTACAACAAATATGACTAGCATGATGCAAGAAATGTTGCGAATGCAGAACACACTGCTTCTAGCATTAGTTAACAAGCCATGAACACGTTAAAATTATGTTTCTGGAACGCAAACGGCATTCGCCAACATAAAAATGAACTTGAGCACTTCCTCACGGTAAAAAATATTGATATAATGTTGGTATCTGAGACTCATTTGACTTCGAGAAGCCTTTTTAAAATTAGTGGCTATACCTTATATGATACAAAGGACCCGAGAGGAAGAGCATGCGGAGGATCGGCAATTCTAATAAAGTCAAGACTCAAACACTACATTCTTGAGAACATTTGTGAGGACCATCTGCAGGCAACAAATATTTGCATCGAAAATTTTTGTACAAATTTCGTGATATCATCAATTTATTCCCCTCCCAGATTTTCAATCTCTGAGGATCAATATGAGGATTTTTACAGAACTCTTGGACCTTGTTTCGTGGCCGCTGGGGACTACAATGCAAAACATACGTTCTGGGGATCGCGTCTTATTACACCCAGAGGTCGAGCATTATTCAACACAATTTCAAAAATGGGTTTGGATGTCATTTCTAGCGGGGAGCCCACTTACTGGCCTACTGACCCACAAAAAATTCCAGATGTTATAGATTTTGGCGTCATGAAAAATATCTCTAGGGATTTAATTCATGTTGAAGCTTCTCATGATCTCTCCTCCGATCACTCGCCAACGATCGTTACAATTTGTAGCCCACTAAGAAGTGACATACCTCACCCATATGTGAAGATGATAAATCATGTTAATTGGCTGGGGTTCAAAAAATATCTCAGTAGTCATTGTACGGAAAACATCAGGCTTAGAACTTCCGATGATATTGAATTCAACATTGCTAATCTTACTGAAAATATTAAACAGGCTGCTAAACATGCCACTACCTCCTCTCCGCAGACTGGGTTTAATAGAATTTATTCTGCGGATATTGAACGTCTCGTATGTGAAAAAAGAAGAGCTAGAAGGGAATGACAACAGCACAGATCACCCCAACATAAAATTAGACTTAGAGAATGCACAAAACGACTCCAAGAGTTGCTTGCATCTGAAAAATCTGCTTCTCTTAAGAACTATCTGGAAGGTCTCGATGTTACAGCAGCATCTAATTACTCCTTGTGGCGCGCTGCTAAAAAACTTAAAACACCTGTTGAGTCTAAACCACCCCTGCGCACTTCTACCGGAGGTTGGGCAAGAACTAATACTGAAAAAGGTAACATATTTGCTGAGCATTTAAAACACGTATTTACCCCAAACATATGTACTGGTGCTGTTGATTTGCCGAGTGTAGTTGCTCTACCCCCTCGACCCATAAAGTTTAAGATGCGTGATGTACAAAAACTAATTGCTGAAACCAACCCGAAGAAGGCCCCGGGTATTGATGGAATTAGTAACAAGATGCTGATGAAGTTGCCTAGTATTGCTATTAGAATCCTCTTGTTCATTTTTAATGGCATTTTACGAGTGGAGTATTATCCACACAGCTGGAAACTTGCCATGGTCAAAATGATTCCAAAGGCGGGTAAGGATCTTACTAAGCCTGAATCATATAGGCCAATAAGTTTGCTGTCAACAATTTCAAAGCTCTTCGAAAAACTGCTCATGACAAAATTATCCCCAATTCTAGCTGAGAATGGGTGCATACCGGACCATCAATTTGGGTTTAGAAGTCAGCATAGCACCATTGAACAATGTCATAGATTGGTACATTTTATAAGAAGAGCATTTGAAGAAAAGAAGTACTGTTCTTCCCTCTTTATTGATGTTTCTCAGGCATTTGATAAAGTGTGGCATGAGGGCCTGATTTTGAAATTGAGGACATATCTACCAATGAATATTGTGAATCTATTGGAAAGTTACATTCTTGCCCGGAAGTTCACTGTCGTGGAAGGATACTTCATGAGTGTGCCCGAAACTATCTCATCCGGTGTGCCACAGGGTAGTATACTGGGACCAGTTTTATATTTGATTTATACCTGTGATATGCCTCTGAGCAGTAATATCTTCACTTCTACATTTGCCGATGATACAGCCTGCCTTAGTATGCATGAAAACCCTCACGAGGCATCCCGATATCTTCAGAATCATATTAGCCTGTTGGAACTATGGTTGAACTTATGGAGAATAAAAGTAAATGAACAAAAGTGTGTTCATGTCACATTTACTCTACGAAGAGACACTTGTTCCCCCATTCGAATCAACAATCAAGTTGTTCCTCAACATTCACAGGTGAAATACCTTGGTATTCACCTCGACCGACGGCTTACATGGAAACACCACATTGACTCTAAGCTGACACAAATGAAGCTTAAATTAACCCAGATACATTGGCTGATTGGTAGAAATTCTACCCTCAGTCTAGATTGTAAACTTTTAATATACAAGTCGCTTTTGAAGCCGATATGGTGTTACGGAATTCAGCTATGGGGCACTGCTTCAGCTTCCAATGTAGAGAGAATCCAACGAATGCAAAACAAAATATTAAGGTTAATAACTACGGCTCCATGGTACTTGAAAAATTCTATTTTACATCGTGATTTACATATGCCACTTGTGACCGCTGAAATTGCAAAATATGCTGGAAAATATTTAACTAAACTCGAGTTCCATCCCAATCCCCTTGCTCGTAACATCTTGAACTTTCCGGGACACATCCGCTTAAAAAAGAGGGACACTACGGCATTAATACGCAACTCTCCAGATGAAATTCTTTAAAAATATTTTTTGTGCGTAACATGAATTTTATGTATTATTAATTATTATCACTAAGTTTATGTCCGACACTGGTTGGGCCTAATAATTATTTATATATTTAAGATTTGAACACTTGTTGTTAGTTCAGTTATTTGAAGATACAATAAACATATATTAGCGTGAAAAAAAAAAAAAAAAAAAAAAAAAAAACTTAAATGGGCTGAGTTTTTGTCGGCTTCATCACTGATGGTTTATTTTATGGCTGAACATAGACAATTGGAATAGTAGTTTAAACTTCTTAAGGGCAGAACTTCCTCCCAGCTGATTAAGTTTTGTATAAAAACTTAATTAATGTATAGTTTGATCATGATTAAGTTCTTACAAGTTTTATCCTGATGGTTGATGATGTTGTATGTGTGTGTCGGCTTCAAAAATATTCGTCTATATCTTAACATTCGTATTGGTATGCATATTGCCAAATTCAGGCAAATATTTTTTTGAATATATTCGTCCCAAAAATACATAAAATTAAAAAAAAAAAAATATTAGTTTCAAAAATTTATTGTTTATTGTTTTTCATATGCCGATATTTTAGTGGTCGCTAAACAGCTTGAAAACATTTAACCTCACATATACCAATGAATCAAATACAATATGAGAATTCTCTGTCTATAACAAACAATAAATTTTTTAAACTGTAATTGCTTAAACGATTAGTTGGGGAGAATTCAACAAACAATAAATTTAAATATTAAGTATTAGAAAAAAATATTGACACTATATTTATACACCATTTTTAAAAAAATTAAATTTGTTACATGAAAATTTTTCTTTTCGCCACTGTAAGGTAGAGTGAAGCAGTTGGGAGAGTAAATGTTGTAGGAAATTGTAGCAGTTTTCCTTCCAGCGAATACTAAGAAGTTGCATGCGCAAATTTTTTGAGAAAATATTTTTGCAAACAACATAAATAAACTTTTTTTTTATCAAAACCAATATTATTAAGTTTGGTTTATTTATTACGTAACCTTGTTTACCCTGACGTTTTTGTGTGTTTAAATTCTTTCAGGCATGTTCTGCAAATCACAAGATTTCAAAATCACTTGTGATTTTAAAATCACAAATGTGATTTTGTGGTGTTCTGCAAATCACAAGAAATTTAACTTTTCGGTGTGATTTTACTTTTTCGAAAACACAAGAAAACGGCTGATGTTTTGCTTTGATTTGATGACAATTTTTTATGTATTAAAAATTAATAAAGGTTTAGTCAAAATAATAAGTGAACGTAAACTAAAATTATTTTTTAAAATGAAAATTAAACACAAGTTGATATGCCTGGGGCTTTATTGTTGTCAGTAATATATTTGAAAATAAATTTATTAATTTAACAAAAGAAAGTAGTTTCAAGAATACACACGAAGTTGCCACCACAGATATATTTAGTAATCTGTAGTTGCCACTGTTCTTAATATATAATTATTGTTGCCATTTGCTACTGCTTTATAAGTAATTATTTTTAAAATTAGTTAAACAATTGATAGCTAATAAATATTTTGAATATAACTTAATAAAAATAATTAAGTTTTATTGGAAAAAGCTTGTTTAGTTAAAAAAATTAAATATATTTCCCGTCGAAAGCAATATTTATCTACTCTGGCAAGCATCAGTGTATTTTCGAAGAACAAAAACACCTGACAACTAAAAAGTAAATGCAAATCACAAAAGGAAAATGTCAAATCACAAAAGCAAATAACAACATTTGTTGCAATAGAAAGTGTTTGCAATTTTTTTATATTTTAGCCAATTTTTTGGTACAAAATCATCAGTTTTACTCTTAAAATAAATAAAAAACAAATAAATGTGTTCAATTAATGAGTTTTTATTGAGTTAAATATAAAAAGCCGTCCAAAATTAAGAAAGTGATTTCAGATCGCCAGCCACATAGCTGACCGGTTTCAAATCACAACAGTTCAAAAAGTTTTGTGCGCAGAACACCTTTTTTGTGATTTCAAATCACTTTCACAAAAAGTGATTTGCAGAACATGCCTGTTTATATTCGTTTCCATTTGCCAATAAGAAAATAGCTTTCGGACAATTTCTTATCACTCTTTGTCTAACTGACAGTCGTTTTTGTTCGGATATCGGAAATGAATTTTATTCTTTCGTACAAACATTGCGGAAATCGTAATACGCAGTACGAATCGTACGAATTTATTAATTTTTCGTTCCGAATTGAAATGCGTGATAACAACCAGGAATTTTTAACTTGATCCAATTAATAAATAGTCGAACATCTTACGTTTTGATAAGAGAATTTGATATTGAATGTGCATGGAACTCTCTACAATTGGCTATTAAAAAAAATGGGGAGCATTATACATCATTAATGAACAAATTACGTAAAAATATGCAGTTTCAAAGACAAAAATGCATTAAATGATGTTGAAATCGTAGCTGCTGTTTCCTAATTTGGCAGATTTATTTTCTTGCTTATAAAAATTTTGGTTGAATGAAAGAGTCAAAAAAGGTTCCGGTCGAATCAGATACTCCTGTCTATAAGACTGGGATATTACAAAATCTTAATAACAAGTTGGAAAATCGCTCAACGAAGTGTGTTTTTTCAATGGCTCAATGAGTTCTTCTCGTAGATTATATTATTTTATTAAATCCTTTATATTATTTTATTAAATCCTTAAAATTCATAAGATATTGATGTCTCTTGTTAAAAAATAATGATATAAATACTAGTATATACCGCACAGTTAATTCGTATGTATAAAGGTTTTCTTTTATTAATTTTTTTTCTTCAATTCACTCGTCTATATATTTTCATAATTTTAAATATTTTTTTTTTACTTTTCTTCACTTGCTTTTCTCCTGTTTAAGAAATCCCAAGCCAGTGAAAGTGAAAATTTCAAAAGCATTATATTTATAAGTTTAATTTTTTAATCTAATCTATTTGTTTTAATTTCATCAATAGTTTGACTTGAAGCATTTAAAATCCAACTTAAACCGTGAAAAATAGCTTTAATTTTTTTACAATTTTTATTTCAAAAACAACACTCATTAAAATCGAAAACATCTTTAATTTGTTTACAAAGTTTTTGCTCTATTAAATAAATCATTTATGATGGAAAATGTTTTGTCATTTTATTATTTACGGAAAATTTTTGTAAAACTGATATGCCTATTATAACAAGGGTGGAATATGAAAAAAGTTGTCTAGTTATTGTGCAAAATAAAATTGTTTTTCTTCTCTTCGTGGGCACTGTTAGCGGGATTCAAGCGAGAGGACTAATCAATAGTTTGAAGTTTAGGAATTCATAAACAACAAATTGTTTTTATTCAATAATAAGAATTTATGTCGGCAACAAAAATATGTATAGATAACTTGCACCAATTGCTTTGAATTATTACTACGCCGCACTGTGATATTGATTCTGTAAATTCTGAACAAGTGGTCTGAAATGAATACAATTTGATACGAGATTAAGAAAATAGTACTCGACTTTGAGGGACTCTCCGGTGAGGAGATTATTTCAATTTTCTGCTCTATTTTTAATTTTATGCTCTATTCACATAGAAGACTTTGCAAATGTCACAAGACAATTTCCCGACAGCATTTTTTTTAGTTCAAAGATGTATGATTTTAAAATTGAAAAAAAGAAAAGGTTTTAGGTTTTATATAAACCATATACGGGCTCATATTGAATGTTATTTGAAAATATAATACATATTCAATTTAGCTATTAAAATAAAATTTCTTTGAAATTGATTTAAAAAATTTTCATTTATATTAAATTCAAAGTAATTATTTAAAAAATGTATTTTTTGGTGTTCGTATAACTTAGATTATATTGAAATTATTTCATGATTAAAGAAGCAACATGGTGCAAGTTATGGAAAAATATTTCCCTTCTAATGCTTAATACTCATATAAGAAATAACACATTTTTCAAAATTACGTTTGCAAATTAAACGTTTCCAAAACGACACGATCCTAAGTGGTCTAGACATATTCTACTTTGGCCAAGATAGATTACATTTGTGTTTTTCAAAATTGTTTGGCTCTTCCTCACACTGAATTAGTATATGGTCATGGTAGAATGCTTGTCAGAAGCTCAGTTCCCGACATTTGTAGATTAATTGTGTAATAAGCGCCAATTGATTTTATTCTATTTATCATAAAAATATTATGGAACATCCATGACATCAAAACTTCGAAATGGAAAAATAAATTGACAGTTAAACATACTAGAATGAAGAAAATAATATTGACTTTTTTATTCACATCATAAAAGAAAAAATTGTTAATCTAGGAACCGTTTAAAAAAATATTTGTTTTCTTAATTTATGTAACTCTGCCCCATTGTGTGCTGTTTAGTAAAATTATTACAAAAATATGCTTTCTGAAACTTCCCCCACCATATTCTTTATAAATAAATACATCAAGTAGACCTGAAATTTTTACAAAAAAACCTTGAATTATCATGTCCTATAATAACATACATACATTTTCATGGAAAATACCAAGTGATGTAACCAAAACTCTTCCATTTTAACATGTCCAATAATTTGGCCAAACATTTTTCAACAGTACGAGTATATAAAATTTATGACTAGACGATGCAACAATGTTTCTTTCACAATAACTCAAGAAGAATAATACTAATATGTATATACAAATAAGACAGACCAATTATTATTATTCTAAAGTACTTTTTCCCTTTCTTTTCGAAATTTTTACTTAATGGATAAATAACTTAAAAAAATATTAATAAATAAAATGATTGTCAACAAAGTTTGGACAATGAAATCCAATAATACATGCAGGCGGGAGGTAAACTGTTCGTAGAAAGAAATCATTGAACTTTTTTTCTAGTTTGGTCAGAGGGAGTGCAAAGTTTATAGCTGATTTTTCATAAGATTGTCATAAGTCGAAAAAAGTTCGAAGTTGAGCTGATTATTTACTTATGCACCAAAAGTAGTATCATTTCATTTAACTGGCCAAAGAAATAAGTTTGTTACTATTCGATGTTATTTGATAAATATATATTTAACAGAAAATATTTTTTTAAGTGAATAGCGAATTACGATAAAATATGTGAATTTGAAAAATTGTAAGACTTAATTCAATAATTTTCAAAATGCCCTACTAAAAATATATTTCCCTTTTTATAAATATATTTTTTGTATTTCTTATATATTTCCCAAATACGTTCTTATAATTGGGGCATATTTATAAATTTTTTGCGGAAAAATATTTCCCAATATGTGTTCGTGTTTCCAACTTAAACATCAGCTAAAATAGATTTTTGAAACTTCTGGGAAAACTACGATAAACAGATTACAGGATGACAAAAACCCCATATTAAAGGGAATTCATTTTATGGTCTATCTTTGCAATACAAATAATATTTTCTAGTGAAAAAAATTTATAATTTATTTTTTGTCACATCAATGCTGTTTCTTTGGGGTGGATTTTGCAATTCCAGGAAAGATCTGATGTACTACAGGATGGATGAGAAACACCTTACGTAAGAGGCAATTTATCTTTTATTTATGTTCAAAAAAGACTTTAGCAAAAATGATGTAGAATATTATTCTTATTAATATGTATGTGTCCCAAAAATGAGAATGTATTTGTCAGAAAAAAATGTATAAATAAATTAATTAATTATGTATTTTTAAATTATTCAATGACTTCAGAAAAGTAATAAAGGCAATTTAATTTTTCCGCTTATCTAAAGAACATAGATGTGCAACAGATTTTTATTGATTTGACTTTAGATCGGTCCTGGCTACACTTCGTTATATATTCTAAATCTAATGCAATACCTCTTTTGTTAAAAATTAGAGAAAATTATTGTATATTATTTTAGCTTTATTTCTAAACTTATTATCTTGACTCCGGAGAAGAAAAAATATCTTGTCAAAATTGTTGGACTTTTGTACTGCTTTCCACCAAGAGTTGCAGAAACTAAGGCTCTAAAACTCACATAAAAATTGTAAAGCGGTAGCTTCTGTCCATAATAGATAATAAATAATTATTTAGAAGTGTTCTACATTTTTAAGGTTTTATATCGTTGGTGCCATAAAAAATTTTAATGACCATCTTCAAACCGAAAAGTGGATTATAGTTGCAACGTTCAGGAGCAACGCTCCTAAATTAATTTTATTAAATAGATTCTATACAAAATTAATACAAAGCACAACGAAATTTTTTGAAATGTCATAACAACTTATTTTTGAATTTTCGAGTTATGATACTTTTGTTGCCAGCAACTAGGGTATCCAATTAGTCGGGTTTCTCTTATAATCGGTTAGTCACTCAATTAATTAAATAAGGTTTTTATTTAAGCGATTCGTAATTCGTTAATATTTTATTAATCGGTTAACCGATTAATAAAAATTTTCCATAATATAATTAATTTCAACAAATGAAAATACATAAATTATATAATATTTCAAGATTTCATTACTTAAAAAAATATCATAAGGAACATAACAATTGTTTGAACTGAATGATACAGTAGAAGAATGCATAATTAAAGAAAATTAAGTAAGTGAAATATTTTTATTAGATGGCTCAATAGTTTGGAAAGATCTATTGAAACAATCTTTTAGAAAAATAATTTGCTTCAAATGTTTTGGATTCAAGTGATCTTTTTCTTTCCTTTCACTTATTGTAGGTGATGGAGATATCGAAAGCAATCGAAAATAGAGAATATGCAATTCTTCAAAGGCTGTTCTGGTTTTCTCCAATCATATAAAATCTTTCCTTAAGACATTAGAGTCCTGTATTGATTTTTTTTCAAATTATTAATACTTCTGTTAGAAGACCGTTTGCATTATTGTCGATCGTTTCTTCTCTTGTCATGTCATCATCGAACTCATCCTGGCTAAAGTCAGTACTGACCATTTTACGTGAAACTTTATTCCTAATATCTTAAATTTCTGTGTTTGTACTGTACTTTGAAAAACTGTTGTCTTCGTAGACTATTAGGTAGTGTATTTGGCGGGTAGACCGAAGGTAGCAGGCTCGATTCCTGTCGAAGATCCTGGATGTTTCTGCTGGCAAGCCAAGCAGCTTCAAAGTTTTTGTTTGTTAACTCTAAAATTATAAAATATAATCTCTCATATAATCTAATCCTGAGATTTTAAATTAAACCGTTTGATTTCTCAAGTTAAATTTTAGTACTAAATTCTATACAAATCTCTTTTATAGCCAACTGTCTACCAACTTTTATAGCCAACTGTCCACTGTCTACCATTTTGAACTAAAATGACCAACGATTTTTTATCATGCATATGAATAGGTGCTACATTTTTGATTCATTAAAAAGTTTGCAGGATTAGCGTACGTGAAATGAAACAAATATGAAACGAAACAAATAATTAAACACATAAAATATGTGTTAAAATACTACAGAAAATATAAAATTTTGTTAAAAAATATGTTCAAAAAATATAAAATCTTAATAGACCGAAGTCAACCGACTTAATCGTTAAACCAAATTAATCGGTTAACCGATTAATGGTTAATAGATTGAATACCCTACCAGCAAACTTATATGAACAAATATTTTATTATTTGCGTCTTGGGACTCTTAGCGAACATTTTCATACACTTTATTTGTTGTTCTGTGATGCTGTGAATATAATGATTCTGGATTGTGAAATTCTACAAACAACAGATTATATTGGTATCGTAAACTAAGACAGTGTTTGTTTTTGTATTTTCTGTTGCTATTCTAATGTTAAATTAAACTAACAATAATAATTTGAGATGTTTATAAAACTCGAAAAGGGTAAAAATTACAATGATAAATTAATTTTAATTTTATGAACTTTTCAAAACTAAAAAAATAATGTTTAATAAAAAAATAAAATAAATATTTGCTTTATATTTATGTTACGCTTTTCTTTAAAAGGTTGTACAATTTAGCAACTACAACAATTTGTGAATTGAGCAATTAAACAATTAAATAATGGTATAATGGTATAGGGTGACAACAGACATTGCAAAAGATTTTTTTTTTGATAACGACAAAAATCGACAAATAAAAAGACAATTTATATGTATTCTGTTCTCCATAGTTTTCCATCGTTATTCTCTTGATTATTGATTGTAACCGTTTTTACCGATAGTGCAACATTAATTGCATAAAATGTATGAATTGGCAAAAGGCGATCAATTACCAGATTATGAAGAACTGGACGTTCCAATGGCTAAAACCCAGCCAGCCGCCATCATAAGAGCTGTTTGAATAAAATTTCAATCACCTATTTAAACTTATGACAAAAAAGAATAAAGGAAATCTTTTTTAGTAAATAATATTCAATAAATCTTGCAAAAAGTTAGATTATTCCATTAATATTTCACAATGCCAACCGTCTTCTTCCTGTGTGTGGATTTTTTTTTACTAATTTGTCGGCTCGTAACATAAACTATATATCAAACCATGGCCTCTAGCAGTCTTATGCTTTTTTAATCATTGGCCACATTTGTTATGGAAAATATCGGCAAGGACTTTCCGATTTTTCTTAGATATTAGGAAACAAATCTTATGCAACAGTTATCGCATGGTTGTAATTAATATATTGTCCATGAACATTAATATATCTATAGACTACACAATATTATTGAGTATTTTATTCAGTTTATTGCTGCCACTTTGCTGCACACTATTGGTCTAGTGAAATGGTTCTTCTGCTGAACAATTTTTACGACATCCGTTATTTACTTCACGGCACCTAAGGTGGATCTTCCTGGGCGAAATCCATACTGTCTTCGGGAGAAGCCTCCTGATTCTGTTAGGCGGGGCTTTAGCAGTCTCTCCAACAGTTTTCCTGCCGTATCCAGTGGCCTATATGAAGACGGCAAGTGAGGATCTCCCTTTCCTTTACTTATGAGAACAAGCTTCTGTTGTTTCCAAGGTTCAGGAAATACCCCTTCTTTCAGGCATCTATTATATATTGCTATTTCTTTAAGAACCTCAGCTGGTATAGCGTCAGGACCAGGAGCTTTTTTTAAGCTATGTGCTGCAGATTTGAGTTCTTCCAAGGTTGAGGGATTTGTAGGCTACAGTTTCTACCGTGTCATAGATATCCTCTCGCAGGTCGTCTGTCGGAAAAAGGATCTTTACGATAGTATTTTCATCCATTGTATGTACCGGGTTTTGCATTCCAATCTTTTTCATGACTATTTTATAGCCAAGTCCCCAAGGGCATCGGTTTATATCTTCTCTGAATGTATGGGTAACCTTAATTACCATTTAATGTAAAAAATTATTGTAGGCTTATGGTACGAATGAATTAATGATTTTTTAGTCCTAACAAACCCTTGACAAGAAATTGTATTTAAAACACTAAGAATTTTATTGGCAACATAATCGTGTTTACAGGCCACTTTGTAGTTTATGATGTCAAATAGTCATGTAAAAAATTATTTATTAATTTATTATTATTAAAATATATATATTTAATTAAATGAAAATTTATTTGTCTGGCTCGAGTTCGTCTAGTGAATTGGTCAACGCAGATTAATAATATTTTAAACTTATTTTAATTTAAATGAAATAAATTATTAAAAAGAAAAAAATCATGAGTTTTTCTATGAAATATAAACAATGAATATGTTAATGAATAAAGAAGAACTCACAAGATTCTTTTCATTCATGAATATGAATAGAGAATTTGAATACAGAGGATTGTTTTATATTTATCTTGACTATATGTACATTCCTTAAAACATTTTTTATATATAGCTTTTCTTTAAAATTTCTTGTGAATTTTATAGTGTACGAGTGTATTGTTGCAATTGCATAACTACATCACATTATTTTTTATTATATGAAAAGAATAATAGAATTCCGCTTAGAGATGAGACTTCCAGCTTTAAGTTAGGGTGCAAGATGAATCCCTATCTCTTGTATTAATAGCGACATTTGAGATAAAACAATCACAATTTAAGTATTGTAGGCTTAATGTAGGAATGTTATTGACTTAAAATTTGCCTTGATACTTTCATATACTATAGTTGGTGTCTACTAGTCCAAAATTCATAGGTTGTATACCTGCTTCTCTGTGTTTCTCCAGACATGCCAAGTACCTTCGTAGGTTGTGTCTGTTCAACTTTGTTAAAAAAGAAAAATATAATAAGTGTTATTTAATACAATTGCTTATAACAATGATTTTTAAAATTGTGTTTTAAATGTTTATGATTTATAAGCATTTTAAGTCCTAAGAATGAATTTATTATTCAACTTGTAATATCTTGAAAATTCTATGTAGCGCGTTATTAAAAAATATATATTTCTCAATTTATGTAGAAAAAAACATATACAGAGTATAACTATTTCAAACTGTCAAAATCACAATTTTCTTAAAGAAAATTCTTGGAATAAATCAAAGGACATTTTTGAGCAAAAGTTTATTATAATATTAAGAAAAAGGGTAAGTTTCATATGAAGAAAATCTTTTTAATTTTTCTCCAAGACTGCAAATGACTTTCTATTTCCAATGAAATCCAAAACTAAAAATGTTGCTACGAACTATAACTACGAAGTATAGTAATGTTCCCATCGATTATATAAGGAGCATAGGGCCGTCAACGATAAATCGGATAGTTCATTTATGTTGTTTGAAGTTTCGTTAATCGTTCTATCTCGGATGAGCAAATGATTAGTCTACTGCATCCTAAGCCTTTAGAATGGCTGAGTGTAAAACACATTTTGTATAGCGAAGCGCTTGCAGCCGCCCTAACTGGGAGAACAGACACTCAAAATTCGCCGATGTTGGACGTCTATCAAGAACATCGCCCAGGGACCACTACGTGGAGGTTTGTGAGTCGACTTGAAGTGTAATTGATAAGGATCACTCTGGATTCACCAAGTAGAACCAATCAGAAGTTTTCCTTTATCATTATACCCCTGGTCCCCAGTGTATAATTAGAGACTACAAATTTAATTAAAATATTTGTTACAATATTCTTACCACAATTAATAAATACAAAAATTGCAAGTAGCTTCTCTTCAACTGAGTTCTAGTTAATGACAAGTGTCCTGAACACCAAAAATTTGTTTTTTTTTAAAGTAGAAAATACTTTTGTCTATGAAATACCCCATTGGAATTACTTATCCTTTTGGAATAAGAGAAATATAATTTCTTGCTGAAATGATACAAGATACATATTTGTTTCTTATTGTTGACATAATTTGCAATATCATCATTATTTCAAAACTCCTGTTGCGAAAAATGCTTTTGTAAAGCAAAATAAATAGAAATAATAGAATTATAAAAGTATAAATAAGTGGTCGTGATGAAATGACTGTTGGAGACTATAAAAACTATTTGAATTTCAAAACTAATGAATAACAGTAATCGAGAGATGTTTATGTGATTTGTTTTCAGCAGTAAAATATAATACTGATGATAATTGTTTTGTTATAAGAAAAGATTAAAAGCAGCAATTTTTTTTTGAAAATAATCTTTAAAATTGTTCTTTCTTTATTATTTATTAGATAAAATAAAAAAAGCAAAAGGTTTCTATTACATCAAATGTATTTCTGAATGAAAAGAGAAATAAATTTTATATTCATATCTCAACTGAGGGCGCAATTTTTTAAACGAAATGTTTATAAGCGCCTAAAAAAGCATTTTCAAAAATATTTGAATTTTCAATTCAAAGCATTTCATTTTAGTAAATTTGGCTCTTAAAAATTTAAAATTTTATCTGATCATATATTTCGGAGTTTTTCAGAGGGATTTCATGGAGAAAAAAATCTGGTTAGAAGCTTCAGTTAATTTGTCATTGAATCTTATTTTGTGATTAAAACAATTTTGAACTTAAAATTATTTTAATTGTCGATACTTCACTGAATGGAATGATCATGAATTCGTCATACAAGTAGTTGCCGTATTGTAATTTCTTAAATGTAACGAGTATAAAATATGATATTTATGACTGAATCATGGAACATTTCTAATTTGTGATTTGTATGAAAAACATTATGAATTCTTTTGATTCTAGGATTTTAGAAAAGTCCTCTAAAATCTTATTACAGTTATTTTTGCTAAATGAATTTTTTAAAATTAATTTACGTTCGATATCAAATGCCATAACTTTAGCTAATTTGAAGTAATTTTACTGGAGTCAACTAGAAAGGAAAGTCGAACGCCACCAAAATAAGAAAAGCGTAAACTTGAGGAATCTTTCAAGGCAGATGATCGTTTCCTTAAATATTCTAAAACGTTTAAATTCTAAACTGGATCTCTCATGGCACAGACAATGCAGCAAAATCCGATATTCGATGGAAATTATATAAATTTTTTTATACAATGATTTATGAAGCCCTGTTTCTAAAGAGTTTTTATTACGCGTTCTTTGTACAACCAACGCTGGAACTACTTACCGTGAACTCGAAAGTTATGTTTTATATGTTTTTAAAGTATTCTAACTGGCCTTCGTAGACTAGTAGGTAGTGTACTAGACTCGTAGTGCGAAGGTCGCAGGTTCGAATCCTGCCGCAGAACTCTGGCAGTTTGTGTTTGATAATTAAAGGGAGCGCAGAACAAGCCTTCACTGGGTTAAGTGTATGTCGTATGACATGGGCTATCACACCCCTCCAATCAACCTAACCTAACCTAAAGTATTCTTACGCACGATGTCTTTATAGTCAAGGATTAATGTTCTCATTAGTCAGGAAGATTTGTGACTGAAATATAATCAAATATTTTTTTCATTTGACAGATGAAATGTTTGACATTTTAGGGTGCTACAATACGGCAAATGTCAGTTGTTAATGGTTCCCCTGCACTGACCCGGCAACTCTGTTGGAGTTATTTTTTTGTAGGCTGGTCACAACCATATTTTTAGATGTGGCTAAAAGAAAACTTGGTTACTATTGACCTGTAGCGAACGGTGCTGATGGTGATCGCCATACCGACGAAAAGCCCCAAAGATTGGCGACCACAAAAAATTGATATTTTAATTCAAACATAAAATTATTCTTTTTATTTAATTTGAGTCCTACATTTGTAAATTTAAATCCAATAACTTGCAATAATTTGTTTGAAAAAATCTGAATCGCGTTTTGTCAACTTCTATAAGTCTGCTAAGATCCTATTGAATAAACTTAATTTTTTTGAACAATTTAATAGACTATTTAGGTGCCCTTCTAAAAAAAATTTTCAATTTTCTATAGAAGAATTGCTGTTGGGGCTGAAATTTATGTAGGATTGAAAGGAAGTACCCATAATGGTAATATTTATGAAAAACATAAATATTTAGTTTTGCAAATTAAAGAATGTTCCTCTTAATTTGTATCGACCTTTTTTTAAACCTAAAATGGTTAAACCAATATGTGTACAATAGAATTTGCTTTTTTTATAAATATACAACTTAAGTACCTTTAAGTTGGGGCCAGTTTATAACTTCGTGTTTAAATACTAATTTAGTTGATTGTCATTTAAATTTAACTTGCATTTAAATATAGTTTCAGTTTATTAGTCATAAATTAAAGTTCTTATTTCTTAAAAAAAAAAACTCACAGCTGGTTGCCACAAATAAAGAAATATTTCAAAGACGATTATAACTTAGGGACAGAATGAAATTGTTAACTTAAAAGCACTTCATTGCGAAACTAATTTTCCTATTTAAATAGAACTTAAATATAAATAACATTTCAATACGAAGTCATGGACTGGTGGTCTCTATTGCATATTTTCAATTTTATTTATGCAAAGGTGAATAACAATTTTGAAAAATGCAGAACAAATTTTGTATGTGTTTCTATTATTTTTTCCAACACTATATTGAAATAATGAACACAAGCTTAGGGTACATATGTACATACATTAAAATAAAAAAATATAATTTTGAATTACACATTTTATTTAACATCAGTTTTAGGTGTTTTCGAGCTTTAAAAATTTATTTCATTATTTAATTTCGAATTATTTTTCCTTTGCTCTCTTTCAGGCTGCCTGATGTATTTCTTGTGCTTTGTTTCCCTTTAAAATGTAGTGATCGCGAGTGTTAATATATGTAATTCAAAAAGCTTTAACGTGTGTGTGTATGTGTTTATTTCTTTTTTATTCATCATCTAGGAGTTTAATAAGCCACACGGTAGTGTGAAACTTCAGCTGGAGAGGCGTAAGTCAACTGTAAAAAAGGTGAGTTTCTTAAATTTTAATATTTGAAAATAATGAAAGAAATACTCACATAATTTGCGGCATAAGCGTAGGGCAAATGATGCACAGTAGTCAATGTTGATGGTATAAGTGCTGCAGTGGCCACAATTGGTGCACTTTTGAAAATGGGCGTCAAAGCCTCAACATAACCGGCATGTTTGGTATTAGCTGGTGCTAAAGCTGGCTGTGGTTCCAATTCGGCCAGTAGGGGTGTTGAAATTGATGCCGCGGCTGTCAAACTGACCAAGGCCACAAAATATAACTATTTAAAAGAGTTTAAGAATTATTATTTATATTGTAAATGTTAATTAAGATTCCTTCGATTCATATTTTTTCTTAATTTCTTCAATATCGATTAGTTATTTTTCTTACTAATTTCAACATTTTATTTCTTTTTTAATTGTCTAAAGCTGCAGTCTTTTCGTTTAGAGTTTAACTATGAACACTATTTCAAATCCTTCAGAGGCTTCGTTATTTATACTCGTGCCAAAGTATTGCGTCTGTCTTTTTTAAAAGAAATTCTTGTTTAGGATTCTTTTTGTTTTGTTTTGCTGCTCAAACCTTTAAACCTGTTCAGCTGGTACACAAGTACACAAGTCCAAGTGTCAAAATGTTTATTTTTGTTTTTTTTTTAGGTGTTGACTTGTCTAAACATTAACCCATTGTGCCCATTATTTGGTAGACAAATGCCTGAAGATATAAATTCTTAGAAATTTAAAGTTTAAATAATATTTATTAATAAAAATTATTGTACTTCGTTCTTGGCAGTTTTAAAGTAATGGACGATAATATGGTTCATATACTTATTTAGTTTATCCTACTGGATAATTAAAACTGTGTACGTATTTGCTTAAAACTAAATATTTTTCAATAGAGCAGAATTGAGGTTGAAATAAGTTTATGCGCATTTATTGTAAATAAGAGGAGAAAAGTTTTTTCCTGTGAACTATTTTCCATGATCAAGAAAAGTAAAAAAAAACTTAACAAAATAGTGTATAAACATTACAATACAAAATTGAAAATCGATTCAGATTTCACACGAAATTTTATTTACGATAAGGGTAGTTAAACGCACTTTTACTTGTTATAAAAGCCAGTATTTATAGGATATATTCGTACTCGTAAATGCATGGAAATTTTTACTCTACTCTATGAAAAATGATAAACTTTTTTGCCGTCTAGATCCTACTAATTTTGAACCATAACCAAGCTGATCTCGATTTTTAAGACCTGCAACTGCCGAAAAAGCAAAAAAGGGGTGTGCTTGTAGCACTTTTCGCTGAATGGCACTTGAAGCCATTCTGCTACAATCACATATACACATATATTTCATTCGATTCTGTGAAAATAAAAATCAATTATCACGAGGATGTTGTCACTAAAAGCATTTTCGAAGGAATAGGAACCAATGATACCGCCCATGACAAGTCTAAATTAATAACAAGTTTTTTCAATGCATTTTTATTTATTGAAATTCATATGGCATTTATATCCATTAAATCACATCATCGTTATGAAAAAATGTCTGACCTGAAGCGGGGTCATATTCCAAACTCTCCGAAACTCAGCCGGCAAACGAACGGTGCATGTACAGCTGGGGACTTAAGGCCTGACATGAAGTTTGCAAAGCTTAAATTTGTTTTCGTATGGAAAAAGTTCTGTGGAATGTCCTTTTAAAGAAAACATTGTTGTGGAATTAGCTGTTTTATATGTCTGACATGTCAGCAGACTCCAACCCATTTTGTTTTAAAGCATTCAATCTCGTATGATTATATGAGAACTTTCAAATGCAATATGAAAATTTAATCATGGGTAAAGGTTTTCATAAAAGCATATGAAGTTAAATGCTTTAAAACAAACAGGTTAATGTATACTTATAAGTTGATTAGCGCCTCATTCATCTTTCGGTTTTAATTTTTTTAAATATATTTCCCTGAAGAGGGTACTCGAAATTCGATGTAGACCAGCTCTTGATTCCCGCTTGTTACAGCTTCCAAATACAGCAATAAAACTTTAACGGTGTGGTAACGAAGAATGCTTACCATGTCAACAATTGCAAAGAAAAAAAGGAGTAGGAATAGGAGTACATACACAGTGTTTATTTAGTCTTGACTTGGATGCTCTTATGTTCTTTTGCTATTTCTAGGATGAAAACCAGAATTCTTGAGGTAGAAAAAGCAACAGAATGTGGCATAAACTTAAAAATTGTCTTTTGTTGAAAATACGATAACAGGATCTAGTTTGTTGAACGTTTTTATTTTATTTTATTTCAACACTCGTACACAAACTAGAGACCAACATGAACTGCATGGATTTTTTCCCAAGTTTGTTAATGTCAAGGTTTGATGTATTTCTTTATAATTTTGTTTATTTAAGAAAGGATAAATATTAGTTTTGTCATTCTGTTTGTAACTTCTATTATAATCATTACATGCATTTCTGAACATTTTACCAGGCGAGTGCTTTACCTCGACATATTCTTTTATTTGCCTTTTTTGTCGCTTTAAAAAACACTTAATTTGATTTTAAATAAAACCTTTATTTCACACAATAATTCTGTAAAGTTTACAAATTATCTTAACAATCGACTCAAATTCAGAATTACACATTTTTCAGAGAAGGGAACGTCATTAGATAAGTTTCTAAATTGATTCAAATATGTCAAATTTTAAAAAGGTATAATGGAAAAATCACTTAAATCGCATACAGAAGCGAAGTTAAAAAAAAAACCGTGTTACATATCGTTGATCAATTTAAAAAAGATCTATCCAGGGCTCTAATTTAAGTAATAAAAATTAATAAATTTTATGGGATTGCGTGCTTTTTCGTAATAAACTTGCGCATATTAAAGTCCACGAAACTCCGTTAATTTTTTCTTTAAAAGGATAATAAATGTCAGACCTTTCTTCGAAGAAGGGGAAAAAGACCTCCAATAGATACAGTAGGGGAATATGACTCGAAAAATCCAAAAAGCGTAAGAATTTAAAATGCTGAAGAAAAATTCCATTGATTTAAATAACACAACAAATAAGTAAAATATTAAAAACGGAATTTTTTCTTAGAAAAATCTAAAGAAATACTGCGAATTTTAAAAGAAAACAAAAACTACTAGAAAAAGTTATAAAAAAATTTTGAGCTAAAAAGCTTTTCCCTGGAAAACTTTTTTAGAATATAGAAAAATGTCCAACAAATATTTGTACCTCGTTTTTTGTTTTTTTTTTGTTTACTAAAGGGCGTATAAGATTCGCTTTAGCCGCAAGTGGGCTCATCATTTCCATAATGAATTATTGTCTTAAGTGCAAAAAGAAACATCATCTACATAAAGTTCATGTATAAATAGAAAAGGTTCATTAACTTTATATGAATCTTTTTATACAGTTCAGTTTGGTGTAAATAATTTATTTTTAGATAAAAGATTAATGTTGAGTCAGTTTCCTAGAGACTGCAGGAACAATTAATATTTTTGGATGTTTGTACCACACAATCCGCCCCTATATTTCCTTATTTATTTATATTTAGTTCTCAGGTCTTTTCCCCTACTCCTTTGAAAATATTTTTTGCCTTCATTGTTTAACGATTTCGTAAAGCTTCACCAGATATTTTTGGCCATGGGTGCTTTCACTTCATGTTTTGCTAATCGTACTTCATGTTTTCGTTTGTAGCTTTTTGCTTTGATTTACCTGCTGAATAGCCTCGTGCTAATTCCATCATTAAAAAGGCAAACAAACTAAAAAACAATAAGAAAAACAAAATTATTGAACTCCTTATTGTTTTAAAATCTCATTTGGCTTGAGCCTTGAACTTGTTATCTGGTGTTTTCCATTGTCATGCATGTTTTTACTCATACCTAAAGGCTTCTTCCACATATTCACCCAATAGTCTGTATTTTTCAATAGAATTTTGCTTTTTTATGTATTCATTGTTGGGTCAATAAACAGAGAAAAGTCAACGTTTTTGTTAAGAAAACTGAATTATCCTTTTCTTGGTATTTGAATTTAATTTCGGAAATAATGAAATTATGAACATAAATTTAAATGCAGAATATTTTAAGGGAGTGAGTACATAGTGATGCAATATAAAAGATTCAAGTGTCAATTGTTTTTTTTACCGCACCAGCATTTAACAGATGAATGACCCCCTAATCGAGGTGTGCATTGTGTTGGAATTAGGAAATTAGTTTATAAGAAGGAAGATAGACGCATTATTGTCTTTGCACGTTCAAAGTGTCAGAAAAGACTTCTGCCACAGGTTATTCCACATACGAATAGTACGGCTGAAGAATAAATTTTCTCTGTAACGAGAAGTGTGGTTTGCTGGCATATCGACCATGAATGGCTGTGCTCTTAATAAAGGATCAGCTGTTTGTAAAAAGAAGCGGGTTACGGAAACAAGTTCCCTGACTTCAATAGAGCACCTTCCATTATGCAAACTATAAAACAGCGAAACACGTCTCACACTGTGTCGATGCTCCAGTGAGTCACCGATAAGCTTCTTCGCCCTCTACTGTGCGCGGTCAAGTAACTTCGAAATAGATTTTAGAGTATAGCGCATATATGTACAGTGTACAACGTAATTAATGATTGGGTATATAAAATTATAATCCATCAAAATGGGCTTCTAAGGACATTTTTCATAGATCTTATAAACATTATTTTTTTGGTGGAATTATTACGCCAAATATGAATCATGATTTGGTATTGTAAATGAATTAGCCACGTTTTTCTTTACATGTATGCAATAGCCATAGCTGTTGCTAATGATTTCTCTTCCTAGATAGGGGGTGGTATATAATCCCTAAAAGTTTTATGAGGACTCTGCAACCTTTTGATGAAGAGAAGAAAATCATGTAATTTTTTAGAAAAAAATTCTTCTTGGGAGAGTTAAGACCCTTCCCTCAGATAGAATTGTTGTAATAACCCATTTAATAAGCTGAGAGTTTGACGCTGCGATTTCGCCATTGCATATACTTTAATTATGGACATTGATTTGATTTTATTCACACCAAATCACGAATTTTCTGTTCACTTTCGCTATATTAAAATAGGGTCATGGTACTTTATAACAACATTTATTAAAATGAAACCAATTAATTTTAATAACTCATATTCCTTAATTATGCTACAAAAATATTTACGTTTCATAGTAATAACGAAAGTTCTAAAAGGACAACAGAAAACATATTTTAAATTGTTTAACAAAAGGACTCTCCATTCACAAACAATAAAGCAGGATGACGTCAGCAGTTGAACAGAAATGTTCTAATCACTTACAGAGAAATTCATAATACCAAAACACTGAAGGTAGAATATTCATGTAGAAAGAGTAAATTATTTAATATTTTAAAGTGTCTGTCTTAAGAAAATAATAAATTCATTATAACCTTTTGGACTTTGTTATAAAATTGAAAAGATTTTGTAATTCATTGTCCTTTACAATATTGTCTTAATAACTTGTTATGGTTTTGATGGTATTATAAAGGAATCTAAGCAAACCAGCAAATGATTTTGTTATTTTTTTTTAGAATTTAATCGGAAACTATTGCGTAGAAGATGTACAAAAATAATAAGAAAATTTTTAATTTGAAACCCCGATAATGCTGAAGAAGAAAATGCGAAAGGATTGTCAGTGACATTGTAAACGAATTGAAATGTCTATTATTTTAAAATATTTATATATGTATGTATGTAGACTACGAAGAAAATATTGTCGCATTGACAGATAAAAGTCTGACAGTGCCAATATTGAATTTCTCTATGAATCATTTCATGTTTCAACAGAAAGAGGAATTTTAGGGAGGAAGTGATGTGTCAAGAAAATTAATTTGGTTAAGGAAGAATTATTGAGAAATATTGAGAAATAGCAGATGTTTCCACCCACAAAGACTTCTACATTTGATTTTCACAGAGCTCTAAAAGAATGATTCACCATGGATGGCAAATATTTGAATTTATTCTTTTCTTCCCAAAAAAGGAATTGAATTAAAATATGAATGTATTTATAATGAATTAATCTTTGAATGCATACATTTTGTAAAGAAAATGAATTCAATTTAAGTATGAATGAATTCATAATGAACTTCAAATTTGTTAATCATAAATTTAAAAAAAAAAAACATGAATTGAATTAAAGTTTGAATTAATTCATTATACACCAAAAACAAAACTTCAATTTTAAAAATTAGTTTTTATTTCTCATAAAAATTTTAAACACGTTAATAGAAATATTTATACGTTTGTTTGGTGAAAAAATTATATGAGAAACAAAAACATATCCTGTTTTTTACATTCAAAAAATTTTCGGTGTTATAATGAAGTAGTTCAAATTTTAGTTGCATTTATATTTTTTGTAAAATAAATGATTCAAAAAAGCTTTAATTCATCATAAATTCATTTGAATCTTAATTCAATTGATTTTGCCCACAAAATGAATTCATTACAAGATTGTTTATTTATTATAAATGCATTCACAATTTAATTCGATCTTTTCTTTTTTTTGGGAAAAACGAATGCATTCAAAATATTACAATTCATTGCTTCAATAATTCGCTGTTTCATTCAAAAAAAGAATCACGCTTTTATAGCCCTGGTTTTTCATTAACAACAAGAACGGTTTCGATTTTCTAATGCTGCTTATATTCTAACGTTTATGAATATTAATATTTTTAAGTTTTTGCAAAACATTTTCAATTTTGAAACTTGTCAAGGAGTTCTTCGCCCTGCAACTTAAAATTCACTATCTTTCTTCCTGTTTGCCAGTGATTACACAGTTTAGAGCAGAAAAATTTAAGTGAACATACAGTTCATTAACACTATACAATATGTTTCAGCCAAGAACAAATGTTTCTTGCGTTTCTGTTCAAGGCATAAACAAAACGAAAGCCCAGGAATGTCAAGAAGAGATGGGGTTGCGTAACTTTTTATTTGAATGTGAATCGTTAAATGTAATTGAATGTTGCTCGTCCTTTGTACTTTTTTGTCTATTATTTTCAAATTCAGTTGTTTATTGTATACGATTTCTTGTGAAATACTTCTTTAGGATAAACAATTAAAAAATTTATTTAAAAACAACGAAACAATTTCTAACAGATAAAATTTTATAGAATCCAATAATGAATAAACAGACACGAGTACTTAAATATTTCCTTAGAGGGAATTTTTTAATTTGAATTCGAAAGGTTTAGAGGCCATATGGAGAATATGACACCATATTTTTATTGGTACTGTTGCAAGAATAGTTCTTTTTACTTATCAAAGAAAAAACTCAAATATCGAGTATTTTAATACAGACTCAAGATTTGATAGTTGATAGCGCATATACTGTTGATGCTACATTTGCCGAATTGACAGTCATTTATTCAGTCTGTTATTCCAAATCACCAAGGACGGATATGTGGTGTTCAACAACCCGCGCAAATGATAAAATGGTTTTATCATTTTATGGTCGCCGATAGGACTATTGACAATGTTATCGATTAGTTTGAATCCACTGTTCACGAGATCAGCCGAAAACCAATTCTGAATGATTGCGTACGGCAACAAACAAAATTATTGAATTTGGGAAGGTACATACAATTCCATACATAGAAAATTTTACATTTCGGATGCGCGTCGCTCAGCGAAGCCGCGTTGGAGATTTTCACTCTGATATATTTTATACATAATGGCATCAATGAACTTTTCAAATGCATAAGAAAATTCAAACAAACCTCACATAAACTTTGCTTTATTTAAATTGAAATATACGAACAGCTTAAAGAAAGACCCTTTAATTCTTAGTTCAATAAAAAGAAAACAGACTCTGTCTTAGAATTATTTTAATGTCACCGCAATGATTATATACAAATCATATTTTTTTCTTTGCATCTAGACCTTACTAATGGTCTCTGGGAAAATCTTATATACGAAGTCAGTTTGATAATTCCATAAAATTTTGCATCTCCAGCGGAGTCACTTTCAATGCAGCTCTGCTCCCGTTAACCGTTGTCTACACCCTCGTTAATTTTGACGAAAGTGAAAAAAAATGGAATTTCGTGTGCTGTCTAAACGTTATTTTCGTACGCTAAAAAATCATCTCCGAATATAAAGTTTTAATAAATACTAATGGGACTCTGCACCTTTAATTGAAATCGTTAAGAATTGGTTTATTGAGTTCCGTTGTGGTCGAATGATGCTAAACGTTCGCCACAAAAGCTTCGTCACGCCAGAAACGGTATTTAATGATGTTTGATGCGTGATAAGGCTAAGGTCGTAGGCATCTTAAGCGGGCATATACATTAAGCTTTGGCTAAATATTTAGATATGAAAAAATTATACGCAATAACCACTTCAAAGAAGTGTTAAAAAGAAGGACGCTATCGGAGCGAGTTTTTGTGCCATTTTGTATACATCACAACACACTAGAGGTTAATGAGCAATTAAATCAGTGAATTTCGTCAAGTGAACGTGCACCTAAAGAAGGCTAGGCTGGAGTCCGTCAGCCAACAAGGTCATGGAATTGTTTTTTTTTGGATGCCTACTGTGTCATCCACCTTGATTGTGTAGAAAATTTTAAAACGATTAACGGCGAGTATTCTTAGAAGTTTTAACGCAGATTCAATACTGATTTGAAGTAAAAACCACATCATCCAGCGAAGAAAAAAAAAGTAATGTTCCATCAAAGCAATGCACGGGTTACCTGCCTCTATCACATTCAGAATACTCTCCAGATTGAGAACCTTGCGACTATCTCCTATTTCAAAATTTGAAAAAAATATGGGTAGATGGTAAGCGCTTTGTCATCATTAGAAAAATCACCTATATTGTTTGTATTGAGAATTCTTATTATTTGGTGAGAATAAAAAAATTTTAAATACGCTGGACTAAATATATCGAATTTAAAATAGATTGTGTTGCGAAATAAAGCGCACTTTTGCCGAAAAAATATATATTAAGCAAAAAGTCTTGAAATTATTAAACTCCGCTCGCAATATCGTCAGAGGGGAAACAGTAAGGCTCTACTCTACTGACTTGGTTAGGTTAGGTTAGGTGGATTGGAGGGGTGTGATGGCCCATGTCATACGACATACATTTAAGCCAGTGAAGGCTTGTTGTGCGCTCCCTTTTAATTATCAGACACAAACTGCCAGAGTTCTGCGGCAGGATTAGAACCTGGGACCTTCGCACTACGAGTCTAGTACACTACCTACTAGTCTACGAAAGTCAGTACTCTACTGACTTAGGAGAAAAAAAATTTTATGCAAATTTTTTGAAATTAAGAAGTTTTAAACAGGAATGGCCATCGCTGTGTCATGGTAATACAGAAAAAAAATCAACATAAAATATTTTTGTTTTAAAATATTTTGTAAATTTCTATTTGTATAGATTTGTATCGGTTCATATACCGCTGTTTCATTGGTTTCTGTCAGTGAACTTTAATCAGTTTAAGAACATTCAACCTCATACGTTTATGCTAAAACGAATAAACACAATATGAGAATTCTCTATCGTATTTAAACATTGCAAAAGACAATCATACTAGGCTTAGCATGCTTTTAGACAAACAATTTATACTCAATTTTATTTTTCGTGCAACATACGTTTAATTAGACACCCTTTGGGTGTCAATGAAACTAAAAGTAAAATCTTTATTTCAAATTCTTATGTCTACAATCCCGATAAATATTAAGTACTTTCATGTTATATCTGTGTAAAAGCACGTCTCTGTATACGAATGTTTTTGAAACATGATGCCTGAAGTGTACTGATGATTTAGTTACGGCCAATTAAATGCAGTTAATCCCACAATAAATAAATAAAAAAATATATATAATTATTTTGGAGAATACCCCAATAAAAATTTTAAAGAATATTTCATAGAATTCATTGCGCTTATAACGAACTGTGGTTATGGCGAACTTTTGTTTATATGGAGTATCCAATACAGAAGCAAAATCTCAAAAATTTTCCATTAAAATAATTGTTTATCATTGTTTGTTTGTTTGCACTGAAAAATTTGAAATTTTGAATATGTTTCATAAACATGTGTATTGAAAAATAAGAAAATGCATTTACTCCAGTTTTACCGAATTTTACTTAAAATCAACTGAATGTCCTGTTCTAGTGGAGTTCATTATAATCCAGTTCCACTGTGCTCAAGCGAATAATAGTAATATTTGTTAGAACTTCAGTTCCAAGTTGTTTGTGTTGATTTGTTTTTTCATTGTGTATTTACAAAATAAATAAGCTTTTGATTGGACAGTTAATGCATTTATTTTTCATCTGTTATTTTTAGCTTTGTATGTACTTGATAAAATGTCTTTGCGTTAGAATATACATGCACTGGCATTTGTTGAGGTTTCCAGGTATATAAAACGCTCCTAAATATGTGTGTATGTGTAACTTGTTTCAATTACCACTGTTGTTTCCGCTTAAGAATATTCTTAAAATAGATTTTATGTGTTACTAAGCTTGAACTGACGTCAGAAAGGTTGAAAATGAAATATGAAGGCCTTAAAAAGTATTTTTGAACAAATCAAAAATTAATTGCCTTTAAATAAGTGTCCTGTTATTTATGTTCGTAAGGTTTTTTTAGGACAGAGGGATTATTAATTAGCTTTATAGTCTAGTCAGTCCCCTATGTATTATTTTATTTTTAAGTTATAAAAAATTCATTAAATAATACGAAGGTTCGAATAGAAAGGACCACAATATTTAAAGTTTATTTATTAAAACAAATGTTATAACTAACAGCATCATGTAGGAACAAAATTCTTGCTGCCTACTCGACGGTTATTTCTAAGAACTAGTTTACTATTTGGAGCTTCCCGCGCTTGTAGTACGATCGACTCGATGTTCTTTTTAGATGCCAAAAAAAAAAAATCATGAAGATGCTGAGGCTGGTATCCAAATCTAATCATGTCATTGCAGGATGTTCTCTTTTTTGATGTGGAACGTATCTTCATGTATGTTGAAAATAGTATGTTTAGTAAAAAAGAGCACCCGAAGAAGTAATGAAAAGGCTGAGATTCTTATCCGGAAGTGGTGCCAATTCGGATCATTTCCAATGGTTGGAGGATTTTCTCTTTTTTGACTTTTATTCACCGATTTAGAAATTATCTTCATTAATTTGGAAAAACAAACTTTTTGCAAAGAAAATAATTTCATATTAAATTACGATCATTTATTTACCACTGGGCATAAACTTCACATAAACTTTTTAATAAAAAACAAAGTATTTTTAGTATTCAAGTTTGACAGATTTGTAGAAGCAATTCATATATTTAATCATAACTTCGTACTGGGATGACTCAAAACTACCTGGGGCAGAAATTTATACCCCACCAAAAAGGCTTATTCATGTAACTTCAAATGCTATTTATTTAATAGTTCGTAATAATTACAAATAAATTACAATTTTGGAATATTTTGTTTTGATCATGTTTTATTTCGAAAAAAAATTTTGAAGTCAAAAAACTTTAATCTCTTTTGGTGAACTAAACTTGTAATTTTGGTTGAACAAGTATGTAAAACAAGTCATTGGTGGCATATCCTAATCTTGATTTTCTACAACATGGGGAGAATAAACTAAAGGTGTGTGGTAAGCTCGAACAAATTGCGAGTTCACTGTACGAACAGCTGGTGCCACTATGGGAGTTACGATGCGGGCATGGTTGTGTACTACAGTCTGTCGTTGATGTGAAACTGCTGTGGGAATTTGTTGCACAACTTCACCCACCTTTGCTATGCCGGGTTGTTGTATGGCTATTGTCTCGGGGGCAATGACGGTGCGCAATCCAGGTCTAGTTGAAATGTTAATGGGTAGTGGTATAGTTTCGGAAGGCAATATACGGTGTTGTATGGTTGCTGTAGATTTGACTGAAGCCAGGGATGACGAAGAAGCTGGAGAGTTTGCTGTCGCTAATGCCTGCGCTGAAGATGTTATCAAAAGTGAGCCTCCTCTGGTTATACCTGATGTAGATGTAATAGAGCTAAGAACAGAAGGGGTCTTAACTCTAGTTGTGGCTGCTGGTGCACCTTTCGCAGCAGCCGGCGGTATGACAGTAGACGCAGCAGCAGAAGATTGAAACGAGGAAGAGGTGGCACTAGATTCATTTGATTCCTCAGACAGAGACTTACTCGATTTGTCTTCTTCTGATATGGCATTTGATAAGGTTGCTGGGGAATTGTCCAGAGCATTCGAAGATGATTTGCCGCTTGCTAAAACGGCATAAGAATCATCAGGTATGACAAATTGCAAGCTAGAAGTCGCCGCTTCGGAGAGTCCAACAAATACCAAACCAATTAATAGCTGAAAGCCAAGGATATTATTAATAACTAGAAATTGGAGAAGCTAATAAACTATATACCAATTTAATCATGATGCTACTAGTGGAATAGCCTTATAGAACGTAAAAATGCAATAGTTAATTCTGTTATTTTAACAGCTAAATTCAAACTGATATATTCTGGCAGAAACAATACACTTTTATAGTTCATAGCACATCTTTAAAATATAAGTAAAGCGAACTAAAATATGAGAAATATTTCAGTAGCTGCAAAATATCAACAATTATTTTCAACCACTTGGTTATGGCTGAATAATTTTTCTTAAAGTATTGACTTCCGCAGCAAAGAAAAGCAAATCAGTTGTCAAACTATTATTAGAATGTGTCTTATAAAAGCTTATATTTCATTTATTTAATGCATTATAATTTTACTAAGTATTTCTTCATTGTTTCAAGTTGAGAAAGAATTTCTCAAACACCCGACCTCCTCCCACGTATAAATAGTATTGATTTCATTTATTTTGTACGTGGAGGGAAGATAAAATCCTACCTTGTTATTATATTTGTTTATCAAAGTGAAATAAGAAGAGTCTTAATTACAAAAAACTATAAAATTAGTTTTTTTTAATTGAAAGACATCAATGACGCAATTTCAGTTATTGTGCACAAAATCTTACGTTGTATTTAATACTATTTGATAAAGTTCACTTCAACTCAAAATATTAATCGAAAAAATAATTTTATAAAAGGATATGAAATACTTTGTAATCTAAGAAATATTACTTACATTGCACGTTGCTGTAGAAGAAATACTACATTAGTTTTAATATTTTTTGGTGAAATTAATTAAAAATCTTAATTAAAAAAGTATGGATTGGTCTCTTGTAACGAGACATTGAATGTACTCGTAAAGTTCCTATTCAAAAAAAAAAGGAAGTCATTTTTACGTAACAACAATTTCATTACTTTGAAAGATCTATTGGTGAATTTTTTCGATTTCTGAGCAATTTAATTTGAGAAAATATTACGTGAATTGAAAAAATTATTATTTTTTACAATTTAGTTTTATTTGAAACTATTATTTTCACATGAGAAAAGCCAAATTTTTTTTTTTAATTTATAATCTTACAATATCTCGACTTTCAGTAATAAATAGTTTATCGAAATTTATTATAAAAATATGTTGCAAAAACAAAAAAAAAAACTATTCTGAATGTGTTCAAAATAGCGTTCCAATTCAGGGAACAAGCATTAAAAAGAAAAACCTTGTAATGACACAGCCTGTGCTAAAACCGTTGGGAATAATTAAAATTTTGTATTTTTCCTGCATCAAAGAATCAGAATTTCCATAGCTTCTTTGGATGCCCTTTTAAGTGAGTGAGAGTGACGATAAACTAAATATATTTCGATGTAACTCTTTACGTCATTACATATTTACAAATATCTCTTTAGTATTTCTGACATATTTGCCAAATACGTTTTCTAGTTTGGGACATATTTATTATATATGTGTCCTCCTAACCGGGAAATATCATTACGTTTTCGTGTTTGGGATATATATGTGGGTAAATATTGGAAAAATTACGATTTATGACGTTACGATACATACGTCTTTTTAAAGGTACTATATCCTACAATTGTGTTCCATAATATAATGTTTCACCAAATGATAATAATCTCAGCCATGGCTTCTTTGGAAGTTATTTTTTTACTGGGACGTTATCAAATGACTTTCACTCTTTGTGAAATATTTCTTCAACTATGTCTTCAGAGAGCGTAATAAATTGGAACCACTGACACTGCTTAGATGCCCTATACGTGTGTGTTAAATTGACTATTTTGGAAATTTTGTTTTAGCCGTTTGCGTAATATAAGGTTGCGCAAAAGTAATGTCATAATTTGAACTGCCTGCCATTTTGTTACAAATAAAAAAGAGCTCTATTTTCATAAACAGTTTATTTGAAAGCGTAAACTCGGTGGCATTAATTGGAAAAACATATACCGTTCAAACGGCCACCTTGCGAGTTGATGCTTAGTTGCGCTCTTTTTGTGGAATTTTGAAATGTTGTTCGTAAAACATCTGGCTCCAAATTGGCGATTTCTTCCTCAATGTCAACTTTCAAGACTTTTGTGGTTTCTAGTGGTAAACGTGGGATTTTAAAGCCCCAAAGGAAAAAGTCTAGTTCTGATCTGGAAACACAGTCCAAATCTCTAATATAGGTGATAACTCGACCTGGAAATTGGTGTTTAAAAATCTACATCCTTGCCTATTGATATCAACAATGATCGAGATCCAATGCAGAAACTTGCTGCAACAAAAAAAAAAAAAAACACCTTTACCATCTATCTGTAATGTTCATCATTTACGGCTACAGTGGTGCCATTGGCGTCTTAAAGAGTATGGGGGCCAATAACTTTTTCACTGCAAATGCCGCACCAAACTGTCACTTTGGAGGGGTATTATGGGTCTTCATGTTCCCCAGAAACGCCAATTTTATTTGTTAATGTAAACACTTAAGTGGAAATGGTTTCGTGACTCATTATGACTTTTGATACGAAATCATTCTCATCTTGCACCAAGTTTAATAGAGTATGACTATAAGTTAACTTTGTGCGAAGGTCAGCAGGCAAAAGTCGTGAACAGTTTGCAGTTTGTAAAGGAACATTTTCAAATCTTTTACCAAAATTTGTTGTAACGAATGTCTGCTGGTATCTAGTTGCGTGCATCGTCGTCTCGTAGATGTCTGTGGATTCTTTCTGACGTCATGAGCAACAGCTGCGCAAACTTCCGATCGAACGAGCTTAGCCAAACGCTTAATTGTTCGAGAAAATGGAACGACGACGAGGAAAACGACAACGAAATTATCATTGTGGTAAATCAACCAAGACGAAATTCACGCTGTTTTAAAACAAGAGACTGAAATAACGTGTGACAATAATTCCACGCTCTTGAGGTGCGTATCGCTCCATGGCTTGTTGGCAGCCATTATATATGTCAACGAACAGTGACGTTTGGCCGAAACTAAACTGTAAGGTGAATAAGATCGGTGCCTCCATTAAACGCGGCGTTTGCCGTTTAGATCTGCACAAGCAGTCATATACGAGTATAAAAAATTTACCGATTTCTGCGAATCGCAGGATATAGTTTTCTAAAAATTACAAGATATTTCAAACGTAAAAGAACAAGAAAAGAGATGCAAAAAAGTGTCGATTTCTTTTATCTAATCATGCGAATTAAAATCAGGAGATTTGCAGAACACTGTCGTGTTTCATGAAACACTTCACCACAAATCTTACCCTAGAGAGGCATTTTGATGAAATCATTATTTTTTTTAGCATCATTTTCAATTGTAATGTGCTCCATGTAATTCAATAATATTTTACAATTAATTATTAAAAAATGTACAGATGTGATTCTGAGAAATCATTTTAATGTCTAATAAATCTGAGAATTCTGAGAAATCATTTCGTTATATTGTATATAAGACGTTATAAATTCTAATTTGTGTTTTCATCCAGCACAAGGTCTTCATATACATTTGTTGTATTAATATCTCTATATTTTTTGACCTTTTTTATAACAATTTGGTTAATAAATTACTCAATATTGAGGTGTTATTTTGTGGCTAAACAATTTTATTTAAAATTATCGATATTTCGATACTCATTGAGTATCATCTTCAGGACAATTCTAGAGTAATACATATATTAACCAAATTTGTTATATTATCTTTAATTATATC
This sequence comes from Germaria angustata, assembly GCA_963681545.1. NCBI lineage: Eukaryota > Metazoa > Arthropoda > Insecta > Diptera > Tachinidae > Germaria > Germaria angustata. The sequence continues at coordinate 9,520,797 of OY813000.1, forward strand.
GATATTTCGATAGTCTTTGAGTATCACCTTCAAGGAAGTTGTTTTTGATATACATAGAACGATAATTAAAAAAAAACCGGTGCTGGGTTAGTGCAAAAATTAGAATTGTTGAAACAAATTCTAGAAACAATTAATGAATTTAATTGCGTATTTTCTTTTGGACAAACCAATCTCAAACACAAACAAAAGTATAATTTGATTACACAACATAAAAGTGTTATGCAATAATACTCGTATTAAATAAAATATTAAATAAAATATTTAGAATAAATGCCATGATATTTTGATACACAAAAATTTAAAGATAAAATGTGAGAAATGAAAGATATTAGAAAACCCCTTTGATGAATTAAATCCATCCCCTTGTAGGTAAACTTTTCGTAAGAACTACATGCAACACACATTCAAACTGCATTTTATGGCAGTTAAAGTTCTTGGAAATGAAATTTTGCATGTGGTGGCAAGTAACCAAAAGAAAATCCGATTAAATGTAATCGGATTTTTAAACTACTTGCAGTTGCATTTAAACTGAAACGTACATTTTTATACGAGTAAACTTCTAGAAAATGTTTTCATGTAAAAACTTTATGTAATCGTCTGAGTATAAACGGACGTTGTGTGTTGAAAGGATAATAAGAGATTACGACTACACAGATATACAAGTATGGAAATTTTAATAACTACGATCCTTTTCTATTGAACTCTGTTTTAAAATTCTACATAAACTTTTGCCATGAAATTTAAATTTAATATCTTAATTCCTGACTCTGTGATTTTATATGTTCATCTCAAGCATTCATTCCGTCTTAGAAATTTTTATATAAAGTTAAAATTTTCCCCAAAGTAATTATCTATACTATTTAATTGCGAAGCGCTTCGAACACATTTTGTAAAATTGTTTTAAGATTTTATTACTTGATGGGAAAATTACCATGTTCTTCCGAAGAAACGAGAATGGTCATTCAAAATTAAAATCACTGAGCCATGTGATACTCGTATGCCTTTCACAAGCTCCCGAATTTTTTCAATTGTTTCGAGATACCTCAACTTACCTTCGTAGACTAGTAGGTAGTGTGCTAGACTCGTAGTGCGAAGGTCCCAGGTTCGAATCCTGCCGCAGAACTTTGGCAGTTTGTGTCTGATAATTAAATGGAACTCACAACAAGCCTTCACTGGCTTAAGTGTATGTCGTATGACATGGACTTATCACACCCCTCCAATCAACCTAACCTAACCTTCGAGATACCTCAACTGGGGGTTCAAAACGTTCAGCATCTTCTGTGCTGGTACAGCCACAACGAAAATCATTAAAAAACAGAAGTCTACTATCAATGACTTTCAAAACTACTACTATCAATGACTTCAAAAAAAAGCCATGGATTTAGTAAACCACCCTGGTATTTTGAAAGTTTGTTCCAGTTTGTAACAGCAATTCTATTAAACGCTTGCTAAACATCCAGAAATACTTCACAGAAATAGTGTTTTTCTTCTAAAGCACTGATGAAAATTTATAATCGCGAGTGGCATGATTTTTTTAACACCGAATTCGTGCTCAGAGACAATGTTTTTATCATTGAGTATTAGGGATAATCTATGCAGCAGATTTTTTTTAATTTTTATGAAAATAACAACTTAGTTATTGGTCTGAGTGAAGATTTACTTGTAAATTTGTATAAAAGTTGAATTTTGCATGTTAATCTTAATTTAATTTATACAGAAATATACATATTTTAACCATATTAAATTTTTTTATTGATTCCTTCTTGTCTCAGTCACAGTACAGTCATAGTCTGGTGATAGTGTGGCCATAGAATGATCATTGTGTAGGTATCTTCTAGTCATGGTGTGTTCATGGTATGCCCACAGTCTAGTCATCGTCTAGTCATATTCTAGTTTTTTATGGTCGTAGTGGTGTATACTACTCTTTAGTATACCCATGCAGGAGCTTCTACCCGCTTTCGTATTACTTTAGGGTAGAGGTATACTTATGGCGCGACTGCAGGTGCCACCTTTTTTTCTCCCCCGTTTCTCCCACCAGTTTTTGTTCAGCATACTTTGGTATATTATTTTTATCTCTTACAGCAAAGCGTTACATCTATTCCTTTTTGTCTTCCTTTTTGTCTGTTAATTAGAACAATGATAATTGTGTTCATTCCGAGGTAGTAAAAGAGAAAAATTCTCTTGCTCTGATGGAAACTATAGTTTAGAATGATGATCTTTACATTTTAAATGTTGCTTTTATTTGATATTTATGCAAGTATATACAGAAATATGTTCACGCCCACTAAAAGCCTGCGTAATGTAGAACGTAGCTTAACTCAGTTCATCATAACTATCCTATCGACATTGAAAGAAATGAATTATCTTTTGCCTTGCCCCTTCTTTTACTGGACGCCTCAACGTGTGCTATTGATCCATGGATCACCACTGTTTGCATATTTTAAAAATTTTCTCTTATAAGCAAGTGGATTGATGGAACACCAGTTGGGAACGATGCTGCTGCGGTCGAAATTGATCATTGTCCAGTGTACTCTTTGCAGAGTACTCTTTGCATATGACAGGCGCTACATAGAGGTGAGCAATAATTTTCTCTAGTCATAGTCTTAGTTATAATCTAATAATAGTCTAGTTACAGTCTAGCGTCAAACTAGTCTGGATATTATCTAGCAATAATACGAGTATACTCAAGGTCTAACTGTCTATTTTAGAATAGATCTAATACGTAGCTTTCATATTTATAGACTGTCCTAAATACAATAAAAATATTGTCATGTCTTCATCATTTTAATTTGGCAACTGACTACTTACAAAGATATACATACATACTTCTCCACAACTTCTCCTTATATGCGTCAATATCCAAACATTTCCGATTACTAGACATAAATTTATTTGTGCAACTGTAGAATAACATTCAAACAAACAATCATTGCGAAAAGGTTTGTTAATTAATAAAAAAAGTCCACATACTTATTATAAAACACTTAGACACATACATACATAATATTCCCACATTTAGATAAATAATTAACAGAAGATTTCATTCATCATGCACGTAGATCGGTCGTATATCCAAAAAATCTAAATTATCTTTCACCTTCTCCGTGTGGTGGACCGTGTGATTAAGATTTGTTGGCGCAACATAGCCCAGCGCTCGACCACGTGGTGATATCACTAAATGAGCGAAATTCTGTGAAGAACCCTGATACGAAACCACCGAAGGGGCAGCGTCAATTATTAAAGCCTCCCTTGTTAACGGCTGGGATGTAGCAACTACGATTAATCCATATAAATTTAGCAAAAGCATCAATAGTATTTGAAGATCAGGCAGCTAAACAAGACAAATGACTCATGTTAATGCAATACCATTATAAAAATGTTTTAATTTTGAAATACTCGTTTTAATTTATTATTTTGTGTTGAGTTTTATTATTAAAAAAATCTTACTTTGTTCATGTTGATAGATTGAAAGAGCTTTATAGACTGTTTATTTTATAACATAAGAGCCAATTTCAGTTTAGACTTAAATTTTTCTTTTACTTTTTGTTATAGTCTTTTCTCGAGATACTCAAGAGGTACTTTTAGGAATTGAGTGATTTGGCTGAAAACAAAAACAAAAACAAAACAACAACAATTAATAAAAAAATAGAAGGTGTGTGTGCACACAATTATTTACGTAAACAATAACAACTATTTGTTAATGGAACAAAAAACAACTACCAAATACAACAACAAAATAAAAGTTATAAGAAATAAAATAATGCTCTGGCTAAAGCCACACAAATCTAAGCAGCCCGCAATAAAAATATAATTTTTTTTATTATCTTTTTTTTTTAATAAAATATTGAAAAAAGTGAAGGTTGTGTTAAAAATAAAATTACTCTAGTGCGCTAAAATACAAAAGAGAAGTAAATCGGCATAAAATCTGTGAGGCTGAAGCGACTTTACAGCACATTTTATATGAATATTTGGATATGAAGAAACTAATCGCGAGTTACAGCCTAAACTAATTATTGGTAACAATTTTGTCGAGGTGTGTGGTAACACCAGCTGGTCGTTTAATATACTTTTCCTGCCTTTCCCAATGTTCAGTTTATTTATGTTGCAGGTTTTCGACCGTTTTATTTGACTTGATCAAATTATTTCTTTTAAGCTTCAGGTCTCCCTTACTTAATTTTTCGTTTCGATATTTCCGTACTCGGTGAGAGTACAATCTTCAGGAAATTAATCAGTTCATTTTTTCAAGCTTGTGATTCTTTTATTTTGTTTTATTTGTCGATATTTCCTGAAGATGGTATTCATAGAGTACTGAAATATACTTAAAAAGGGGGACCTTAAACTTAAAAAAAAAAAAATAATAATAAATAAACTTCATTTGATTTAATTTAATTTTCACACCGAAATTTTATTACACTGCAACTCATTGCAGTGAAATAAGAATAAAAGAAACTGTATTTTGAATAGAGTCGCCATCGGTAGTCCTCTTCTCCTTTTTTACGGATATTATCGTCCTTTTCAGCACTTTTCTTGATATATTTGTTACATCGAAACTTTTCAATTGGTTACATATCGCTGTCTTGTCGTCGTTATTTCAAATTACTTGTCGTAATTTATTTTGATTGGCTAATTTTAAACTTATCAGTCAGGTATGGAAAATTCAATACTATTGTTTTTTCATTTGCGAAATATCGTAGTATGTCTACGAAACATAAAGTACTTTTTTCCAATATGAAACATTAAATATTATTGGCATATTCTGCTCAAAATTTATGTAAAATTTTATAAATTTACAAAAAAAAAAATACTCTAAAACAGAAAGTATCCTTATTGGCCAATTATATTGATTTTTGATTTTTAAGATTATTAGTGTCAAGAAATTTGCCATACAACGAGAAATTTATAAATGAGAGTAGATTTCTGCCACTGTCACGTCTTTCTTCGATTTCTCCCTGCAGTATAAGTTGAAGTTTTTTTTGTTTTCTCGTAATGTGAACCAAATATGATGTTTTTTTTGCACTTTATGATTTGATTATGAAGGTCCTGGCCGATTTTTAGATGCACTGCTGTGTTTGTGACACGTCCCTTCCATGCTATTTGAATATTCTTTGACATACCCAATTTTCGAAAGCTTCTAATTTGTTTATATTGATTATTTTTAAGGTCCAGGTCTCCATGACGTACAGCTAACCGAAGTTATAGATTGATATTGAAGTCGTGGTTTGTAAGGATTTTTTTTCGTATATAGAAAAATCGACATTTGATATCCACAGATGATTACCAGTTTTCATTAAGCCAGGAACCAATATATTAACATTTTTGTATGCCTTCTATTGGCATATTCTAGCTCGTTATAATAATGTCGTGGTATGCGCTTTTTTACTGATGATCATATTATATTTAGTTTTTTTAACATATATTTTAAGACCATGTACATTGCTACGTGAAACGTGTTAATTTCACTCAATTTGCCCAGGTTTTGCGGAAGTTATAATAAGGCTAAAGTCTTCTTTAAAGTTTAAAAATCCTCTTCTGTAAAAAGAAGCAATTAGATTTACGTACTTTTTTCTTATTAGCCTAAACGTATCAAATGGTAATACTGTAAAAATACAAGTTTGTTTGAGGACATTTCCAGTAATAATCATCCAGTACGTTTACAAGTGCAACCGAATTGTGATTTCTACGTAACTTAAATATTTATGATGAAATGTAAATAGTAAATAATTAGATTAATATCTCCAACTAAAATAAAAAAAACCTTTTATGTAGATAGTGTTTTAAAAAGGCAACATGGCCTTTTGTAGCGTACAAAAGGTAGTATTAAATATTGTGCCAAAACACCTCGAAAAGTAAGTGCTAATAGCCGACTTATTACTCAGCACATTGAGTCAACCACAAACCAACCAGCCAGGCATCCAGCAATCGAGCGAACAACCGTTTTAAAAAATTAGAAAAAAATTATACCAGGCATCTATTGCCGGCAGCAGTAGCAGCGCCAGCAGCAGCACTTTATTTAGGCTGGAAATTTTTTTTATTGGTTTGAAACTAAAGACATGAATTTCAATATGTCCATATACTTACGTACGTTCATACATACATGTATGTACATATGTTTGTAAGAGTAATTTAAACCAACGTTAACATCTTATTTGTGCCAAAACAAATATTATACTACTGGTAGATATAAAACTAATGTTTACGAAATTAATTGTTGTAAAAGATATTAATAAAAAAGTTTTAAGAAATTGAAAGAGGCAAACGCAAACCAAGTACAACCTTTAAACAATTTTTTTTCGTTGATTTTCTTACAACCTCCAAAACAATTTTATTAGAATAATGAATCTCTAACAAAATGGTCATGATAATTTGCAAACTTTGCGATTTGAAATGACAATATGATTTCATTTAAATAAATGATGATAAATCCAGATGAGGAAATTTAATTTTTTACTTGCAAAAGCTTCAATGAAGAAGATTTTTTTAAGATGTACGTAAAATATATTTTTCGAATGCTTTTAGTTGCAACTGATTGTTGTGTATATTCACAGAATCGATTAAAACAAATTGGAGAACTGGATGTTAATTTTGTTACCACATAACATTTTGCAGATAGAGGCTGCTTCGGCTTAAGCTCTTGAAGGACGAATTTCGAATTAAACATGTAGTCTTAGAATTTAGAGACTTGCATTATATTCAATTATGTGTTTCGTGATTAGAAATGAAAAGGAAATTAAATTTGACTTCTAGCTGCGGTAATAGGCTTACTTTTTTCGTATCGCAAAACACCTCATCAGCATCAGACCCTACTTTTTGGGCAGGTTAACTGAGATTCACTGGAAGAAGAATAGGAGACAGAAGAAGACAACAAGTAAATTTCTTTAATGAAAAATACAAAAATCGGGCAGATGATAACTTGAACTTGTAAGAATGGAAAAATTTGTTTTTACATCAGAAATGAAAATGATGAATGAAATATCGCTACGATAATCAACCAATGGCTTACAAGATTATTTAGCTTTTTATTAAAAATTTTTAATAATTTCTTTTGAATTAACGAAAACTGCATTTAAAACTTATCAGCAGCTTAGTGGGCGTTAAGAAAATTTTACGTATGTATGTATTAACAAACAGAAAGTATATTTAAATTTTTATGGGGCTATTGTTTTATTTTCTTTAAAAGTATGTATATAAATTAAAAAAAAAAATAATTTTTTGGCTAATTGACGTACCTTTTGCTATTAACAAAACTCTTTAAGACTTAATAGATGGCAATTGTATTGAAAATTGATGATAAAACACAGAACAAAATACTGTAAAATAGGACATATGATCTGTTTCCTCTTCTTTGAAAAAGTGTAACATTTTGTTGGTCACTTAACAAAAAAATTTCTTTGTTGCTTTAAATTAAAACATTTAACTCCCTCACAGCATCGGATTGCCTTTCTTAATAAATTTCCGCATATTACAGAACACTTAACTCCCTTTATTCTCTTTGAAAGGGGGAAAAATTTTACACTTTTTTTAATAGAAAAGAACACGTCATTAATTTCTCTTTGGTAAAAAAGTAATTATTGTAACTCAATCGCTTATAGGTTAGGTTAGTTTAGGTTGATTGGAGGGGTGTGATAGCCCATGTCATACGACATACACTTAAGCCAGTGAAGGATTGTTGTGCGCTCCCTTTTAATTATCAGACACAAACTGCCAGAGTTCTGCGGCAGGATTCGAACCTGGGACCTTCGCACTACGAGTCTAGTACACTACCTAGTAGTCTACGAAGGTCAGTTATAATCGCTTATAAATATATATTCATTTGGAAATAAAAGAAACCTATTGCGTCTATATTCTATTAGTTTGGCAACTATATTTTTTCATTATCTATTATTTCTGTTCTAATTGTCGTTATTTGAAAACCAGCGATTATTAGAAATATTTAAGATATTTTTTAAATACACTTGTTAATGAAAAATGCTTAAAGTTTGAATATAAATGTACAAAGTGTTTTCAAAGTCATATTATTGTTAAGCTTCAATGCAACATGTCTTTATGCGTCAAATAATAAAAAAAAAAGATTTTTATTACGTTATGATAACTTTAAGCAACTTGATTGTAAGATTTTATTACAAACAAAAGAGTATAAAAACCAACGACTTCTTTAAAGCAATCAACAGTTACTTGTAAACTTGAAAACTAAAACAAACTTTATTCAGTCTTTATAAACATGTACAAAGTAGTAAGTAAATTAAATTGTACTGCCCTACAATGACCAGATAAAAGTTCATGGTAAATTCCTTAATCATATTCCCTTTAGGTTGCTTGCATCACACTCTTGTGCTTGGCTTGTGTGAGTGGTGGACTCATCGAAAGTCATCATATTGTCCAAGAACCTGTCCTGACAAAAGTTGGCTCTGTTGTCCATAGCATTCCCTCGGCTGTGTCACATCAGAGTATTACGCGTTATCACAACAAGGCGGTTGTTAGTCCAATCTTAGCTCCTGTTGTGAAGACTACTGTTCATGCTGCACCCATTGTGTCTGTGGTGAAGAGTGTTCCTGTTGTTCACACTTATGCTGAAGCACCCGTTGTACATTCTCTACCTGCAGTTCATGCAGCTTCTGTTCTTCACACAGCCCCTGTCGTGCACAAAGCAATTGTTCCGTCTGCTTATGCCATTCACCATTAATTTGTTGAAAGATATACGCAGTTTGTTGTTTATTAATTTTAGATGTTTGTTTTTAATAAAAGGAATGATTTGGAAATTTAACATTGGCCAACTAAATCATACTTATTCCAAAATAATATCAAGGTTTCTGCAACGGATACACATGAGTTGAGGAAGTGTATGTCTTTGTTTTATTTTAGCGAGGCTTAAAGTTGCCCGTCTTTATCAAATTCATATGGTGAATTGGTATGGATAATAATACGATTTACAATTTAGTTCTTGAACGTATTTAGGTGATTTATGTAAAATAGTACGAGGAGTGTTTTTGTTTTAATATTTTAAGGCTCCGGTGTCCTTCCTTGAGATGGCAAAAACTGTTTTTAAAACAGGGCTTTAATTGTCCCGAAAAAATATTTGCCATAAACTTCTACCGTCCATAGCTTAAAAAATTCAACTCGATCGCTGTAAACAAGTCAATATTTAAAAATTTTAAAGGGCTGGTGTCGTACTTTTACAAAATTGGGCTAAAGGAAATGTTAAAGAAGTTTTTTTTGCTATAAATTATTTAGTTCTTGAAAATGTTTTCCACTCTAAATACTCGTGATTGCAAAGAGTTTTTAGTCATGTTAAACATCTTTGTATCTCCGATTTTAATCTCGTTTAGAAAAAATTCTTCTTATTTACCATAATTGAATTTCGATTTCCTGCATTTTGCACTTAACTGCACAAAGTATAGGAGACTGTAAATTTTGGTAAATTCTTTAAAAGGAAAAAAATTTACATTTGAATAGCCTTCGCTTACGCGCACAATACCGATAACAGCACGCCTTTTATACGTACTCGTAACATGTGCGTAAGTTATTATTCTATATGCAATAAATTACAAAATTCAATGAAATTTGTGAGTTTAATAATTAAATAAATGTACTTACACTTAACTTTATACGTCCTTAAAAATCGCTTCGTATTTCCCCCCTTGATTACACTTAAGTGCATTTTAAGGGAGATATGTGAATTGGATAAGTGCACGTGTGATGCTGCTAAGATTTTACCCGTTAAAAGTATTTTTTTAATATTTTATGCAGCCTAACAACATTCAAATCGATCTAATCAACATTTTCTTACATTTTATTATGTGTCCCTCGCAGTAGACAAGAAAGCCTACATGGACTAAATGGAAACAAATGTTATTTGTTGCAAACAGCTTAACACTGCTTTTGGATTCTTCATATACTTTTGGCGGATTCCGCTGCAGTAGGAAATAGTTGTGATACGATGTGCCTTTTCAATGTTTTCACAATTGTAGAGGCATTAAGAAGAACGTTTTCCTCAGTACAAGGTCAGCTTGATGATTTCCTGACTTTGTATTTCTAGCACAGCAATATTCTATGCAACTGTTATCTATTGCTAGACTACTGTCGAATTTTGAACAACATACGTCCATTAGTTTGTCTCTGACAGTCATGAAAATCAGACAACCTCGTTAATTCGAACAAAAATTTAAAAAAGTCAATTCTAGGGAGACTCTTAAAAGTGGTCACCACGCCAGAAATAGTCGGTAAAATCCATCGAATGAAATTGGAGAATGGTTAAGTGCGTGAGGTACATCAGGCTTGACCAGTTGGATATAAAAAAGGTATGTGAGAGATGGGTGTCACGATTGCTCGACCTCAACCATGAGCGCAGTCGTGTGACCTCTTCAAATGAGTGCTTGGCGATGTTCAGGCGAATCCGCGAAGAAGTTTTTTCGTCATTTTGTGACTGTGTTTTAAATATGGATCCATCACAACATACCAAAGAGTAAAGAACAGTGAGAATAGTGAGATTCTTTGGATGAACATGTACCAAAGAAGGCTAAAATGGATTTGCCTGCCAACAAGGTCATGACCATATTTTTTTGGAATGAACATGGTGTCAATCACATCGATCTAAACGATCTCCGTCGAGTATTATTCGGAGCATTTGGACAGACTCAACATTCCCAGGGAAAATGAGTTTTGAAAAGAAGTCATGAAAATGTTAAAATTAGGATCTGGAAGTAGTGGAAATTGAGATTATTTCCAATGATTTTACTACAGGATCTCTACTCCATGATCCTCTCCTTTTTGGGCGTTCCTATTTACCTGGAAGGTATACAACTTCTCGTCAGTAGTAAAGATTTTGTTGTCTTATATGAAATTGTTTTTATTCATTATTGATTTAAGAAAAATAATGTTTTCATGGAGATTTAAAGAAATACTACCAGTGAGTGTGTATTTGTATGGTGTCTTGGATTTCGTTGGGACATTGACATTTCTAATGCAAATGGGTAGAAATGCATAAATTAAATTTACAATCAATATATATTTAAAATAAATCAACCATTTCTACACAATTGGCACGAATGATGTTGAATTTATCGAAAAATGCTGCACACAGTATCCCTGAATTATCATAACAGGCATTTTAAAATTATATAATTGAAATATAAGTACCTCGTATCTATTGTAACTGAATGAAAATGAATAATTTAATCGATTGTTCAGGAGCTTTCCTTTAATTATTTATATTAACAAGCAAATCATAACACAAGTCATATATTCCGCAAGAGTTTCCTTTTTAATGGTGGATGGTGTATGCAGCATGGGCGGCGTGTACAAAGGGTATGGAATGACTATGAGTAATAGGAGCTGTCCTGGCAAAGGACACATCAGAAACAGCGTGTACAATAGGATCAGCATGTACTACCGGCACGGAATGAACTGCAGGTGCAGCAGCATACGCTTGGACAACAGGAGCAGTTCTAACTACTGAAACAAGTGGAGCTTCATGAACGGTGGTAGTCTTGACCACTGGGGCCACAACTGGACTAACAACAGCCTTATTGTGGAAGCGTGTAATGCTTTTGTGGGAAACAGCAGAGGGAGCACTGTGGACGGCAGTACCTACTTTGGCAAATACAGGTTCCTCCACAACATGTTGAGTTTCGATTACTCCAGCGCTGACTGCAGTCAAGCAGAGAAGAGCAATGCAGGCAATCTAAGGAAAATGTAAAGTTCATATTACAGAGACAGTCTTAAAATTATAGGAAAAATACTTGCAGATTTATACATATTTAGTCAAGGAATCTTTGTTGCTTAGTTTTCTAAAGTTTTCAAGAAACTGATGATGTTTAAAGAATACGCTTCGGTTTTTATAGCTTAAACAATAAAATACAAATAGTCTTAAAGGTGTCGTCATTAGCAATCCTTTAAATTTATATTTAAAATCTCTTGGCAACTGCTTTAGCCGGTTTGTTTGGCCTTCATTTCGGAGTAGTCGTATTTTGAGAAATTACTAGTCTTGCAGAAAAAACTCTTTAGAGGCGTGTGCTCAAATGCTCGCATTTGTAGTCAAACATTTATAAGTGGCAAAAGAAAAAAATTAAAGAATTAATTTTTGGTAATAAACATTAATTGTTAAATAATGTATTCGTACTGTTGTTTTATTGCCGGAGGTCTTGTGCGGTTGTATACCTTCTTTATGCACAATTCCACTCACTACAAACAATTCAATTAAGCTTTGAGAAGAATTTACAACAGAAATGTGAAATCATTTGATCTGTGTATTCTGGTTTAGAGTTCTAGGTGTTGTGCAGATAATAGGATTAAGTTAAGGAAATGGACAGAAATTAAATAAAAAAAGTTCAAGTTCATTGTAGGCGTTTTATGATAAGTTGTTCGAGCTTATCGCTTAACGCTCCTTAATTTCTAGATCGCGAGTATAAATTGACTGGCATGATTGGCAACAATCATTAGTTTCTGTTGAGCTGTACTTGCAACAAAATGTTCAAATTTGTAAGTTTTTTCCATCTAAGAATATGAATTTAAATTTAGTATTGACATTAAAAAAAACTTTGGTTCATAGATTGCCCTCTTTGCCTGTGTGTCTGTAGCTTTAGCTGCTCCTAGCTTATTGGCTGAACACCATACTGTTGTTGAAGAGCCTGTTTTGGCTAAAGTTGGAACTGTTGTGCGCTCTGCTCCTTCGGCTGTCTCTCATCAAAGTTTTACTCGTGTTCATAACAAGGCAGTAGTTGCTCCTGTCGTCGCACCTGTCGTAAAGACTACCGTACATACAGTTGAGCCTGTCGTTCCCGTAGTCAAGGCTGTGGAACATCTTCCTGTTGTCAAAGCTGCAGAAGCTCCCGTAGTTCATACTTATCACAATGCTGCTGTTGTGCCTGTAGTAAAAACTGTTCACAATCCCATTTTTGAACATGCTGTATCCCACCAATCTCACGTTCAGCTGCACTCTAACGCTGCTCTCGTTAGCCCAGTGGTGAAAACAGTGGTACATGCCAGCCCAGTTGTTCATGCTGTTCCTATTGCTCGTGCTGCTCCTGTTACTCATGTTCTCTATCATTAAGATAATATTAAATGTTTGTTCATATGAGTAGCATTTATCTTTTAGATTTTAATAAAAATTGTCCATTGATGGTGTTGAGAAATTGGTTTTTTTTTCTTAATACAAGTATTTCTAACTATGTATACTATATTTCACACCCCATTAATTAGATCTGTGCTAAAGTCATGTCAAAATCCATTTGCTTGTCAACTTTTTTTAAAGGACTTTGACGGTTCCATTCACTATGAATTTGAAATTGCTAGACCTTGTTAATGGGCTTTACGAAGTTTGAACTCTAAATATTTTTCGCGCCCTCAATATTTGCTTCGGTTGTATTACAAGCTGACATTATCCTACAAGAATTGCCAAGAAATGTTGAGAAGCACACCCCCTCTGAGGTTGTAAAAAGGGATTCTGAGCAAATAATGGTTTCTTAGATTTTTTTTTTTATTTATTTATTTATTTAGGTCTATAGATGTAAATCCTTACAGACTAAAAATATAATATATTGCAATTAAATTATGTATTTAAATGTAAAATAATTTTTCTTTTTACAACCTCATTGCTCTCAGATATATTTATAATATGATAATATTTATTGAAGTTTTCACATATACGGCGAAAGCAGTCATTGTTGGCATAAACAGATCTATAGTATTTTAAGCTTATCAGCTGGAAGTTACGAGTAGGTCTAGTTGGAACGCAAAAGTTAATTTTACCAAGTAGGAACTCAGAATCAACATTTCCACGTATTAATCCAAGTAGAAATGAAATACTCAGCATTACTCGACGACTTTTCAATGTTGGCAACTTAATAAGACCCAGTCTATTGACATATGGTGGTAGCACGTAAGAACTCCATCCAAGGCCTCTTAAACAAAAGATCAAAAATTGCTTTTGGACTGATTCAATAGAGTTTATATGAATGTTATAGTAAGGATCCCATATAACTGATCCATACTCAAGAATAGGGCGAACTAAAGAAATATATAGCTGTTTCGTGATATATGGATCGGAAAACTCTTTGCATTATCGTTTCATAAATCCAAGAACGCCATTAGCTTTGTTTACAGTTAACGCAATGTGATGGTAAATAGATGTTATCGAATATTTAGGGATATTAAGCCTAAATGGATAGAAGAAAAGATTCGGTAGATTCGCTAAGGTGGAAACAAATGCTGTATTATTGGCAGTTTCAGATAATCTCAGCTTTTCGTCGCAACACCTTCAAAGGACTTTGGTCAAATATAAAGCTTTTGGTTAGTGTGCGAAATAGATTTCGGCAAACATTAAAAAAAACTTCTACGGTCAAAGGATGTCTGAGCTCTCCTGGTTGAAACTCGGACAAAATACTTATAATCCTTATGCTCATACACATAGTTATGAGATGAGCGCTGTGTGACACTAAATACTTGCATTTATTTCGGATCCTGTGACTTTATCTTGGGAAGTAAATAAAATTTTTAACTTTAGCATAACGTCCACGGTAAGAGATGTGAGCTCCAAACCTTGGTAACTCCATGCATCGGCATTAATATAAGGTATATATCCAGAGGAACTGTATTAGCTCATGGTTTTACTGGACAGTTCCAAATGATGTTTAAGCGGTCAAAATTTCGGTACTTCAAACAAAAGTAGTCTAAATGTTTAATGGCTCACAACGGGCTTTTTGGATTCATGGCTTGAAAAATATACCACTGATTTAAAAATCTTTTTATAAATTTTGTGCATGGTACTCGTGTAAATACCTTTTCAATATGTAATTTTATTCTTATATTTTACTCGTATAAAAATAATTATTTCGTGTGCGCAAAAGGTGATCGTGAGAGAAGTGGCAGAAGTGTGTGAAGTGTGTTTTAGTATATTTTGTTAAAATGAACTTTTATTTGGCTTACGAATGCCTTAAATTTTATTTATCAACAATTAATGAATGTGTTTCACAAGAGAATACACTATACGATATGCCTTGGTAATTGCCAATTTCTTGCGATTTAAGATTTCCAGAACATGGATAATAGATTCCATCGCACTTATGGACAAATCAGTGTTAATGATATTTTCCGCAGCGAAGACGACGATGAAAACACATAATAATGTATTGGAATTCGTAATGGACGCAAAAATCTTAATAGCGATGATGAAATTCCTCTAGTTTCTTTAAAGGTGATCAACGAACAATTTCTTCCACTTCAAAAGTGGAAGCAGTCTATCATTTAAAAAATTTTCCAGCATAAAAAAGGGATCAACTACAATTATAAAAATTAAACAAAATCACTCGTGAAGCAACATGTTGACTCAAACATCACATCAACTAATTGGAAGCAGATTACATAGATGTGCCCACTGCAGTACTGCGGGGGGACACGTGGACAAACACCACAATTTTCCTGGAAATGACAGTCATTCTTATACTTATAGTTTCATTTCGTTTAATTACGAATTCCAATGAAACATGAGACTTTATTAACTTGAAAATTTCATCTCATCTACAATCGAGTAACCTGCCTTCCCAAACTGGTAGCAAACGACTGAGTGAGTGTCTTTATTTGTTCTCTATTGCCTGAAAGTCAAATTTGTAAATTTTAAAATTCAAAGTTCAAATTAACGAATTTTTATTTAAATGTTTTTTTTGCACAAACTCGATACATATAAGCCAAAATTTAATGGTAAGAATGGTAGGTAAGGGGACTAGAAACAAAAGTCTTGACAACAGGAGCAGAGTGTACTACTGGTAAAGCGTGTACAACAGGAGCAGCAGCATAAGTGTGTACGACAGGATTAGCCTCATAGGTGTGTACAACAGGAGCAGCAGCTACAGTCTTAACAACGGGCTCTGTAGCATATGTGTGCACAACTGGAGCGGTTGCCACAGTCTTAACAACGGGAGCGGCTTCATATGTGTGAACAACAGGAGTTGAAACCGTTTTTACAACAGGTGCAGCAGCATAAGTGTGGACAACTGGAACTTTTTTCTCCAAATTGGTGAAACTTTGATGGGTAACAGCAGATGAAGCACTTGTGTCAATGACTGCGGTCTTGGTTAAAACAGCAGGTTGCACTAGAGTATGATGGGTTTCAGCCACAAAACCAGGAGCAGCTGAGGCAACAGCAACCAGAGCAAATAGGACAATGAATTTAAACATATTGATTGTTGTCATTCAAAAGAATGAATGTGAACTGATAGTTTTGCCTAAAGCTGTTGCTAAATTTATACTGAAAAATTATCATTTAACTCTACGCATAAGATTTGCTTTGTTGGTATTAAGTTTTTCTTTTTTTTAATTTACTACCATAATTATTTTGCTCTTGTTTAATTGAAATAAACTGTTATTTTTAAGCCTTTAACCAGTTTTTTTTTGACAATATGCTGATTTGCTTTACGTACTTGTTGGTTTTGTCATTATTTTGATTGACTCTTTTGTTAATGAGTGTTTAGTTTTGGATTTGAAATTTAATTTTAATAAAAGTAACGTTGTACTCGTATGTTTGCGACACATACGCCTTAAATCAAAATATATAATCTTGCAATCGAAATATTAATTTTAACACCTTTCAATTGTATGGAGAAACAAAATAAGTTTAAAGTTTTTATTATTATTTTTATATTCATCTTGCTGATAAATAAAATTTAAAATTTAAGTGAATTGATTTTTAGTCTTCTTAGCCCAAGTGGTAATTTTGTTAATGTTTTTCTCCCCAATAGTTTGATTTAATGTCTTTTAAGAAAGTAATTTTAAGGATATCTTCTTCTGCTATCCTCCCGTTTTCATTAAGGCCTCAAAATAGGATATATTTTGAAACCTGGCTATGAATACTTAATTGTAATGATTATAACAATTAAGTAAAGATATAACTTTATATTATTATAGATGAAATATTGACATAAACTCTTACATTAAGATGATAATTTAATTTACATTTGCACAGAAACAAGTAATGGCTCCACCAATAGGATCTTTTAAATTTTGATAGTTGATAGCGGCCATATTGTTAAAGCTGTATCTGCCAAATTAGCTGTTATTTATTCAGTCTGTACGTCAGCAAATAAAATTTTCAAACTTGGAACGATACCAGTCCACACATGAGATCTAGAAGCGTCCCGAAATGCATCCCGAAGTAGTAAATTGTTTGCTGTGGATTTTGGGTGGTGGTGGCGTATTTTGATGTTGTACTGGCTATCACCATTAACAGTGAACGCTATAAGTCGATAATTACCAATTTTTTTTTATTGAATTATATGATAAAAGGGTACCAACGATGTGTGGTTTTAGCAATACGACGCTACGTACTACATACATAGTTTATGCCACATAACACATTCTGCACGACAGACTTTTTCTCACGTTAGACTTTTTCTTGTTAAGCTTTCTTAAGCCGCAGGTCTGTGCCAATGAACCGGAAACCACGACGGCTCTCAAAGCCAACATAACCCATGCAATCGGTCAAATTCAACCATATTTATGCGTTAGAGTCGTGGAAAATTTAACATTTCAGACATTTCCATAATGTCACATTGTATGCATTGTGGCCCTTGTGGGAATTTTCAATAAACAAATTTTTTAATGATATCTTACACACACTTCGTTATAATTTGATATAAAGATAGAAAGTGCTTAATGGAAAATGTTCCACAATACAACAACATAATTTTTAATATAATGTCTAATATTTAACATATAAAATAAATACTTTTTATTCGATACTTATATTTATACAAAACCACTGTGCATATCAGCCCATGAGTAAGTCAATTTAAAAACTCTCATTCCATTTTATTTAAACTTAAAATATAGCTCAGTTACATCTAAAATTTACTGTATGCAAAGTCTTAGCGAAATAGTTTCACGATTTCAGATATAATATATTTAATATAAATACATTCCTTAGTTTCCTTCAAGTGAAATAATTTTTTTTTAATTTTTTACATCATAATAAACAATTAGCCACGGCTTATACACTACGTACAACAAGCTGTCATCTAAAATATCGATTTGTCTTACTTTCTAAGTCTGTCTTTCTACATACGAGTATTTAAAAAAATTCAACTATGAAATTTATAGGTCGATCGTGGCTATCGCTTGCTTAAAATATTGTGTCCGTACTAAAAAAAGATAATGCAATCCAAAAAAAAAAAAATGATAATACGAGTGCAAAACTTTTTGGTATTTTCTTGTGTTTCCTTTACAAATACATATTTGAAATTTTCTCAGAAACAACTTTGTTTTTTAAAAGTACAGGTAAAAATTAAAAAAAGGTAACAGAAATATTTTGTATAGCAAAATTGAAAACACAGCGAAAATTATGTTGCAAATGTTTGGGGCAGGCTTTCGAAAAAAAAAAATTTACAGCCTGTGAGTTACAGTCTAACAATGGACTGACCTTCGTAGACTAGTACGTAGTGTACTTGACTCGTAGTGCGCAGGTCCCAGGTTTGAATCCTGCGGCAGAACTCTGGCAGTTTGTGTCTGATAATTAAAGGGAGCGCGCAACAAGCCTTCACCGGCTTAAGTATATGTCGTATGACATGGGCTATCGCACCCCTCCAATCAACCTAACCTAACCTAACCTACAGTCCAACAAGTGTATGGTGCATAAACTTATTGTTAACCTGATACTATGTTTTTTGACTTAAGACAGTCATGCTACAAATGCACAACATTGATACACAGAATTTCGTTTGGAGAGCTTCAAATCCGGTTTCTAAAAGGATTTATTTGATCGGTGTTAAAAATTAAGAAAATACTCGTAAGATAAAAAAGTATTTATGAAATAAAATAATTCTTTTGTAATTCCAAAAGGTAGGTGTGTTACAGGTCAATAACCTAAGGGAGAGTCAGAGCAAATTAGATTGCTTAAATGATAAAACTTTATTTTCAATTCATTTTTTTACTGAAGATCATCAAAAAAAAAAAAAAAAATCAACAAGATCCGTAACATAAAGGCGGAAGAAGTGCAACATCGGATTCAGAGACCGGCAAAAATCACGTTTTTTATGCCTTCACTCATGCATAACTTTTTTGTGTCCAATTATTCACCAACACATAAGCAAGCATGCGCGTACGCTCATAATCTTTATTTGTGTTAATCATTAGGAAGGCAAATACAAAAATGCCTATATGAATTTTTCAAGCAAGATTTTAACACGCAAGCTATTTTGAGCGTTTGCATTCATTAAACACAAAAACGAATGGCATTTATTCAACATGCCTTTTCTTTGCAAAGAATATTAAGAAAAATCATGCAATGATATATGCTGGCACATAATCTTGAGTGTGTAGGTATGTAGGTTGTTAAAACATTGTGGTTGAGAAATAAGGATGCCATACGAAGTTACCAAAAAACGTCGGTTTTACAATAAACTTTAAAAATCGCAATTTTCGGTTTAAAATCGTTTAAAGATCGGATTATTTTTTACTCATTCAAAAAAACTTGTTATTTTTATAACAAATACTTCAACCTTGCCAAATTTGTTTGTTTTATTTAATTTTACTGAAATTAAAGTCGTTTTTAACTCCCAAGAATAATACCGCTTTATTGGTTTGGTACATAGATTACTTAAAAAGAAGGGTCTTTAAGTGTATTTTTCTGAGCGCGGTGCGCTTTTTTTTAAATTTCGGTGCTTTTTTTAATTTTTGGCGGCACCGAAGCAAATTCAACAAATCTTTTTGTTTCAGTGTGAGAAAAAAAATCTTTGTACAATAAAATACACCCGTTTCAACATTATTTTATTCAACAGCGCAAAATTTTTACACGTTTATATGAAAATGATTATTTTCACGACAACACGGCTACATGGCTACACGACCACCGTTGTACCTGTGGTAGATTTAGGCTAATTTATATCTTTGTGAGCGACAGTGAGAGTGAGAGAGATCTGGTGCTGCTAATATAATAATAAAATGTTTAATATATATAAGTGCTTAAAATACTTTACTGTATTTAACAAAAGAGAAGAATACAAAACGCATTGCTTATAATATAACCTCCTTCATGTATACACATATACACACATGTCTATATAATTACAAAATGATAATTGTAAAAATCGGGATAATTTTAAAAATATATTTCTTGATTAATTATCTGTTTCCGCGTATCGTCGTAAAAATGCTATTAAACTGTTAAGTCTGGCAACCGTGTTGCCTAACCATTCTATAAACACACAGCACCTTGTGCATAAATGTACACTTGTTGATTTTTTGCCTTTTTCACATTAATTCTTTTTGCATTAATGCCTCTAAGTTTTTGATTTCGATCATGAATGTGATTAAATAAAAATGTGTTCTTTGAAGAGTTGTCCAAAAATTCATGCACACACAGTTTTTAAACACTCAAACTGAATAGCTGGCATGCGGCAACAGATTAAATTTACATGTTCACAAACAACCCTTATTTTGCTTAGCATAAAATAGAATAGACACAATGTTGATAAACGCATATTTGAACGTTTGAGCGAAAATGACATGTTTTTCGAGTGTTTGATTAATCTGATTTTTTTTTAATCACCGGTTGCAGGTCTCTGATCGGATTATTTAAATTGACTTTTTCCATGGAATTGACACATTCTCAATGTTAAGAAAAAAAACGGGTTTTGCAACAGTTTCAATTATAAATTGAAGGAAGAATGCAACAGTTTCATATGTGAGCTTTCAATTGGGCCATTTAATTCTATGGATTGTAAACTCGAGCAATAACGAAAAAATATGCCAATTTATTTAAAAATCTTCCAAGATGCAAGACTTTATCTTAATTTACACTATTCAGTGGGTATGCGTTAAGACTCAGATACAACCGTAAAAAGTTTATCTAGTGTAAATTACTAAAATTCTATTAAGTGGACAGTTTTGGGATACTTCTGAGCTTTTAACATGTGGGATTCGTAATACATTATGACACTCTCATTATCATATGCTCTGATACAAATATTTTTTAAAGAATTGTTAAAACTCTAGGTAACGCAAAATAATTTCATAATTTGAATTGGTTTCCATTTTTAGCTCTGTTTCCATAAAAAGTTTTTTTAAATGTATGAAAGTTGATGATACCTATTGAAAAAAATTGTACCGCTCAAATGGCCACCTCCCGATTTATGCATAATTGCGCCCTTTTGACGGCATTTTGAATTGTTGCTCGCAAAACTCGCTATTACTCCTCCAAAGTCAGCTTTCAAGACTTTCTTGGTTTGCTGTGGTAAACGCGAGATTTTAAAAAGGCCCAAAGTAAGAAGTGTGGTGCTTTTTTTTGGTTTTATTTTTATTCCGGCCTTCCAGATCTGGCGATCTGGAAGGCCAGTCCAAATCTCCAAAACGGGAGATCAGTCGATCTGGAAATTTGTGTCTCAAAATCTCCATCAAAGGCCGAGCTGTGTGAGCATCTGCTCTGTTCTGTTGAAATCAACAACGACCAAGACCCAATGCAGCAACTTGAGGCAAAAAAAAATTCGTTTATCATATTCCTGTAACGATGCCCATTTACGATTATATTAGTGCCACTGGCGCCTTTAAAAAAGGCCAGTGTCTTTTTCACTGCAAAAGCAACACCAACAGTCACTGTGGGGGGATGCACTGGCTCCTCTTGAATTTCAATTTTGTTTGGTAATATAACTACCGAAAAGAAAATGGGCTCTTTCGCTCATTATGACTTTTGATATGAAATCATCCTCTTCTTGCACCAAATTTAACAGAGTATGGCAGTTAATTAACCTTGTCGGACAGTCGGCAGGCAGTAATCCGTAATTGTTTACACATTTGAAGAGAATATTTTGAAATCTTTCAACAAAATTAGTTGCAACGAACGTCTGCTGATGCCTAATTGCGTTCATCGTAGTCTCGTTGATGTTTGTAAATTCTCTCCGTCGTCGTCGGTAACAACGGCGATGTTCTCGGTCGAACGAGCAATATCAGGGCGACCACTTATTTCAACATGTGAAGTGGACCCAATTGCTCGACCCACTCAGCCAAACACACATGCTCGAGTATATTGAACACGAGGACGACGAAATTCACAGACTGAAAATTTGTCGAATAAAAAGTAACAATAATTCGACGTTCTTAAGGAGTGTATCGCTCCATAGATTGTTGAGAGGCATTTGCTACCATCTTCAAAAATGGTAGTCACAATAAATTATGACATTGCATATGCGCCACCTTTTGTTTCATAGTAGAGACATGAAGAGTGTTTATTGAGACCTTCAAATATTTGAGTTGATAATATCGTTTTGTTTTGCAGTCGGTTCTTCTTCGTGGTTATTTTGCTCTTCTACAATGAATAGACTCACGTTAAAGCATAAATTTATTAATTTTTCTATTAATTAACTCTGAGAAACATTAGACGAACGTAATTTTACGTATTAATCCTGTTAATTGGCCACTAAGAATCTGTCACCATTAAATATTTTTTTTAATTATTCAACCCACTGGAACTCGGCTGCAATTAATGCCACAAATGTGTGAAAAGTGTACATCTGGATTATGCCATGTACGAGTCAGCCATAGCGGCCATAACGGTCAAACAGAACGGGCATAAAATTATTTTTTCTATAAATCCGGCATAATTGATATTAAAAATTTTTGATTCATTTTATTTTAAAGTTGTGAACCTTAAAAAAGACCCTTTACAATGTAACATGATATTTACGCGTGTCCTAAACAAAAGAATTCTTATCAAACAGAATCCCAATGTTGCTTAGGAAATACGAGCACACGTATTTATTATAATTTTAATTATAGACAAGCATTTCAATATAACATCCCTAAGGGAATTATAATTAGAAATTGTGAGAAAAGTATTTCTATCACAAACTTGTGTGACAAACGCTCCGATGCCTGATTATCTGTGGAAATTTTTGATTATATAAGCCAGATTGGCTAATGTTGTATGCAGAACTATTTTTCATGAATAGTTTTTCATGAATTAATTTTCCATATGCCAATATGATTTTGTAATATTTTTGTATTTGTGATGATTCAATACTCTGTGGAATTACGATTTCAAATGATGTTAGATGATGATGACAAATACCAAAAATAGACAAGCGTAATCAAATTATAGTTTATAGTTGAACTATATAAATGCAGTAATAAAATATAATGTAAAATAAAAATAATAAGTAAATTTTAGTAACGGAAAAATCCTTTGAAACAAGCCGCTTTTAGAAAACAGTACAAAGAAATGGCCACTAGAAAAGTGTTTTAAGGATCTAATTCAAAATCTGATTTAATTTAATTTAAAGAAAATAATCATAAAATTTTTAATAAAGATTCTCTTACCTGTTGGACAAGTATCCTTTAGTAAAGTACCACCTACTGACGAAGTACTTTCGAATAAAGTTCGTTTTCATAAAATAGCTTTCAATAAAGTATCCTTTAGTAAAGTACCCTTTAAGCAACTACTTGACTGTTTTAAGAAGTGTCCTACTGATAAGTTACATTTTAGTAAAGCATCTCTTTAAAAATGCTGTTTGAAAAATAATTTTATTAAAGTACCTTTAAACAAAGTGCCTTTTAATAAAGTGCTATTCAACAAAGTACCTTATAATAAAGTACCTTTTAATAACGTGTTTTTAATAAGATTATTGAGAAAACTTTTATCAGTAAAATTTTTTTCATAAATTACTTTTTAATTTAAAGGTTCTTTCATTAAGCGATTTCTATTTGTAATACATTTGACAGACCCGCTGATGCAATTACGTACGAAATATAACATTCGAAACGTCCAATTTGCCAAGATTGGCGTATAAATCATGCTAAAAACATGACCCATGGCTTGGATAATGTTGGCTTTAAGGATTGCTTTGGTTTGCAGCTGCGACTTAAGAAACCCATACAAGATAAAGTTTAACGTAGTCAAATTGCACAATTTCTTGGCTAGTTCACATCATCTCCGCTTGAGATGACCACGCCCATAAATCGCCCATGTTCAATGTGGCGTGAGATGTGTGGCATGTAGCGCCTGCCATGTCTTTGGTGTCCATGTCATCCAATTTAGGCCAATTTACCGCTCGCTGTTAACGGTGATGTCCTGCCAAAGTCTTTCTCAAAGAAATATGGTCATCGCAAGCCCAAAATCCACACCAAACTGCATACTCGTACTGCTCTATTTTTCTTAAGTTTCTTGTGTACGACTAATAGCGAGGGTGTGCTTCCTACTCAGTCGATTGTGGCTTGAGGCCTCTAAAGTTTAGAACGTTACTGACTAGTGGGTTTGGATGCTATTCAAGCTTGTCACATTTTTTAGGAACCACAGTTTTAGCTAATGAAAGGTCTGGATCGCTGTAATAGTGCGAATCTTATTTATATACCCAGGAGCGGCTGTAATCATATGGAAGATCACATTTTGATGCCTTTGAACTTTTGCTACTCGGATGCCGACGATGTACCCCATAACTGATTAAATTTAGATTTTTCTTCACACTTTTTCCAATTTCATGAATTTTTACCAATAGTTTTCTATGAATTTCCAATATTTTCGCAAAATTATATTTTTTCCTGAATTTATTGATGTGTGAGAGTTGGATTTTGATTTTCGCTCAATGTCGATATTATGGTAAATTTAGTTTTCATTTGGAAAAGTACTTGTAACATTTTGTGGAATGTCGGTTTTTCAATTAAATTTCAATTACTTGATGAAGCTTTAATTTTTTAGCTCGTGTTCGATTTTTCAACTAATTTCCATGCTTTTTATGAAATTTCGACTTTTTGACATTTCGTGAAATTTAAGTTTAAAAAAAATATTTTAATTTTTATATAAAAAATCTCACTATTTTTTACACATACTTCTCAAAGTGACAACAAAAAGAAATTAAGAACTTGAAGACCTGAAAAAAATTCTTCGTTGTTAAGGCTTGATTGAGGACTTATTTTTCAAAATTTCCAGAACTGCATTTTATGTGAACAATATATTTTAATAATATTATTTTAATAAGAAAAGTAAGTTATTGTAGGGAAAATTTTACAATTTTTTGGTATTATTATTCTCTATGACAAGAAGTCTGAAGTTTCAAATTTATTCTTAATCTTAGTTCCAACAGAACTCCAATTAAAAATTTTTTTGTTATAAAACAAATTTATATTGACAAATTTTAAATTGTGTATAAATAAATTGGATATAAATGTATATATATAATTAAATATAATAAATATAATTTTTTTATTTTATTTCCAGAAAGGTAAGAATATTAATTCAACCAACAACACTTCATTCTGGTGCAGTTCCTCCTGTAAGTCTTAAATATCAGTTTATCATCTCTTCAAATTTAAACTTTTATTACATATTGAAAAAATAAAATTTCTCTACAGCATTCGTAGCTGTCGTAGGCGTACAACGAACTTATGAAATGTTTTTTTTATCTAATTGTTTACTAATTGGTTTGCTTTAACCACACAACAGAGTTAGAGAACTAAAAACTATTGATGCGGTGTCATAACATTCAATGCCATAACATTTTTAAACGTAATGATTTTTTGTTGTTGAAAATTTCATTAAGTCCATGGACGTTATGGCATGACACCGTGAAATAGAAAATGCAATTTTCATCGTAATTTCTTACAATTCGAGAAAATTAACCAAGCACTTGCACAAGGCATTCCTTTGAGGACAAGGAATGTGCAACTAAGGCAATATTCGTTATATAAACTAATGAGATTAAAAAAATATTTTTTTAGTTTTTCAATTAATTAGTCATTTCATGGTGCAAGTACGAGTGTAGCTTTTTCGAAATCCAAATTTCAACTGATGGCATTTTCAGCCCAAAAATCAATTTGATTTTAAACCAGATCTGAATTTGTTACACTATTGTTTGCAGGATTCATGTTTTGTTCCTCGTTCAATGGAATAATAATTTAGAAAAATTAAATCATTGAAATTAAAATAATTAAAAGTATTTAAAGATTTTATAAAGTGTTATAAATTGAACACGGAAACTCAAATTTCTTGCATAATAAATGAAAAAAAAAAACAAGAATTAGTTTCGGTTAAGACAATTCGATGATCGTTTTGACAAACTTCAACAGATCTTCCAAAGAAAATTGCACTTCTAGAAAAAGGTATTTTTGGAACAAATTATTTTTTTAAAATTTTATCTCTTACAAAAAAGTACCGTTTAAAAAAGGACCCTTAAAATTTTTTCTTAAAGTATCTTTTAAAAAGGTATGTGCAAAAGCTATCGCTGCAAAAAGTGCTTTTAATAAACGACTTTTTAAAAAAGTACTTTTTGAAAAAAGTGAATTTTGAGTGTCTTAAAAAATTACCCTTTAAAAAAGTACCTATTAAACAAGTACCGTTTAAAAAAAATACCTCGTGAACAATTACGTATTAAAAAGTACATACTAAAAATACCTTTTAAAAAAGTACTTTTTCGTAAAGCACTTTTTATAAAAGTACCCTTTGAAAAACTACCTATTGAAAAGGTATTTTTAGAAAAAGTACCTTTTAAAAGAATACCTATTAAAAAGTACCTTTAAATAAATAAGCACCTTTTAAAAAATACCTTATAAAAAAGTACCTTTTAAAAAAGTACATTTAAAAAAAGTACCTTTTAAGAAGGTACTTCTTAAAAGAGTACCTTTTAAAAAGTCCTTGTTTTTTACAAAATTACCTTTTAAAGTTTCTTTGAAAAAAGTACCTTTTCGGAAAGTACCCTTTCGAAAAGCACCTTTAAAAAAATAGCTTATAAAAAGTACCTTCTAAAAAAATACCTTTTAAAGAAGTACCCTATAAAAAGTGCATTGTTGAAAGAATACTTTTAAAGAAGTACCCTTTAAAAAAAGTAGCTCGTATTAAACTGCCTTCTAATACAAGTACATTTAACAGAACGGGTATTGTAAAACTATCTTTTTAAAAAATGGTATTTAAAAAAGTATCTAATAAATAAGTTCCTTTATTAAAAATGTACCTCCAAAAAAAAAACTACTCGTTGGAAAAGTACTTTTTAAAAAAGCACCAACTATAAAAGTACATTTAAAAAATGCATTATTGAAAGGTTGATTTTAGGTACCTTTTTAAAAGAGTATCTTCAAAAAAGTATCTTCTAAATAAGTGCGTTCAGGAAACCGCTTTTGTTGTAAAAGAATCTTTAAAAAAACTACCTTTTGAAATAAGTACTTTTTGAAAAAAGTACCTTTAAAAAAATTATGTTTTAAAAAATCAGATTTTAAAAAGCAGTTTTTAATAAAAGCACCATTAAAAAATCTTTTAAGGCACAATGTATTACTTAGATTTCATGAATAGTACCTTTTTAAAAAGTTTCTTTAGTTTGGTGCATGCAGCTGTATAATTGAGTGAACAACAGGCATGATGAAGCATTTGCGATAAAGAAATTCTGTTAGATCCTCTGAAATTTTACATTATGTAATTTTTAATGCCAAAAGTGAAAAATTTCATGCAACAGATTATATTAAAAAAAATCGTTGTGTAAATCTAGTTCAAGTATATGATTACAACATTCAAGATTAATTTTAGAGATTACAATGTAAGTTTTTTTTACAATTTGATATGAAGATAAATGCATGTAGACAAATAAAATCAATGACCCTGAATCTGTAGATACCAGCAAAGACATAATTCTTTACAATCAGATGTAATGATACAGACCATATAAATAAACAAACCATAGTCCCAAGGATGCTGAATGACCACTTGAGACTTTAAATAAAAAATAAAGAAACTTTTTACTGAGTCAAACGTACATTTATTTGAATTGTATCAAACCAATTGACTACATTTAAATAGTATAAACCAAAACCATTAAGATACGAGTAATAAAAAGACATCACAAATGCAATTTCAGTTTAAGGCCCTTAATGTCAAGGTAAAAATATTTACTTCAACGTGCCTCTTGTACGTGTACTTAACCCACCACCACCACAATAAAAAATATAATTAAAAGTACAAAAATAAATCTGTAATTCCTTACGAAAAAGGCCACATTTTTCAACGTCTCTTAAAAATGAGATTAAGTTTGTAGATTGTAATCGTAAATTGTAATGAATGAAATGTATGAACAACATACGACTATGATATTGGAATTGATGTATCTTTGATTAAATTTATTTTATGTAAATCTTTATTAAGATATTTTCATTGACATTTTTCACTGCTGCCATGACTTGTTTGTAATTTAGTTAAGCAATTTTAAGCCATAATTAAACAAATCAATTATGCTACTTGAACAGCAGCAAGTGCAGCCGTAAGAGTTTACGTTTTCGTACGAGATGATTTCGTAATGTGGGATTAAGTTTGAATGCAAGTGAACTGTTAAATATTTTCTATTTCTTTGAGATACCCAAGGTCTTGTTATGTTTTAAAACCTTTAAATTTTCAACAAGTTTTCTACGTTTGAAAATGATCAAGACAGATTTTCAAGAAATTTCTGCACACTGTTTCCATTAGACTCAGCCATGGTCAACTGTCATGGAAAGTTAGATGTTAAGTTTTAGATTAAAGACATACATATTTATTGCTTGTTTATTTTATAGTTAAGTGCAATAGAAATAAATAGGATATGTAATAAAATATATTGCTTGTTGTGGCCTTAGCTCTTCACATGCCAGCATTTCATTGGTCGCTAAACCAAATCGTCAGTTAGTCAGAAGTTTAAGCAGTTTGAAAACATTCAACCTCGGATGTTTATGCCATACAAATAATATACAATATGAGAATTCAATATTGTATATGAATCATAACAAAATACACAATCGTATTAGGCTTATAATGCTTTTATACAAACAACACGACAAACAATTATACTCAACGTGAGTTTATTTTATTTTTCTTTCAATATCAAATAAAAATTAAAAACAAAATATTTCAAAAATTTTTTCAAAAAGTGCGTTCTCTCGACTTATTTTCAGTTTTATCCAGGACCGCATTGGACGAGCTGTTACAATTGGAGCCTCATGAGTTACTTTCTTAACTATGACCTTGTAACAATTCCCGAATGGGTTCATGAGAATGTGCCTGAACAAGTTGCTTCATCTTTAATTATGGGTGATGTAATTTTTGAGGAATAAAAATCTCTTGATATTCTTGGTACGAAAATTCAGTGTTCCCCTGATGTTCGAGGGATGGACCATATTTTTCATACCACTAAAGATGCATTCAAGTTTATATTTTGAAATTACTAGATGTCATACAGGTGAGGGCGAAAAACCTCATCATGTTTTATCGGTACTGCAATGGAATATGCTCTTAAGAAATCGGGAAACTTATTCTCAAAAAACACTTTTATTCATTAGGGGGTACATCAATTTGTGGTCGATGAACCAGTGCTTGTTATTGGCTTAGCTGATTTTTTTCTCTCCATTACCCATCTTGGGAGCATTTGGTTGCCACAAAGTTGTATGTCCTTGATTCCTACCTTTTTTCCCAAGTTGTGGTGGTTGCCTAAATTTTGTCGTAATGTTTTTCTTTAGACTTATTTCTTATACTAATATTGATCGGTTGCCGATTAATTAGTAGAAGACATAATTAATGAAAACGATAAGTATGAGTAGTAGTGGAAGTATAAGTAGCACTCGAAGTATAAGTAGCACTAGAAGTGTAAGTAGTAGTAGAATTATAAATAGTAGCGGAAATATAAGTAGCAGTATAAGTATAAGTAGTAGCAGAATTATAAATAGTAGTATAAGTAGTAGCAGAAGTATAAGTAGTAGTAGAAATATAAGAAGTGCTAGAAGTATATGTGGTAGTAGAAGTATAGAAGTATAAGTAGCAGCGGAAGTATAAGTAGCATTAAAAGTATAAGTAGTAGTATTAGTGTAAGTAGTAGTATAATTGTAAGTAGTTGTTAAAGTATAATTAGTAATACAAGTTTTAGCAGTACTAGTTCTTGATATTAGATTCAGAACTAGTAGTAATCGTTGAATATTTTATCTGTCTATTTAGTAAAAATTGTATCAATAAGTGTCCATGCTATAGAAACATGTTATTACACAGCATCATAAGTAATCGCATTTTTAAAACTGCAAATATCTTTTATCTACTATAATTGTCCTGGTGTCTATCTTGAACAAATATTTATTCAAATTTAAAAAATTCAATCTCGTTTTCATTTTTTTTTTATTCAAAATTGGGAAAAACATACATGATAATTCTAAACAATTGGATAAGTAAGGACCGTTCTTAAAGAAAACCCGATAAAAAATGCAATTTCATTAACACATTTATTTACGAATAAATTTCCATTAACATTTATTTAACTAAATCTTGTAAAAAATTCAATGATGCTAATGATGTATCGAGACAATAGAACCACTGTGCACCAATGGTACAGAGTGCACAATAGAAGATGCATGATATGTATGTACAACCGGTGCAGTATGAACAGTGGTCTTAACAACAGGAGTCAAGACGGGCTCCACTACATGGGTCTTGCCATGGACCTGTGTGATGCTGTGATGGGAAACTGCAGCGGGAGCAGAGTGCACTATATGCCCAACTTTGGCCAAGGTAGACTCATGAACAACATGATGAGTGGAGTGTAAACCGGCATTGGCTATGGAGATGAGGCAAATAATGGCAAAGATGTTGGCCTAAAGGGGAAAAAGAATAAAAATCAAATAAATATAAATTTAACTTCACAGAGTTTTTAATGTCTTCTACTCACTAATTTGAACATTTTTGTAAGATATGAATAGTTTTCAATACAAGATTGAGGTGGTAACTGATGTTTAATATTTGGTATCTTGGAGCTTTTATATGATCTGTTTCAAAAGCCGTTGAGTTAAACTTAAAATTTTTATGTCTCGTGATTAAGCCACCAGGAGAACAATAAACTCACTGATTCCTTTGATTCCTTTCTTAACATGTATTTTAATAATAATAAAAAAAAAACAAGTAGCGCCTTTAATGACGTTGACCTTGAGTTTTTCTTCTGCTACTTTGCAGATGATGTGCAACCTTTTCAATTTGCACCACTGACACACTACTTTAATGAGAAGATTGTTAAGTTTGATTTTGAATTTTTCGATCTGCTTCATCGCATATGTATTGCCTCAATATATATTTTATTATTTATTTTGTCATGTCATTTACTTCATTTACATTACATGGTTGTCCGCTTACATTTTCTAGACGCTTTTTATATTTTATCTGCTAAAGATCTCATGTTAAATAATTCCAAGTTTTTACAGGTGTATAATAATAATAATGGTTTGACTGCTTAAATTGCAATCAAGGCACAAGTGACAAAATACATCAGGGGGTGTTGGGGAAATGTAACATAAAAAAACAATTTACTTTGCTTTGTGGAAGTTGTCATCCACGGTTTGGATTATTTCGTATAAAAGCATAAAATATTTCAGAGATTCACACCAGTTGTTAAGCTTATTGTTTACAAAACATTCTTTAAAAATCAAAAATCAATATGTTTAAAATTGTAAGTTGTTTGTTTTTAATAAAATATTTGTTTTATAAAATTTCTTGAAAGCAAATTCTATTTTAAGGCTGCCATTTTAGCCATTTTATGCTGGATGTCGGTTGCCAATGCTGGCTTGGTCACCACTCACCATTTTGTCCATGAGCCTGTGTTAGCCAAGGTTGCTCATGTTGTGCACTCCTCACCTTCAGCTGTTTCCCACCAAAGCATCACACAGTTACATGGTAAAAAAGCGGTTGTGGAGCCCATTGTGGCTCCTATAGTCAAGACCACCATTCATAATGCTCCTGTTATACATACGCCAACTGTTCATACTTATCCCGTAATACATTCCATTCCTGTAGTTCACTCGGCGCCCTTGCTTACTGTTTATCACTAATGTTTTTTGGAATTTATTGTTGTTTTGTATGATTTTCTAATTTAATAAATCAAAATGTTAATAATTTGAAATGAAAAATATGAACGTCAATTAATACATGTATTTTTTCTGATACTTTGTAATTGAAGTATTGTATCCTTTAATAATTTAGGAGTATAATTAAGCTCAACTTGTAGTACTGGGCATGTGATATTAAGGAGCTCTAATTTACGTTTAAGCCTAGGACTGTCCTTTCACATTATTTTAATACACGAACGTGTCCAGTTACTCAGGCCTGTGCATCAGTTTCCAACGAAACTGGCGAAGAGAGTGGTGATACAGGAAACGTGTATTGTAATATATATTTATAGGTCATAATCTTCGAATTGGTACTATCAAGAGGATTCCAGTTATAGTTCTTTGAACTAGATTTTGTCTTTATAACAAGTAGAATTTCATTAAAGATTAAATCCTGCTCATTTATTTTTAATTTTTTGAAAGAGGTAAAAATGCATTTTTGCATGCACAGATGGTCATCATTCACAGACATGTTGGCCTCTTTCTGGCTCGCTTCTATCTTCGTAAATATATTCTCCATTGATCCTTCAGCGTCTGTGTTTCCTTTTTTTCACCTTGTCTCATGACTGCTTGTCACTTGGTCTCACCCGTTATCATATTGCCTGCAATATTCTTGACTGTGAGCAAACCTATGTCTACACATCTCTTACATATTATCTTTCACTGTTTCGTTTACACATATACATATGTAATCTTTAGTTCAAGTTTATGCAGGTCTATTGGTTTCATTCGCAATGCTTATCCTGCTGCCAATATGTCCTGCATATTAATATTGTGCTACTGTAAGGCGACCATGTTTCGGTTTAAGTGAAATCCAAAGCAATGTTAATGAAAAAAAGTAGGGAACGTATTTCACTTTTCTTTATAAAATTATTCTCCACAAACTCTATTTTTGTATCATGAAATAGAAATGAGAATTGTTATTGGCAAATGCCACTTGTAAATAATCCTTTTAGATATCTTGGTTGCCTCGTTTAAGATTTAGAATATCTAAGAAAACGATATTCTTCTTTGCTTTTTCAAGTACTAACTTGAGCCTGAAATTAAAAAATTTTAAATCCACAAAAGTAGCATTTTATATAAGCTGTTTTTCATGAAAGCCACGAAACTGGCTTTAGGATATTTATGGAATAAATTTTTAAATTAAATTGTAATAAATCTCTCAATCAATTAATGTTTCACTTATTTCCAGTGCCACTGTCCCAACAAACGCTGCTTACATTGCACTTTTACTCTACTTCTGCATAATATAGTATACTTTAAGGGATGTCTATTTTTTAATTTATCACTCGTTTCTTAAATTATGAAAAGACGTTAATTTTTTCAATTTGAACCTGAATTTTATTTGAAGCTGCATACAAAATTATATTTATGAACATTTTTTTAAACATATTTAAAGCGAAATTTTAATGCATTATAGAAAGAAATGTAGAGAAAATAGTAAAAGGAAAACTTAAGAAAAAAAAAATTAAGACGAAAGTTTCACCACAGGTTACACGATGGGTGTCCGCAAAATGATTTCCAAAAACGTTTTACATAAGAATGGCAAGTCGATTTAAGGTGCAGGCAAAATTATTGTTGTGAGATGAATCAATTTAGCCAATAACAACTGGGCCATGGGGACCAACTACAAGTGGTGCAGGCAAAATTCTGGGTCCAGCTACAACAACGGGACTAATTGGTAGTGGTAGACCCAATGGCAAGAGGCTGGGGTTAGGATTTGGGCTGGCAACAGGAGCTGGGTTGGGGGCAGCGAAAGCCAAACCCAAGAACAAAGCCAAGACTACAACGACCTGTAATAAAATAATCAAAATTAAATGATTTTTACACTAAATTTTAATTTAGTTGCGAAAACTTACGTATTTGAACATTTTGAAAAGAGAAGTTTTTTTTTTGATTTCTGCTGTTAACACTCAAAGGGCTAAAGACTGTTTGATGTCTGTTGTTAATTACGGCACGGCTTATATACATAAAACTATGGCTTCAACTTAGAACTAATTCAGCAGCTTATTCTTAATGTTACACTTTGTTGTTACAGTTGCATCAGCCAATTTCAATAGATTTAGTTACGAGGGTTCCAGTTTTTTTCAATGTTATCTATTTTTTTCTATGATATATTCCACATACTCGTACGTATGCATAAAACGACTTGTACAAAGACATGCCGACACAAATACACACACGCGCACACTTTGACAGCAAGTTGTCTGTAATTGGTAATGTTTGTGACAATTGTTGGCGTTGCATGAATTTGCAGTTGTTGATGTTGTGTTTGCTCTTGAACCTCAAACTTGAAAAATAATTTATTTACGAGCTGCTGGTTATCATTAACTAATACTTCCAATAGTGTCAACAGCACCCTCCTTTCTGTATATTGTTTGCCACACTTTTATCACTAACTATTTCTACTTTGTATTTTCATTGCTACTTCCCTCCTCCATAAACGTAGTATCTAGCCAAGAAATTATTTATTAAATTACTGAACTTATTTTATATTTATTATTTGTTTGTTGTAATAAATTTAATTTTGTTGCAATAAATTGTATTGCATTACGATATGAGTTACAACCACTTTTTTGTTTAGGATTCCGGTTTGCATTGGCTTAGAAGAATGAACATAGTTGTGACGTTATCATGCTAATTATGTTATGTTCCCTTCAATAAAATATAGCAAATGTTATATAGTATTGTAGTAAAAACGGCTCCCATAGAAGACAATGAGATTCATAACGTGTAATATGGAAGTAGTTCGAATTCGGAACAATCAAAATAATTTGAAGGATGTCACAAATACTAAAAAAAAGTATATTTATAATTACTTTTCTTCCCCGAGATTTGTTATTTTGACTTAAGAAAAACGAGTGTGGACTATTCCTAAGTTATGATTTAAAATAAAATTATTAGCTTTGTAAAAAACGCAGAGAATATAGTTTTCCCAGCATATAGAAGGCAACTTCCCATTCGCTAAATAAGCGTCAAAAAAGAAAACATCCTTGAAATCATTTTGATTGATCCGAATTCGAACTACTTCCATATTACACGATGTGAATCTTATTGTCTTCTATGGAAGCCTTTTTTTAATAGAATACTATATAAAATTTGATACATGTTATTGCAGGGAACATAACATAATTAGCATGATCACGTCACAATGTTCATTCTTCTAAGCCAATGCAAACCGGAATCCTAAACAAAAAAGTGGTTGTAACTCATATGGTAATGCAATACAATTTATTGCAACAAATTAAATTTATTACAACAAACAAATATTCAAAAAATACAATTATAAACGAAGCATACATGAAATATAAAACAAGATCAGTATTTTAATGCCTGCATTCTTGGGTACATACTACCTTTATGAAAGAGGGAAGTAGCAATGAAAATTAAACTAGAAATATTTAATTATAAAAGAGTTAAGAGTGTGGCAAACAATATACAGGAAGGAGGGTGCTTTTTACACTATTGGAAGTATTAGTTAATGATAACCAGCAGCTCGTAAATAAATTATTTTTCAAGTTTGAGGTTCAAGAGCAAACACAACATCAACAACTGCAAATTACATGCAACGCCAACAATTGTCACAAACATTACCAATTACAGACAACTTGCTGTCAAAGTGTGTGCGTGTGTGTATTTGTGTCGGCATATCTTTGTACAAGTCGTTTTATGCATACGTACGAGTATGTGGAATATATCATAGAAAAAAATTGATAACATTGAGAAAAACTGGAACCCTCGTAACTAAATCTATTGAAATTGGCTGATGCAACTGTAACAACAAAGTGCGACAATAAGAATAAGCTGGTGAATTAGTTCTAAGTTTAAGCCATAGTTTTATGTATAAAAGCCATGCCGTAATTAACAACACACATCAAACAGTCTTTAGCCCTTTGAGTGTTAACAGCAGAAATCAAAAAAACTTCTCTTTTCAAAATGTTCAAATACGTAAGTTTTCGCAACTAAATTAAAATTTAGTGTAAAAATCATTCAATTTTGATCATTTTATTACAGATCGTTGTAGTCTTGGCTTTGTTCTTGGGTTTGGCTTTCGCTGCCCCCAACCCAGCTCCTGTTGCCAACCCAAATCCTAACCCCAGCCTCTTGCCATTGGGTCTACCACTACCAATTAGTCCCGTTGTTGTAGCTGGACCCAGAATTTTGCCTGCACCACTTCTAGTTGGTCCCCATGGCCCAGTTGTTATTGGCTAAATTGATTCATCTCACAACAATAATTTTGCCTGCACCTTAAATCGACTTGCCATTCTTATGTAAAACGTTTTTGGAAATCATTTTGCGGACACCCATCGTGTAACCTGTGGTGAAACTTTCGTTTTAATTTCTTTTTCTTAAGTTTTCCTTTAACTATTTTCTTTATATTTCTTTCTATGATGCATTAAAATTTCGCTTTAAATATGTTTAAAAAAAATATTCATAAATATAATTTTGTATGCAGCTTCAAATAAAATTCAGGTTCAAATTTAAAAAATTAACGTCTTTTCATAATTTAAGAAACGAGTGATAAATTAAAAAATAGACATCCCTTAAAGTATACTATATTATGCAGAAGTAGAGTAAAAGTGCAATGTAAGCAGCGTTTGTTGGGACAGTGGCACTGGAAATAAGTGAAACATTAATTGATTGAGAGATTTATTACAATTTAATTTAAAAATTTATTCCATAAATATCCTAAAGCCAGTTTCGTGGCTTTCATGAAAAACAGCTTATATAAAATGCTACTTTTGTGGATTTAAAATTTTTTAATTTCAGGCTCAAGTTAGTACTTGAAAAAGCAAAGAAGAATATCGTTTTCTTAGATATTCTAAATCTTAAACGAGGCAACCAAGATATCTAAAAGGATTATTTACAAGTGGCATTTGCCAATAACAATTCTCATTTCTATTTCATGATACAAAAATAGAGTTTGTGGAGAATAATTTTATAAAGAAAAGTGAAATACGTTCCCTACTTTTTTTCATTAACATTGCTTTGGATTTCACTTAAACCGAAACATGGTCGCCTTACAGTAGCACAATATTAATATGCAGGACATATTGGCAGCAGGATAAGCATTGCGAATGAAACCAATAGACCTGCATAAACTTGAACTAAAGATTACATATGTATATGTGTAAACGAAACAGTGAAAGATAATATGTAAGAGATGTGTAGACATAGGTTTGCTCACAGTCAAGAATATTGCAGGCAATATGATAACGGGTGAGACCAAGTGACAAGCAGTCATGAGACAAGGTGAAAAAAAGGAAACACAGACGCTGAAGGATCAATGGAGAATATATTTACGAAGATAGAAGCGAGCCAGAAAGAGGCCAACATGTCTGTGAATGATGACCATCTGTGCATGCAAAAATGCATTTTTACCTCTTTCAAAAAATTAAAAATAAATGAGCAGGATTTAATCTTTAATGAAATTCTACTTGTTATAAAGACAAAATCTAGTTCAAAGAACTATAACTGGAATCCTCTTGATAGTACCAATTCGAAGATTATGACCTATAAATATATATTACAATACACGTTTCCTGTATCACCACTCTCTTCGCCAGTTTCGTTGGAAACTGATGCACAGGCCTGAGTAACTGGACACGTTCGTGTATTAAAATAATGTGAAAGGACAGTCCTAGGCTTAAACGTAAATTAGAGCTCCTTAATATCACATGCCCAGTACTACAAGTTGAGCTTAATTATACTCCTAAATTATTAAAGGATACAATACTTCAATTACAAAGTATCAGAAAAAATACATGTATTAATTGACGTTCATATTTTTCATTTCAAATTATTAACATTTTGATTTATTAAATTAGAAAATCATACAAAACAACAATAAATTCCAAAAAACATTAGTGATAAACAGTAAGCAAGGGCGCCGAGTGAACTACAGGAATGGAATGTATTACGGGATAAGTATGAACAGTTGGCGTATGTATAACAGGAGCATTATGAATGGTGGTCTTGACTATAGGAGCCACAATGGGCTCCACAACCGCTTTTTTACCATGTAACTGTGTGATGCTTTGGTGGGAAACAGCTGAAGGTGAGGAGTGCACAACATGAGCAACCTTGGCTAACACAGGCTCATGGACAAAATGGTGAGTGGTGACCAAGCCAGCATTGGCAACCGACATCCAGCATAAAATGGCTAAAATGGCAGCCTTAAAATAGAATTTGCTTTCAAGAAATTTTATAAAACAAATATTTTATTAAAAACAAACAACTTACAATTTTAAACATATTGATTTTTGATTTTTAAAGAATGTTTTGTAAACAATAAGCTTAACAACTGGTGTGAATCTCTGAAATATTTTATGCTTTTATACGAAATAATCCAAACCGTGGATGACAACTTCCACAAAGCAAAGTAAATTGTTTTTTTATGTTACATTTCCCCAACACCCCCTGATGTATTTTGTCACTTGTGCCTTGATTGCAATTTAAGCAGTCAAACCATTATTATTATTATACACCTGTAAAAACTTGGAATTATTTAACATGAGATCTTTAGCAGATAAAATATAAAAAGCGTCTAGAAAATGTAAGCGGACAACCATGTAATGTAAATGAAGTAAATGACATGACAAAATAAATAATAAAATATATATTGAGGCAATACATATGCGATGAAGCAGATCGAAAAATTCAAAATCAAACTTAACAATCTTCTCATTAAAGTAGTGTGTCAGTGGTGCAAATTGAAAAGGTTGCACATCATCTGCAAAGTAGCAGAAGAAAAACTCAAGGTCAACGTCATTAAAGGCGCTACTTGTTTTTTTTTTATTATTATTAAAATACATGTTAAGAAAGGAATCAAAGGAATCAGTGAGTTTATTGTTCTCCTGGTGGCTTAATCACGAGACATAAAAATTTTAAGTTTAACTCAACGGCTTTTGAAACAGATCATATAAAAGCTCCAAGATACCAAATATTAAACATCAGTTACCACCTCAATCTTGTATTGAAAACTATTCATATCTTACAAAAATGTTCAAATTAGTGAGTAGAAGACATTAAAAACTCTGTGAAGTTAAATTTATATTTATTTGATTTTTATTCTTTTTCCCCTTTAGGCCAACATCTTTGCCATTATTTGCCTCATCTCCATAGCCAATGCCGGTTTACACTCCACTCATCATGTTGTTCATGAGTCTACCTTGGCCAAAGTTGGGCATATAGTGCACTCTGCTCCCGCTGCAGTTTCCCATCACAGCATCACACAGGTCCATGGCAAGACCCATGTAGTGGAGCCCGTCTTGACTCCTGTTGTTAAGACCACTGTTCATACTGCACCGGTTGTACATACATATCATGCATCTCCTATTGTGCACTCTGTACCATTGGTGCACAGTGGTTCTGTTGTCTCGGTGCATTATTAGCATAATTGAATTTTTTACAAGATTTAGTTAAATAAATGTTAATGGAAATTAATAAATTAATAAATGTGTTAATGAAATTGGATTTTTTTATCGGTTTTTCTTTAAGAACGGTCCTTACTTATTCAATTGTTTAGAATCATCATGTATGTTTTTCTCAATTTTGAAAACAAACTGAAAACGAGATTCAATTTTTAAAATTATATTTGTTCAGTATAGGCACCAGGAATTGTTTATTGTTGTGTTTTGTTTGTATAAAAATATATTTGAATTCTATTGAATTCTCATATAATATTTGTTGATTTTTGTATAAGTATATTAGCTTGAATGCGTCTCAAATATATTTTTGCTGAAGTGTACTGATGATTTGGTTTGCACCAATGAAATGCATCAATATACTCAACTGGGCCAATAATAATCAATAAATTGTTAAATAGAATAGGTAACTCTATTAAACATGTCACAAGAAATCATATTCTAATAATGCGTAGTGTGATTCACTAGTACATCGACCGAAAATGGATACACGCCCGTAATGAATAACATTTTGTTCGTAAAAAATTTTCTTAAAAGTATATTCCATTATAGTACCGATAAAACATGAGATGAAAAATAAACAAAATAACAAATCTCGGGGCAGGAAAGGAATCCATGCAAATTTAATGAAATAACTATTTCTTTAATAAAAAATGTTTTTTAGAATCTGGTAAAGAATCGCGAAGGTTTGTAGAAGTATTCAAAACAGTAAAGAAAAATATACCGAACTAAATATGTTTCGACGTAACTCTTTACGTCATTAAATAATTGTAAATATCTTTATGGAACAAAAATGTATGTTGTTCCGTCCGGTAATAAATTATACATAGATTTTCCATTATTTGCCCGCAAATTTACGCCAAATATGAAAATGTATTTATATTTCCCAAGTAGGAAGAGACATTTGATCTAAACATGAAAACGTATTTGGCAAATAATTCACAAATACTAAAAATAAGTATATTTATAAATATTTAATGACGTAACGAGTTACGTCGAATCATATTTAGTTCGGCATTTTTACCATTACTTAATTAAATTAAAATTATTTAAGAAGTCGAAAAAATGTACTGTTTTGAAAGCAATGAAAATGTCATTCCCTAAAAAACATTTTTTGTTCAGTGAACTTTTTTCAAAGGGAAATGTGGGAAAGTTGTATGAGAGAGTGGTTGGAATGAGGAGAGTATAACAGAAAAGGGAAAAAGCACAGTGAGGTGAAAGATGGTGTACAGGACAGGAAAGATGCAAAAAAAATTGTTATCGGGTTTTCTTTCTTTTTATTTTTACAGTTTATAGAAAAGCCAAGCCTCAGCCTCTTGGTGTGAGTACCGAATCAGTGCCCAATTTCCCGTGATCAAAATGTCCACAAATGGATTTTTTGAAAAATCAGGATTTTTGTCGTTGTTGTGCTTTTGTTGATACGAGGCCAACGGATTGTTGCAGTGGTGTATTCCATCTGATAAGAGCCGTCCGTCGAATTATTAGTTAAGTTACAATAAATAATTTTTCTTTTGCACAATAAACCTGTGTCAGTGTCTGACCTTGTATTTTTTTAACAATAGCAAATAAGAAAAATGTGTAGATTTTGCAAATACCACAAATTTGTGTTCTTTGTTCTACAAAACAACACATCAGCTTAAACTTTCTGTAGAGAAAATACGTTTGCCCTAAACTAATACGTGTACTTGCATTTAATGATTTTTTAATGGTTGTTTGATCTTCAAGCTGTATGTTAATTATATTAATTTTCAACTCTTTGTAAAGGCATATGAGGTGGATTTATTTATTATTTTTATAATTTATTGATTTATTTAACTACAATTTAATGGATCGCTGTGTTGATCTGCATTTTTCAAACAAACTAGTTTTATACGTTTAAAGGTGCGGTCCAGAACGCTGATAAACTTTATTTCTTCCATTACATTTTTTTATTATCTAGTGTCTAATTTAAAACAAGACGTTTTGTAAATTTAGTTTAATTAGCAATTTTGTACGTGTTAACATGCAGTTATTTATTAATTAAAAATTTGACAAATGCTTTTCTAATAAAAAAATACTTGGTTTAGACTAAATCGATGAAAAAAATATTTATGAAAGCATGCATTTTTTTAATAATAATTATATAGTTTTCCTTTGTTTTTAATGAAATTTGCTGCATGCAACTTCTTTTATTTTCTGATAGTATGTAAATGCTTTATACGATTTTTTACCATTTTTCGTTGTATGTATTTTTATTAACGGTCATATGCAAACGATTCTTAAATAATAAGCAAGTAAAAACCTACATTAAATTCACTTTGGGTTGATATTTTTAGAGTACCTGGATGCACAATTAAAATCTAAATATTAATTGGTGTTTGAAAAAAAGATACTTCCCAAGCTGTTTTACTTTGCAACTCAAGGACGATATATTTTATGCAAAAATCGTCCATT
Organism: Germaria angustata; assembly: GCA_963681545.1. Taxonomy (NCBI): domain Eukaryota; kingdom Metazoa; phylum Arthropoda; class Insecta; order Diptera; family Tachinidae; genus Germaria; species Germaria angustata. The sequence goes on from OY813000.1 coordinate 9,562,490, forward strand.
ACCTCGTGAAACTATCAAACTCTACAAGAAAAATTTTGTTTATGTTATTTTTGGAGTTTGACAATGTCACGATATCATCTGTTGACCTACATTGACCATATTTAATGGGGCTTGCTTCACCCTAAAACTCTCACAGATAGATATTTGTAGTTTTCGAATTGAATTTAAACATTCGTAGGACTTTTTCTAACCAAAAACCTCTCTGTAGATGCCAATAAAGCAGTAATCGGCAAAATTAGTACCATGGGATCTTTTTCTCTTATACATATTATTATTTATTCAATTAGTTCTTGTAAGGAGCATAAGCCTTTACATTTTTGAGGTTTCGGTAATCAGTTCGTTTAAGATGATCTTCGAACTGGGGCTGCCAGCATGCATTACGTTTACATAATAAGCCATTTGTTACAAGATCCGATGCCCGCTTCCAGCCGCCTCTAACATGAGGAACAGTCGCTTCTATTTGTTGGCTATTGGTTATTTGAAGGCATCAATCGCTCGCCTTCACGTTCCAAGAATCGTAGACACTCGGAACTTGTTAGGCATCCCTCTGGCACTACACTACTACACTCGGAACCGCTGATTGTCCGCTGCTCCTCATATCTACGGAATTTTCTACTATCCGCAACCTGTGGACGCGCCTGGTAGCATTTAGCTTACCTTTCTTAGGTCGTGGAATAAACTCAATTGAATAAGACGGTGAATCTTATTTTCATGGATTAATCAGTCCACTCTCGAAGGTGGAAAAATAGAATAAAACAGTCAGTTTCGTATGAGCATCCGAAGAAGAAGGTTTTGTTTTTTGCTGTGGGTGTGGGTCTAGTGTACTCGACTAGAAGAGTTTGTGTTTATTTTTCAAAAATAAAAATAATAAATAAAAATTAACAAAAAATACATTATCAAATAAATGAGGGGAATATGAGAATGATGTTTTGCCTTGCGAGAAGAAAAAAGATGGAGAATGAATGCCGTCTAGAGGGTATTTGGATGCGCATCGCATGCGCGCTCCATTCGATACCCATATCTTTTTAATGAACGTTGTCATTACGATGTAGGCTTTCCGTTCTCAGTTCTTCTGGCATTTATTATTCCTATAATGGAATGTGCATTCTTGTGCTAAAAGAAATTAACTGCTTCTATCTTCTCTGTCAATGGAAGGGAGGCTGGAATGTGTATCTCATCTTTTAGAAGAAGAGCCAATGCCTTCTTGGACCAACATAATTATTTATCAAAAATTAAAATTTTTCAACGATTATGGAAAAAGTGTTCCTCAATATCATTTTTATATGTAGAAAAATATCGGAATCATATCCGAAGGTGAGTCCAATTTCACTTTAAGTACAACACAGTCATATCATAAAAATAAAATTTTCTGAGCTACTGAGAGGACATTATTATCATTATTTTTTTTTATATATATGGGATTTGTAGCTGAAGTTAAACCGATGTTGTAGCCAAGAGTTTAAAAACCTCATTCGCATTTTGCCAAGACCGAATTTTTTTAAATATGCCTCTACATTAAAAGAGCGATAGCTCCATCCAATTGAAATATCGTCCACGCCCATATCCTTAAATTTGCGACAAACGGTTTGTTATTAGTATGCTGTCTCAGGTACTTTCATGCTCTTTTACTGTCGATTTTATTTTATTTCAACTTTTACCCGACCTTAATGAAATTCCATTCGAACGAGATTTTATCAAATCTTTTTCTAATATATTATTTGTCATGAAATAGTTGTAATGATTTATAAAATATAAATAAATATAAATAGCACTTTAGGAACTTTCAAAATGTTTCTTATTGCTAGAATTAAAGGCTATTTCATTTCTGACTAAAGAGCAACATGCCGAACTTTTATAAAAAAGCTCTATTTTTTGCTCTAATCTAAATAAATTTTAACTTATAACTTTAAATAAATTTTACCTTATAGGACTGTGTTCATTTTCTTAATAATTTCCCACTCTTTAAAAAACATTAAATTTTCTTTTTTAATCTTGAAAGGGCATAAAATGTTACATTTTCTTTTTAGAAAAGAACGCCATAAATTTTTCTTCTCTTAGTATAAAAACCATATGTCAGACATATTCGCAGATAATAATCATGCTTACATAATGTATTACTTGTGAATGAAAGTAAAAAGGAATTTTTAAAAAAGTTTGTATAATTTTAATGTGAAAAAGAAAAATTTCATATTTTCCAATTATAAGAGAATTAATTTATCTATATACTAGCTGACCCGGGCAAACGTTGTTTTGCCTTCAAATTTTATTTTCACTGCAAGTCTGGTTTCGTTGCAAAGTCATGGCGGATTGATATTTCGAAGAAGAATGAAAGGTGCACTAAATCGACATAGCAATTATTGTTCAAATACCGGTATCGGGCTAATTAACGCCACTACACGCTGATTAAGGACCCAACGCCTTCAGCAAAACACAGCATAAGCTTATCGCGCTAATCTCTATCGGGCAAAACGCAAAAAAAAGCTAAATATTGCACCATCTGTCGGACTTCAAACTACACAGAAACACTCCTCACGCCCCATAGAGCATGTATATAAAGTTTGGTCAAAATCGGTGCAGTAGTTTTTGAGTTTAGCGATCACGAACATACACGTAATTTTTATATATGTAGAGATTAAAATTTTAACTTAAACAATCCTTCATAAAACTTATAAATTGCAATGACTTTTATCAGTGAAAACGTCGGAGGTGATCATTAAAATATATTAATTCGTTGCGGTTCGTTTTCTAATTTACATATTTCTATATCAAAAATGATGTGGTATATAAATTATCTCGGTATGGCCGATAGAAATTTAATCAACGTTGACAACCATATAAAGATCAAATTAAATTAAATTAAGTGTTGAAATAATCTGACTGATGTTGAGTTTGAAATCAATGTATACGACAAAGAAAAAATATTTAAATATTTAGTAAGTGATATTTGAGGTGATGCTGACGTTGAATGTGGGAGAAAAAGTTTTTTAACTTAAACACTTTGAAGCATTTTGGAAAAGGTCAGGGAGGTTACTCCCTATTGCGATGCGTAAGCTCGTTCGATGCATTTGATATTTTGTTAACGCAAGATATTTGGTTTTAACGAACGATTTTGACAATTACAGAGTGCATTGATGCCAGATTTGCGAAAGTGAAAAAATCAGATGCGCGTAAACTCAATAAAGGGTACCAATTATCCCATTATGTACCATTTTTCTTACGCATCGCATAAGCATCGCAATAGAGAATAACCCCCCAGGTAATTCTAATTCGCAAGCCTGGAGGCTATTAGATTTCGTTCTACAAATTACTGGCTGGCACTCCCATACACTGGTTAGCAGTGATCCCTATACGTGTTTAGCTTCATGTAATTGCTTCTATGCTATATACGCATTATGTGTTGCTATATCCTTAATATCAATGAACCCATGTAAATAATCTTTTATTGCTGCTTTGTCAACGGTCCATGAGGTCAAAACTGCCCATATTTTTATTGTAGTGTGTGACCACTACAAAACAAACGAACGATTATTGTTTGAACTGATCCCGACAGCCTTCTTTTTTATAAATGTTATAGGGACCGAAGATATAAAGTTGGTTATCACATGAACCCATTTGGTGTCCATTTATTTGATAAGAAACTTTCTGCATATCTTCTTATACTTAAAGTATCAGATTTTACTCAGACAACTTTCTTATAATCAGATATCGTCTTATACCCATATTACTGTCTTGTACTCAGACTACCGTCGTGTACTTACAGTATTGTCTTGTACTCAGACTACCGTCGCATATTCAGACTATCTTCTTATACTTAAACTATCAGATTTTACTCAGACTACTTTCTTATACTCAAACTACCGTCTAGTGTTTATATTACAGTCTTGTACTCAGAAGACCGTCTTATACTCATAATACAGTCTAAAACTCAGACTACCGTCTTATACTTAGACTAACGTCTTAAACTTAGTCTACTGTCTTGTACTTAGACAATAGTTTTGCACTTAAACTACTGTCTTGTAATTTGACTACTGTCTTATATCCACAATACCGTCTAATGCTCATAATACCATCTTATACTCATAATACCGTCTCAATCTCAGACTAATGTCTTATACTCAGACTCCTGTTTTGCACTCAGACTATCGTCCTGTAATGTCTCATACCCAAACTGACAGACTTTCGTCTTATATCTATACTACCATATAGTACTCATGTCATAGTTTATACCAAAAGTATCGTCATATACCGACACCACCTACTGTCTTATACTCAGACTATAATGTCTTATATGTAGTCTTATACGCAGACTACGAAAAAGTTCGTTATCTTTTTTTGATAGCTTGCAAAGTTTGCTTTATTTGTGAAGCTTAATTTTAGACTGGTTGGCGATAGCTACTCGTATGCTTAAATGTGAAGTCTGTCTGACGATTAAATCTGGTTTAAATTAAGGTGTCAAATAAATATTTATTAAATTAAAAACCACTCGTGTTAGAGCTTAATTACGTGTGAGTAGAATTAAGTTCTATTCAGACTTAATTAAGTAGAATTAAGTTTGTTCATCATTTAATTATAAACCTTTTTTTTTTGTTAATTCCAATACTCGTAGTTGAAAGAGAACCGATAAGAAGATTAACAAGAAAATTAAGACTGTTGTGGACAAAAGGATTAATAAGAAATGAAATAAATTGCAATACACTGAAACTTGTTTATTATTATTTTTTTCATTTAAATGAAAATTGTAAAGCGTTATAATCAACAACCATGAAAATTAAAAGCAGAAGTGTGCATTTCGTGTTAATGGCGAAACTATTTTTATTAAGAGGTGATTAGTTTGCTGATACTTATTTGAAGAAAAAATAAAAAGAAAACTTTTGTTAAATAGAAAAATCTTTCACTGTAGCAGTTTTCCTCCAATAGATGCTGCTGCATAAATAATGCCTTATATTCTGCTAATCATACTCTTGCCAAAAGCTACTTTGGTACCACACATGGCTTTAAACCTTTCGTCAGATTGCGATTGCCTCAGCTCTTAATGCTTTATAAACAGTCTTATGGCGCTTTCGTTTCCTAAAAAAGTTTAACATCTAGTCATCATCAAGTTCTCTAATAAGTGAAAACTTATTAGAAAAGAGCACCCAAGTGTTAATTAAATTTTTTTATTAGAGCGATAAATGGTTTTTTGCATAAATTGTTAAACGGATGGCAAACGGAGACAGTGAAACTGTTTAAGCACAAGTTTGAAATTTCTGAAAAGATATAAAATGCGTGGACTCCTAGTGGGGACAATGGCAACCCGCTAGAATCATCCTGATGTCGGGTTAATTTTATTTGAATGGAATATGCTTTAATACATATTTTGATTTTGTGCTCATTTGCTTCCAGCGTATTCATAAACGAAAAAACTCCCTGTTTTATTGGCTAATTTTAATGTGTTATAAATTGTTTAATAGTTTCTAAGATTTATTAGCACAATTAATGTGCCAAACTAATAAAACAACGGGAGGGAGCTATTGAAATATTAAAGTGTATTTACATTGGTATTTATATAAATTAACACTAGCCAAGTATATTGTAATTGTTATCTAAGATCTAAATATGAGAAATCATTACTTTATATGGGATCTACAGCAAACCTTTCACTATTATTTACTAATATTCAATCATATTATTTTTTTATATAATTTTTTGCATGTCGTAGTAGTCCGTCCTTCTTGGCATGACGCCAAAACTATCAATTTGTTACTCGTGCTAAATTACTTTTCAATGTTTATTGTTCGGTTATTAAAATTAGAACTACTCGTATGTGTATGAAAATAATTAAACATTTCTTATATTGAATTTATTCAAAAATAATAATTATAGCTTTAACTATAACGTTATTGTTTGGCAAATTCGTATTACATACACACACACTTGCATTTGAACGTGAAATGAATCTCGGTATAAAATAAGCAATTAAAGTTGATTCTATAAATTTTATTAAGGAAATCATAATTATAAATATTATCCCCCCTGAGTTATTGCCACAAAACTTACCGGGGTCTCACGAGACAGAAGGTATTTCGCACGACTGCGTAATTGTGTTCTTCAACTTTAACGTAAATTTTCCGATGCTGTAAAAAACCAACGAATTCATTTTTTTTTTGCAAACTTTTCATATTTTTAATGTGATTTACTAGTTTGTTCATTGTTTTGTTTTTTCATTATTCGTATCAAAAATTTTTTAAACAATAGCGTAATAATTTTTTTCATTTTTCTTACGTAGCTTGGTGACGCATTTCGGGGAGGAGGTGGTCAAAATTCTATAACTTTTGATATAATTTTAATATTTTAATGCTGTTTTTTTGCTTTTTGTTGGATTGAAGAGACCTTAAGCTTTAATTTTGTATGTAAACTATAAAATGTAGCTTAAGGAATATGCTTTTTTAAGGCTTTGAAAAGCGATTCTTTTACATTGTACTGGGTTATACATTCAGTGGTTTCAGAACAGTGACAAGGCGGTTAGCTGTTAAATATCTGTCATCTAATATGTCATATATTTAGTGAAAGGTTTGCCAATTATGAATATGGATTGTTTAACAACCAAAAAACGTGTAAAAATAGTTAAAACTTAAAAATAGTGGATCATATGTGGCCGCTTGTCGAGGATTACGGGGAGATTATGCTCGTTCTAAGGAATTGGCAAGATTATAAAGAAATTTGGAGAAACTGGCAGCGTTATAGATGTGGTCAGGCCTCTACATTATCGCAATGTGCGCACTGCCGAAAATATCGCTTCTGTTAGTGAAAGTGTGGCATAATCTGAATTTGTCGATTCTTCTCTGCAATTAGGCCGATCTTACTACTCATTATGGCGTATTTTACATTTGGATTTATACATCCATACATATAAGGTCCAACTTACGCAACAATTAAAGCCGGCTGACCATTAACAATGCCTTAGATATGATGATCGGGTGCTAGAGCAACTGGCTTTCAGTGCAGATTTTTCGAAAAAAAAAAATCATCCAGCAATGAAGCTCATTTCTCACTAGGTGTTTGCGTCAACAAGCAAAATCGTCGCATATAGGGCTTGAAGAAGCCAGAAGTGAATCCAGAAAAGCCAGTGAATCCAGAATAGTGACTGTTTGGTGCGCCTATGGTTTTGATGAGTCATTGGGCCGTATTTGTTCGAAAAATCGTTACTGTCAATTCAATCACTATGGCAGTATGGCCTGCAGTTGAAGATTATGAGCTGGACGATATGTGGATTCAACAAAACGGTGCCACGAGCCACATAACACAACTGATTTTTAAAGTTATGCACCGCTTGCGAGAAGCATTACGAAAAACACGTTCGAAATTGTGGAAAAACAATTCACTGCTCTTGCATCGCGATATGAGTTTCATTCCTCAGCCACCGTATTCACCACATTTGGTCTCCAGCGACTTTTTCATGTTCCCAGAATTGAAGAGACGCATGAAAGGACGGCGTTTTGTGACGGTTGAGGAGATAAAGCCCGAATCGCTGAGAGAGCTCAAAGGCCATACCAAAAAGTGAATATCAGAAATGCTTTGAGGATTTAAAAAAAAAAAAAACGCTGGCACAAGTGTATTATTTATAATGGGAAATACTTTGGAGAGGACAAAATAGAATTTGATGAATAAATATTTTTTGAGAAAAATTAAAATTCACCTTTTCTTTTGAACAGACTTCGTAGAAAGAATACTCTTTAGGGTCCCAAATGAATATCGTAGAAATTAGAGATGGAATGAAAGCCTACGTATGTACTCTTTTCACCTGTGGTAAAGAGTAGAAAAGGCTAATGAGGTCTTCTTTTCTAAAATAAAAGGTGCAACATTTGTTGCTTTTTCAAAAAGAAAGAGAGGAATTTTTAAAAAAACACGACGCAATTCTGTAAAGGAGTTAAATGGTTTAAATTTGATTAGTAGATTTCTTTGATTGGTCAGCAAAATGACGCACTTATTTTCAGAAAACTTTGTTAAAGAGAAATGCCGCCAATTTGATTGTGTAGCCAACCGCACTTCAGTGATCAGAATAAATTATCGTTGAACATTAACTTTAGTAATTTCACACACTATTTCTTAGTTTTATTTAAACTAGTCATATTATTTATTAAAAAACACATTAATATACAAATTAAAACAGAAACAATATCAGCACTTTCCATTTGCAATTACTCCTACTTTGCAAAACATATTACGCTGTTCCTGACTCACGATGTTATGGATGACATATTTAATTAAGCCTATATATACTTTGTTAAATGAAGAGCCATTATGATGATCAGATTTTCTCGAAAGTCAAAAAATCTACAGGTTACAAATGTGATTAATGATAATGATGCAGATCGTGATGATCGAAATGATGATGATAGAAAGGATCGTAGTGCAAAGGAGCAGGATGTATTGTCTTGATAATAGGTGCTGCATGATAAGTTTTCACTATGGGCAAAACATGTTTGACTACCGGAACAACGACAGGTGCAGTGTGTATAACCGTAGAACTTTGATGGGATATGGCAGCGGGTACATGGACATATTTGGCCACATGTAAAGGCTCATGATGCAGCAAAGGATAATCCAAATGGGCATGATGACCATGTAAGTAGCCAGGACGGGCAGCAGCCAATGATACTAAGGCTAAACCGATGAAGAGACTCTATGAGAAAGGATAATAGTTTATCAGCAAATCCTTCTATTATCAAATTCATAAGTCAGATATTCTTATCTACTTACCAATTTTATTGACATGTCTGTTTGATATTACAACTTGTTTTTTTAATTATTTATTTAGTCTATTTTTAATCCTATGGTTTCGTTATGCTGTGCTGGAAAACTTCAACTGATGCTCGCTATTTACAATGCCACGACTTTTATATTTTCTTAGACTTTAGATTTTTTTATGCAAAACCAAATGCAGAAAAAAATTAAGTTCATTAAAACAATGCAACAGCTATGACATCAATATAATGCAAGAATAACAGCAGCAAATAAAAACACAATGACTAAATTACATTGGAAAACGACATAAAAGTCTTTATCATCTGCATAACGCTCTGGCTTTTGTATTTAAATCGTTAGCCATTGCATTAAGTGTCAGATACTATGTTTGAACTTTTTTATTTTTGCAAAAATTCTATGCTGCAACTTGTTGTTTATTTCTTCAAATTATATGAATCTTCTTGCAGCAGCCGTTGGGGATTGCGCTGCTACCGGTGCTACTTTCGGCTATTCAGTTGCCGCTCATACCAACTGCTGCTGTAATCTTACAAACAATCTACATACGTATATTCGCCATTATTTCAGCTTATGTACGGAAAAGATGCTTCAATTTGCCTAAAACCAAACATACAATATTTTTAAAATCAAGTATTTGTCTTAACATTGGTTAAGGCAGGAATTTAAAAGAATTAAATCGTCATTGAATGAAAAGTATAACAGTATCAAAGAATAAGGATACCACTCTTGCACTTGGTATTTTCACGACCAGTTGGTCAGTTGGCAAAGAGTTTCATTGCAATGCACACTGGTCCCAAAATCATTTATTGTTTGGCATAATTTTTGGTAGCATTCTTTCAACTATAAATTTTGACACAATATATTTTTTTGATAATTTATTTTTTATTTCATTAATTTCTTTAATATGCAAATTATTATAAATTTTCCCCATTATAGATTCTGTTAAGGCAGCATTTTTGCGACTGTTTGCTTGCCAAAATGAAAGCATTTCGTCACGGCCAATCAAGCATTTTACTTTAATTGTACAATTTTCTATCAAATTATTTTTTGCAAAGTCACACAATTTCTTTTATAGTAATTTATCCACCCTCTTCTTCATATTGGTCTACCATGTAATAAATAGTATCTATCCAATAGATTTAGTACGTTCGCAAATGCAGTATATTTGTGCACTACTGCGACTGTAATGTAAAAATAGAAGAAAAAAAGGATCAAATCATAAAACGGGATGATTCTAAAAATAAATAATTATTTTGCAACAATTTAAAACTATCAAAAATATTTCATTTTGTTTTACTTAGTTTTCAATTTTTTTTACAAAACAGCAGAGTTTTCTGTTTGATTTTAAATAAAAGTTTCCGTTGCAACATATTGCAAAAAAAAAACTAGAATGCTGGTCTAATGGCAAGAAATTGCGACAGTTTTGCGGCATGAAAAACGTTTTAAGCGCAAAAGTGCTGGTAAGTTTTCTCAGGTGTTACATTTACAGCTTTAAAAATGCGGACATTTTGCGCAGCTACTGCATTAACGAACTGCCCAATATCTGATGAAGTTCTTGGTATCAAAAAAAGATGTTGCATTTTGCATTCGCTTTTATTTGAACAGCTACTGTTCGTTCGGTCACTCTCATTTCGCTCGTCTCTGCTGCATTTGGCTCCCAGGCTACTATGTACACTTAGAATAAAGAGTTTTCCCGTAAGTACTCATTGATGTTGACATTATTCAAGTTTTTTTGTTTATTATTGACTTACTGATGCCAAATTATCATGACTGGTCTTACGAGCGATTGAGAATTATAATCTTTATTATTCGCTGCTCACTGATCACTAGTATACGAGCTTGTAGTTCTCATGAATTTTGCTAGGAGGCAGTACAGTAACTAGTGGCGTTTTCTTTTCTAAAAAAAAGTGTAAATTTTTTTTGCCTTTTTATGAGAAAAAGCCGATTTTAGTATTTAATAATGAGCCCTAACTTATTAGGAAAGAACACAAGCTTTTGCAAAGGAGCTCATTTTATTTCATTTAGATAGATAAATAAATTTTTTTCTGTATTTTTATCAACAAAATGTTGCAGTTATTCCAGAAAAAACAAAACGCTACAATCACCATCATCATTACCACCTGCAGTCCTTATTGGCCAGTTCGATTATTTTCGCTCTAAAACTGAACGACATTTTATTTTAGTTGGACGGCAGTACGTGCTTGATAATAAATTCCACTGGGCGAATGGACAAGATTTCAGGATATAGTTGTCGCACTGCTTCTATTCATCCAGGTTAATGTAGTCGACTTATTTCCATCTCTAACTTTTATATCGATGTCACGGTGCTTCAAATATATTCCGCATGAAGTGCTATGCAGCGGACTTTTCTTTAAAATTATTGAAAATTCAGTTTCATTTTTGCTCAGGGCCACTGTGCAGACTAACGATTTCATTTATAATCTTTATAATCCTTTTGATTAACTTTTTTGATAGCTTATATAGATCTTATTTTATTCCATTTGGACATGAATCGATGCTTGTTGTATAACCTTTCAGAAAAATTTTAATCTTTTTTTTTAAATTTGCATGTTGAGATTTTAGCTACTTCGAGATTTGTATTTGTTCTTTTTTCAACATCCATGTAAAACATTAATTATAGTGCATAATTTTACATAAAAGATTTTTTTATTTTTTCCATTTTTACTTGTGTGAATATTCGGGCTTTTCTGATTTATGATTTGTTCTTCTGCTGAAAATTTTAATATTTATATTGTCTGGTTTTATTCACAACTTCCATTTTACATACATACATAAACACATATGAACATGTATATATTGGGTGTTTTTTATTGAGGTATAGAACTTTAAGTTGGCATCACTTTTTTAACTGGCGGCCATTTTGTCAGCTGTCAAGTGATTAATATTTAGTTTGGTTTGCCATTTCATCATGAACAGGTTGACAAAAGAACAACGCTTGCAAATCGTGCAAATTTATTTCGAAAATAATGGTTCAGTTCGCGAAGTTTACCGCAAGCTCCGTCCATTTTATGGTCGACATAATCGTCCATCAGAGCAAATAATTCGGTTAACCATGGATCGTTTTCGCACTACGTTTACTCTATGTGATAATACGCATCCGCAGAGACGTCGAACAGTGCGCACCGAAGAAACAATTGCCGCTGTAGAGCAAAGTGTTGAAGAGGACCCGAATGAATCGATTCGCCACCGTGCACAGCAATGAGCCATGATAACCGACTATTTTGTTCCCGAATTGGATGGCATGAATGTGGATGAGTTGTGGTTCCAACAAGACGGCGCTACATGCCACACAGCGCACGTCACAATCGATTTATTGAAGGAAACATTCGATGAGCGCATAATTTCGCGGAATGGACCTGTCAATTGGCCACCAAGATCGTGTGATTTGACACCGTTGGATTATTTTCTTTGGGGATATGTGAAGTCGCTCGTCTACGCCAACAAACCAGAAACGTTAGGGGACTTGGAAGCCAACATTCGTGGCGTTATTGCCAACATACGGCCCCATATGCTCGAAAAAGTGGTTGAAAATTGGACCTGTAGAATTGGCTTTATTCGAGCCAACATGCCCGAAATCATATTTAAACGTTAATGGCATAAAATTATCCTTCCAATAAAGCCAAATTGATGGACATTAAAAAGATTTTCTTGTGTTTTATTTCAATTCGAAGTTCTATACCTCTAAAAAAACACCCTGTACTTTTTGTAGTCTAATTATGTGTTTTAGAGTTGCAGGTACAACGATTTGTTTGCTGGTTGTACAACTTAGAAGCATTTGACATATGTTCCGGTTGAAATTAATTAGACAGTGGGCTGGTTTTGTAAAAAATTAGGTCCTTATACTCTCCATTAAAACATAGTTAGTTAGTTATCGATGTAATAACACATTAATAAAATGTATATCAATTTGCGTCATTTGTTGAGTATAACAACGTCGATACCACTGTATTGCCATTTAATATTGTGTATTATTTTAGTTTTGTTTTGAACTACGTGTAAAAGATTTATTATTCAAAATCTTTTGCTTGTGCTAATGATATTTTACCATTGGCAACTAATAACTTAAAATGATTTCAAGCTCTTTCAAACAGGTGAATTCATTGATTCACATTGTCTTTTTTCTAACACAACTGACATACAAAATGAACTTAATGCAATAAACTTGATATTAAAAAAATCTTCTGCTCTTCACTTGTTGTCTGTCTATAACAACGTAAAGACTTACGACAAGTGTGCACAGTTGCGATCATTAAGATCATAAATAAAATATTGTCTACACTAGAGCGCAAATGATGCAAAGTTTATTACAAATTCAAAATTGATCGCCACTTAGAATTTTGTCATGAAGCAATTGTAACAATCATTAGCAGCACAAATTTAAGTTCTTTGAAAGATGAGATTTTGTGACCTTTTGCAAAATAATGTCTAGAAATAAAAAAAAAACTCTTTAGCCACATCGAAAACTGTACATTTTAATTGAAATGGTCAATTCTATTTATTTATTTATTTTTTTTTTTCGATGAAACAATCAATAATTGGAACATCTGGCCGTGATGAACTTTTTGCAAAGAATGTCAATGACTTGAACGCTTTTAAATTAAATTTTAGTTACAGTTTCTTGTTTATTTCTTATAGTTTGATTTAAGGTTACTCGTTTAATCTCTACTGCCAACAACCGTTTTTCGGATGTTACACTTTTTAAGCAAAATCTTTAATCTTAATGACATTAGAATCTTGAAGGTTATTTTGTTAGAAACATTTGAATTTTAAATCTTACAAAAAATCAATGCATAATTGAGATTTTCAGCACGCAATTTAAAACTAATTTTTAATAATTCATTTATTGAGTCCTTCAGATTGTTCAAAAATATGCAGATATCCAGCACAACCTCACAGTCGTGACCCTAAATTATAATTTCTTTTTTGAAGAACCTTCTTCTAAAATTACCTTTTCGTTCCTTTTCGGAAATTGTGCTTATTATTAGGTTTTTTTCTATTAATATCAAATTTAATTACCATTCATTTCCGATGCATATATAATGGGTGGTTTTTTAACCTTTTGGATTTTGAAAAGTGAAAAGTGAAAAGTTTGCAAAAGTGAATGAAATGTTTATTTCGGGCCATTTACTTTTGAGGGACTATTTCATTTAAATGTAGAATGAGGCTACGACGGTCCATTCGCTAGCTTAAATTTTGGTGTACTTTTCCCTGCTTTTCGTCTGGTATCTCACCAATGGCAGCTTTGATGTTGTCTGCCAGAGCTGGAATTATGGCTGACTTGTCGTTGTGCACGAGAGCCTTTACGTGTCCTCACCAAAAACAGTCTAGTGGGGTCAAATTGTATGATAATGGCGGATAATGAACTGCTTCAAAAACGTGAGATTAATTGCTCACCAAAGTCTGCTCTTAATAGGTTCAGGGTATCGCGTGCCGTGTGGCATGTGACACCGCCTCATTTAAACCACATGTCAACCAAGTGCAATTCTTCCATTTTGTTCAAAAAAGTCTAATCATCGCACTGTACATTGCTCTATTGACTTAACGTTGCGACCTTCGTTGGTCTTGAAAAAATAATGTCGCTGGCCCACAAGCCGCGCAAAACAGTGCATATTTCAAAGTACATTGGCAGCTCTTTAACTGTCTCTGACTGTTCTTCACACCAAATTCCGCAATTCTGTTTGTTAATGTACCCCTTGAGCCAAAACGGACCTTCGCCGCTGAAGAAAAATAGATCTTCATACAACTTTCCTAAGGACCATTCAGCAAACAAACGACGTTGTGGTACGTCACCTGGTGGGTTCAGTTGTTACAGCAGCTGTATTTTGTTTGGTGTCGTATCGAGGTTCTTACTTCAAATCCTCCAATCGGTCGAATAACACAGGCCCAGTTGTTGAAAACGGCGACGAATTTACACATCACGATCTTCACTGCCCAATACAACAGCAATATTCCCCTAGATACGTCGTAGTCTATTGATATTTCAGTTTTTTTGTTTCGATTTACTACACTAATTCCGAATATATTCTAAACAGTTTTGAAATCTACAATATCAGGGTCTTCGATCCTAGTAGTCCATATATGTGAACCTTTTCGTTTTTGAACTATTTCTTGATAAGTCAATTCTTATAGATATATTGTGAACTATATTGGTATGTTTAGTTCGCAGGAAAAGAAAATATTAAATAAACCCAGTTAATCATCTTTGTTTTATTTTTTAACTTTAAAATATTAATGAAATACGATTTTGTTATATCAGCAAGTATATGTGAACTAAAACAGGGTGGCTAAAAACGGAGCGAAATTCACAAACATTTTTTTATTTGAATATTTAGCATTTGGCGACTTTTTTTGGTTAAACCGTCGGAGTTGCATCTGATCCGTTCTTCTTAAGTCATTTAAGGTCTTATAAAAATGAATTTTTTTCTTTTATAATTTCCCGCAGGAACCTGATGGATTTCTAAATAGTTTTCTTTTTTAAAAAAGTTTTAACATTTTACTGATCAATTTTCATGTAAAAAAAATTTTTTAATTTATACCACAGTATAGTGTTCTATTTTCTAATAAATTTACACTTGTAAATGAACACTTAATTCCCTTTCTTTCTTTTTGAGAGGGTAACAAATTTTACACTTTGCTTCCAAAGGAACATGTCATAAGTGGCGATGACCCATATTAGACTTGACAACTTGTGCAGTTCATCGTTATATAATATAATTCTAATGTTCTACACGCCCTTAAATTTACAAAATATTCAGTTTCTATCCCAGACCATAAAATCGAAAACAATTAAAAAAATAATTTCAAGTGAATAATCTAAAAATTATCTCAACTACTGACTTCCGTTGTCTTTAGTTCTCTATGAGATTTAAAATCAAAACCGACAACTTTTGCAAAACAAATGTTAAACAGAGATCAATGGCCAAATATTAAGTTTTGCAAACAACTTCTAGTCTTTTAACTTGGCACCTAAAATCGCTTTTAAAGCGTTTAGAATTCAACAAAAAATCTTTGAAACCAATTCTTGCAAGATCTTTCGTTTTTCATCAAACAAACAAATAACAAAACACACTGTGAGGCAAGTGTCTGTTTTTGAAGGTCATTCATGTGAAAATGTTGTAACAACCAGAAGACTTGGCGAGAACACAACATAAACTTTGAACAACAAAGTTATAACGTTGCAAAAAAAGCCATTTGAAATAATAATAATACAAATATAAAAAAACAATACGGAATCTTAAGTTTTTTCATCAAGCAGTCACTCATTCATAAATCTCATACATATTCAAGTGACAAAGACACAATTTTTTCTTTGATTTCCAGATTACGAAATAAATGTCAATTTTACCGGTATTGAATTTGAAAACAAATAATGTATTTTTTATTTAATGGCTTTTAAAAAACTACAAGGTTTTTTTTTGGTAATTTACATAAACAGATTATTCTTTAATCTGAACTATAAATAATCATTAAATAAACATTAAATTACTTAATGAGCGGGGATAAAAAATAATTGTATCGATCTTAACACCAGTACAACATGTATATGTATAAAGGGTTTTACAATAAGAGCGCTCGGGCATACCTATTCGCTAAGAGGGCACCTATTCAAAAAGTTCTTTCTTGGAAGGTGATTTCTTTTCAAAAATATTTTTTTGAAATGTGATTTTATTTATAATACATATTTTTAAGGCATATTTTTTCTAGGTACCTTTTTTAAAATTACTGTTTTAAAAGGGTACCTTTCAAAAGTACTTTTTTGAAGAGTGATTTTCTTTATAGTACTTTCTTAAAACATATTTTAAGGCTTATTTTTTTACGTACCTTTTTTAAATGGCAATATTTTTTTTAAAGGTACTTTTTCTATATAGTAGGTTTTTGAAAGGTTCTTTTTTAGAAAATACTATTTTGAAAGGTGGTTTTTCAAATGATACTTTTTTCAAAGGTAAATTTTTAAAAGGTTTTTTAAATGTACTTTTTTAAAAGGTACTTGCTTAAAGGCTACTTTCTTAAGAAAGAACTTTTGCAAAAGTTACTTTTTTAGCGGATTCTTTTCAAAAGGTACCTTTTAAAAAAGTACTCCGTTATAAAACGTACTTTTTAAAAAGTATTTTCTAAAAGGTGCTTTTTAAAAGTTATTTTTGAGAATTACTTCTTTGGAAGGTACTTTTTAGTAGCAACTTTTTAAAAGGTACTTTTTTGAAAAGTACGATTTTGAAGCTATGTTTTTGATATTTTTTAAGAGATACTTTTTTAGCCGGTACTTCTTAAAATGTATTTATTAAAAGGTGCTTTTTAACATGGTACTTTTTTAGAAAGTGTTTTTTAACGTTACTTTTTACAGCTATTTCTTAAAAGAAATATTTTATAAAGTATTTTAGAAAAGGTACTTTCTCAAAAGTTACTTTTATAAAAGCTACTATTTTAAAAGATACTTTGTTAAAAGGTACCTTCTCAAACGGTACTTTCTCGAAAGGTACTTTTCTAAAAGTTACTTTTTTAAGAGGTACTTTTTTAAGAGGTACGTTTTTTAAAGGTGCTTTTTTAAAGGTAACTTTTTTAATAGATATTTTTATGAAAGTAGCTTAAGAGGATCTATTTTGAAAGTACCTTTTAAAAGGTAATATTTTGAAAGTAACTTTTTTAGAAGGTATTCTTTTGAAAGCTTCTATTGTAAAGAATATAAATTTCCAAAAAAAGTGTTTTCGAAACAATACTTTTAAAGGAATACTTTTTTATTGTTTTACGTTAGAAGAACATTTTTTAAAAGTTATTCTTATTATAAAAAAGCATTTTTTCAAAGTACAGTACAAAATTAGAATTTTTAGTTTTTTTAACAGCATTATTTTTTTTATTATTTATTATTTAAATATAGTCATTAGAAAGGATATATATAGATATAGAAAGGCTCTATAAGTTATTTTAGGGGATAGTTCACATTAGAATATATTTTCCCCAAAGGTTTTTTTTTCTAAGTTTATCCAAAAGTATTGTGCTTGATGAATTTGCAAGGATTTCTAGAATTACATACAAATGAATATCGAACTTTTTTCCAATACTGATAAGGTATGCTAAATACACTTATCCCTCGTTTTACACGCTACTAGTTTTACATTTATTTCGATCTTACACGCTTCTTAAAATCAAAAATTTTAAAAATTTTTACGAAATGATTAGTTTAAACATCAATATAATCTATTTTGATTTAATTATAATTTTGCTAACACTGAAGTATTTCCGCCAAAAATCTATACATACAGACGTACTTTGATAAAAAAATTCAAAGAATGGAAATTCACCTTTTAATGTTCAAAAGCAAAATTTTTGTGTGTTTATGAATGTGTCAACAGAACGAATTTTATCACTGTTCGTATAAATATTTTAAATGATTTATTTAGCATAATTTCGTATTAGAAAAGCTTGTTTATTTTCATTTTACATGGTTTTTCCAAATGAAAATAAAATCTCCTTTTTCTTGGTACTATGAAGTACCTTTCTTCCTTACAAAGGGGGGATATGTGTATTGAACAAATTAAACAAAAATTGTATCAACATATTTTTTTTTGAAATCGATCTCCATTGCAAACGTATTTATTTATAAAAAAATATTTTTTATAAAGTAAATTTTTAATAGTTTAAGTAAATTACTAAAATTATTTAAATTAATATGTAGTTTATGCAGTATTTGTTGTGGCTTTAACTCTTCATTTGCAGAGTTAAAGCCACAACAAACACTGCATTAAAAAAACCTCTAATTTTAACGATTTGTTGTGGAGAATATCCCGAATAATAAATTTCAATATTAATTATTAATTTTAATATTATATTGTTTGTTGTTGGCTTAGCTAGGTATATGCCTGCATTTCATTGGCGCTAACCAAATCATCAGTACCCTTTAGCCAAATCATGATTAATATTATATTGTTTGTTGTTAAAATGGTTATTTTGGAGAATATCTCGAATAACGAATTTGATAAATATTAATTATTAATAGTTTATTTTAAAAACGATTTTTCTTAAAAAAGTTTTATTAGGTCTATTACTCTTTCTACAATAGTTTGAATTACTTTATTGAAATGGTTTTCTGTCTATTTTTTATACAAAACAACAAACTGTTTTATTTGATATTTTTGCATAATTTCAACAAATGAGACCCACCCATTTAATACTTATTCAATTACCGAATTCATTATAGTATTTTCCTTTCAACTTAAATTTATTCTTATCTGCTCCAGGAAATGTTCAAATCACCTTCAAACTATTTGCACAAAATAAACAGACACCATGAATGAGCAAAAAATAAAGTAAAATAAAATAAAATTCGTCCCAACATGAAAATTACATTTCTTAAATATATTATAGAAATTTCACAATAACGTTGTTGTGGATACAGAAATGTTGGAGCTTTAAGTAGTGGCCAACGCCAAAACGATTTCTTGCAACGAACACTTTATGAATTGTTGAATGTTTGGAACCATTAAAATGTGTGGAAGTTAAATAAAGCACAAGAGGTTAAACAAGATTGACGATTTGAAAAAAAAAAAAATAAAATAAAACAATTGTTGCAAATTGCTGGGCGGCAGTGGCGTTTATTATTGTTGAAAATGTTTCACTTGCCTAATAAATAAATGGGTCAGGCGGAATGCTTAAGCTTTTGATTTTACTTTGGGACTTTGTAAACTATTTTTTAATAAAGTAATTTATACGAGGTATGTTCAATAGAAAAGGTGAATTCTGAAATTTATCGGGCTAAGCGCATTCGATTAGAGATTTTTTTATGTTGACACACTTGTCTCTAAGAAATGTTCTTTGTTGACTTTGTTTGTGTTTAGTTTGTTTGTGAGAGGAATAAAGTTCGGCGATTTTCTGCTGTGGAAAAAAATGGATCAAAGAATTTGCATCAAATTTTGTGTAAAAAATAATAGAAATAAGTGCTCAAAAGCACTTAAGTTATTGAGAGTGGCATAGAATGATTGAACTCTGAGACAGAAAAAATTTTCACAAGCTTTTCAAAGAAGGTCGAGAAGATGTGAATGATGATGCTCGTCCTGGAAGTTCCATCACATCAGAAACTGATGGAAATGTTGAGAAAGTGGTGAAAATTGTTATGGATAATCGTTGAATCACTTTTAGATAAGTTGCAGAGGATGTCGGCATATCGGTTGGCTCATGCCATACAATTTTTTCGCAAATTTTGGGCATGAAGAGTTTTCAGCAAAGCTTGATCCAAAATTGCTGAGTTTTGAACAAAAAACCATCGCATTTGAAGCGCTCAGGAAATGTTTAATGACGTTAACGACGAGCCAGGTTTGCTTAAAAGGCTCATAACTGCTTACGAATTATGGGTATATGGTTATGACGTCGACACCAAAGTCCAATCGTCCGAATGGAAGAGAAAAATGAAAATTTATTGAACAAACCTCGCTTGCCTATTTAAAAATCTAATTTATTTTACAACATAAATCTACATAAAATAAGAATTGAAATAAAAGGTTAAATGAAGATATAAAAGGAGGCTAAATAAGAATATTTGCTTTGGCATAGATAAAATTCAGTTCTTAAATCTTTTTTTCTTTTCTAATATAACTTTCCGTGCAACATAGGATCATCAAACTATATATTCCAACAAGAGAAATGAAGTCTAAATAATTCAATACTTATATAAAAACCTGCAAATACTATATGAGAATTTCATAGAATTCAAATATGTTAATTAGTGTGTAATAATTTTAGGAAACTGTTGTACAAACACAAGTATATAAATTTGAATGCTTTCCAAGCGAGACTCAGTTAAATTTATTGATGATCCGGCTGGCCAATAAAATACCGGCATATACTTGTCAATATCTATTTAGCCATCAACAAACAGTAGATTTTTTTTTACAAAACAATTGTTACATTAGCCTGAATAATGTTTAATAAATATTGTTAAATGATTTCTGTTTAAAAAAATTAAATTAGCATTGCACTTCTTAAAATTCGATTTAATGACATTTAATGGTAATGAACGTGGAAGTTCCAAAGACATAACAATGAATATGGTCAGGATTTTTGCTAAATATAAAAAAGGTTTTAAAGTTGTGCATATAAATGCGCAAAGCATTAATAATAAAACTGACGAATTTAAATTTATTTTTGAGAACTCTGGCATTGATGTAGTTTGTGTTTCGGAAACATGGCTCACAGAATCAACACCTGATAGCTTGATATGTCCATATGGCTTTAAAGTTTTTAGGTGTGATAGAGCAAGCCATGGTGGTGGTGTGGCTATATTCGTGAAAAGCAGTATTTCCTGCAAAATATGCTGCAAATCATCTTTTGCACCTAATTCAAATGAACTCGGAATTGAGTTTGTCATCATTGAAATTTTGTCATTTGGCAAAAAACTCTTAGTGGGTTGTGTATATCGGCCTAATAAAAGAATACAATTTTCGCCTCTGTATTCTATACTTGAAACTCTTGCCCCACAATACGATGATATTATCATTACTGGCGATTTTAATTCCAATATATTAATGGAGACGAATCTTGCTGACAATATGTTGTCATTTGGACTTTTTCCCGCTAATACTGAAAATCCGACACATCATACATCTACAACTAGTACCCTCATTGACCTTTACTTCGTGTCTAGTATTACGAACATTAATTTATATGACCAGATATCTGCGTCATGTTTTTCCAAACATGACCTTATATTTTTAAATTACAACTTTGTCATTCATGATTTTGAGCAGAGTTTCACTTACCGTGATTTTAACAGCCTTGATTTCACCCGTTTATCTGAATATTCATCAAACATTGCCTGGACTAATATCTACTTTATGCCAACCATTGATGAACAGTCTTACTTCTTAGAACACAACATTCAATGTCTTTTTGATTTAACAGTACCAATCAAACATAAAAAAATAGCACATAAACATAAACCATGGTTTTCAAACACTATAAAACAAGCTATATATCAAAGGGACTTAGCATATGCCAGGTGGAAAAATATAAAACTTTTGACCTGAAACTGCAATACACAACTGCTAGGAAAAATGTTAATAAACGCATAAGACTTGCTAAAACTGAATACTATTCCACACGTTTCAGCACTGCAATTGATTCTAGACAAACCTGGAATACTATTCGTGAAATAGGTATTGGCAGGCAGTTCAACAACATAGACTTAAATGTAGATGCAAATATGCTTAATAAAACGTTCACTAATGCTCCTGTGATCCAAACAAATCCGTCTTTTTATAATTTTTCCTCATCCGCAATAAATACAGATAATGAATTCAACGGTAATTATTTTCGCTTCTCATGCATATCACAATTTGATGTAATGTCTACATGCTCAATAATAAAATCAAACGCAGTTGGAACTGATAACTTACATCCCAAATTTATTAGAATACTTATGCCTCTAATTCTCCCATACGTCACTTACCTTTTAAACAATATTATTATGTCCCAAATATTATTATTACCCAAAGGTAATGGTGAATATAGACCAATAGCCATATTGTGTTTTCTTTCGAAAATATTGGAAAAAATATTGTATAAGCAAATGATTTCACATATAAATATTAACAACATGCTTTATAGCAAACAATCTGGTTTCCGCGAGAATCATAGCTGCGTTACGGCTCTTGTGGAAGTAAGTGAACACATACGGCAGGGATTGGAGAATGGGAACATAAATTTCTTAGTACTTCTTGACCACTCCAAAGCATTTGACACGGTAGACCATGCCACATTAATTAACAAATTAAAATATTTTTTCAGATTCTCGAGTACATCAATTAACCTTATTTCATCATACCTTTCAAATAGAACACAATCGGTTTTTATAAACAATGTTTGGTCTGATAAACTGACCCTTAAAAGAGGAGTGCCTCAGGGCTCCATATTAGGCCCGCTTCTATTTTCAATATATGCAAATGACTTGCCAAGAATGCTTTCAAAGTGTAACATCCATCTTTATGCAGATGACATACAACTTACTTTAAATACCGCAGTTGAAAACATTGCCACAGGTGTCTCACAGTTAAATAATGAATTAAAACAAATTTATCTCTGGGCTAGTGCAAATGGACTCTGTTTGAACCCTAAAAAATCAAAATGTATTGTAATCTGCAAAAAAAGTATGACTCCTTTTATTTCTGGGGATATCGTTTTAAATGGGGAAAAAATTGAAATCGTTAATAGAGCGAAAAATCTAGGCATAATTTTTAATAATCATTTGACTTGGACAGATCATGTAAACTCACTGGTTGGCCAAATGTATTTTAAATTACGAGCGCTTTGGTATACACAATACTTCACACCCTACAGAATTAGAATCCTACTTGCGAAGACTTACTTGGTTCCTTCCTTATTGTATGGGTGTGAATTATTTTCTAACTGTGATTCTGTTAGTCGAAATAAACTAAATGTTTTATTTAACAATATTGTACGGTATGTGTACGGACTGAGAAGTTCCGATCATGTTTCCTCCGTATCTAAAAAACTTTATGGAGTCAGTTTCGATAATCTATTAAAAATCCGCACTCTGATTTTTTTGCATAAAATAATACATACTCAAACTCCCAAATACATATTTGAAAATATACGTTTTTTCCAATCGCCACGAAACCGAAACATTATTATACCTCGACATCAATGCCTAGTCTCTGAATGGCAATTTTATGTACATTCTGCTAGACTTTGGAATAATCTTCCACTATGTCAGCAACTAAACAGCAATGCTAATAATTTCAAAAAATTTGTAGTGAACTCTTTTAAATAAAATTTTGTAGTTAATTCTTTTACATTATGTGCAATTTTCTATGTACTATACATATAAGTATATTTTTTAGTACCTTTTTAATTATTGCAAACGCTTTTATGTATAACGCATTCCGTTCCTGTACTATAAATATAAGATCAATTCTTGTTGTACAGGAAGTAAACCAATAAATAAATAAATAAATAATAAAAATAAATAATAATAAAAACTGAACTAAAAATATGATTCAAAAAACACCGTAAAATAGGTACTTAAATTGTGTCCTTAAATCAACTAAACGCTTTTTTCATTATAATTTTATTAGCACTTTTTTTTCATATGTTTTGCATATTTTAGCATATTTTCCCATACTAGCATATTTTGGAGATTAACTTTTCGCAATACTGTTACGGACTGATCGCTACTTTTGCAAGCTTGTCAATACCATCTCAATTGCTAAGGTTATCACATAAACTAAAATCATTTATTAAACATTTGTGAAAAAAAATCTATTCCATATTATAAGAAATAAATAATAATTTCATAATTGTTTGCTAGTTTCCCGCAAATGTTTTTTTCAGTTCTTATCTGCAAAAAAAAAAAAAACAAATGTTTGTTATACATAAATATTTTTTTAACGTTGGAATTATAATTCTTTTAGATTTATAAAAAAATAAAATGATTGAAATTAATAACAATTGAAAAGATTGTGTAGTGAGAAGAATCCCAAGCCTTAGCAGCTGTTAACAACATTTGATTATCCAATTTTCGATGCTCTTTTTCAAAATGAAGGATAGTAAAGTGTAGTTTTTATTTAAGCCTTTCAAAGCTTAAGCCGAATAGAAAAAACACTGTAAAAATTTTTGGTACTACTTATTTAAATATTGTACACTTGCTTTGGTCATTTTGAATATTGGCATACCTTCCCTCTATACCATGCATATTATGAAATAAGTTCCGTTTGTAGAATTATTTGTTTAGAAATCATTCAAAGTTGTATACGTGCTATAAGTCTTCTAATACATTTGCAAAACAATTCCTGAAATGGAATTATAAATGTATGCGAGGTGAGCTTAAAAATTGAGTTGATTGCTTGAATTGTGACTGTAGGTCGTTCTTTTAAGTTTATATTGGCACAATCTTCCCGACTATATGTACTTATGTATATTCACATTTTAGATTATAGAGCACTTAGGCATACATAAATATTAGAAGCGTTTTGAGGTACTTGGGCTATTTTCTGCTTTGCATCATGACAACGAAACTGCTTGCTCAGTATTCGTTGCTTGTAAGTGACTTTTTTTTAACCAAAAACATCCAATTATGTCTCGATCTGCATATTCGTGGGATATGGGCTCCTGCGACATTGTTCTGCTACCAAAGAGACCCATGAAAAGACGGAAACTTTAAACGATTGAGGTTAAGTACCTCAGACTGCAACGCTAAAAGAGCTCAAGGGCTGCACGAAAGTATAGTTATAAGAAGTAACTTGAGGATTAGATGAAGCGTCTGAAAGTGATTACTTTGAAGGATAAAAATTTGTATAAATAAATTTTATAAAAATAAAATTTCTCCTTATTTTTGGTACACAATAGAAAATTTTTAAAACTCTTTAAAACTATACGGGATGTTTTTTGAATAATATCGTTCTTTTAGACCTAAAATATTTCTGGGTGCCTCGACATTCTAGTGGGTAGTGTACTAGCGTATCAGTTGAGGAGATTGTAGTTCCAATTGTTACATTAATTTCTTAAATCTTATTTTGAGTCTTTTATGTAACATGGACCTTGTTGGGCCAAATTAACACAAGTGCTAAAAATAAAAGGCTTTCAGGAACAGGGTTTCTTGGGCTCTTTTTAGTTGTTTTTTTTTCAGACTTTAGTATATCAGTCTCAATATTCTCCTACGACCAATATATTCTTAGCCATTTTCAAATTTAGATTTTACATATAGATGGGCCTTATTACAAGTGTCGTTGTCGTATCTCGATTTTGAGAATTTTTTAATAAATTAAACAAAACTTTTGTAAGCTGCTATGATCATTAGGAGTATTGTTTGTTTTTTGAATTTAAAATCGTGTAACATTTGCTTGGACAAATTGTAAAAATAAAATCTATTTATCGCAGATCACTAAGTGCACATTTTCTCGTTAAAAAGGGGAAAATGTTACACATTTTTTTTAGAAAAGAAAACAAGTTTCTAAAATATGTTGCTTAAGATAATTTGGCTACAAGTGGTCCATATTGAGGCAAGTAATGAACTATTGATCGTAGAAAAAAATTTAAACAAAAAGTAAATTTCGCAAAAAGTTGCACAAACCCTAATTTTTTCTAAAGTTTGTTGTAATTGTATACATATTTATATGTATGTTTGAAATAGTTTTTGTCGCTATTAAAACGTCACGGTTGTATAATTATTGTGGATCGATTTAAATTTAAAGACATATATTGTTTAATTAAAATTACATTTCTACGACAACTGAGATGTATATGCATTTTTCTAGCTGATTTTGTGTTGCGCTTAATCGCCATGAAGGTCATCTACTAAACTTGACTAAAATACTATTTATATGAATAAATAATAAAATTAAAGATAATGCAAATGCTCTATATTTACACTGAAGATAAGTCTATGAACTACTATGTAATTAAATTCATTTTTTTATTTCAGAGGCAATTTTTTGGTCAATTGGTTGTTCCACAATTTTTCGACTCAAGCTGAGTTTTGATCCGTAGCGATTTTCTTTGAGAATAAATACATGTATTCTCGTATTATCTGCACGTCTGAATGTGTTAAAAAGAAAAGTGATTTTTTATCTAAAGACTAGTGTTTTATTCAAAAAGTCATGGGGACTTATTGGGTCACCCTCGTACTATATATGAATCACTTTACCGGTGACATTGTCCGGGAGGGCAACGATTTTTTCCTGGCCCAATGCGATCGTTTTTTTCTAATACTCATTAAATCGACCCAGTAAGTTGGAGCAACATTCGGCATTGATTGTTTTACACCTCTTGAAGGTAGTCAATATGGATTATATCGTGTGTGTCCAAAAAATGGTCAGCTTGACTTTATTGGACGATTCACGCGGA
The DNA here is from genome assembly GCA_963681545.1 of Germaria angustata. NCBI lineage: Eukaryota > Metazoa > Arthropoda > Insecta > Diptera > Tachinidae > Germaria > Germaria angustata. The sequence goes on from OY813000.1 coordinate 9,589,100, forward strand.
GTAAACCACTGTTTTGACTGGTGTTTGATTTCGAAGCTGTTACACGATTGCGTTTCTGGTTGTGTGTGTATGTGTATATGTGGCTCCCATCTTGCAGAGAGCTTTTTTATATCCAAGTGATCATTCTAAATTGAAACCACTAAGTCATGTGATATGCCTATGACTTCCACAACGAAATATGATAAACCACTTTTTTACCATAGAAATTGATGGTGCAGAAATCCCATAGTATTTATAGAACTTATCCTGGTTGAAAAGATGGTTTTCCCCGCAAAAACTAATGCATAATAAGCATGCGAAATTCACCTTTTTCCCTTTTTTTCAAATCACGTGGTAGTCTTCTCTCAAAGGCAAAATAAATGACGCAGCTTGTTAAAATTTTGATAGGAGTCAACTGACAGATGCCTGCTGAGAGGAGCAGTGTTACTGTTTCAGTCAAGAGATGGAAAATTCACAGTCACGGAATTGTTCGGCCATCTTTAAATATTTAGTTTCATCATTTTATTATTAAGTAAAAAAAGAAATTGGAAGGCAGGCACAGTGTGTCGTAGGCCTTGCATAAGCCGTAAACTGACCTGGCCTGCATTACCATGCCCCGTAATAAAATATTTCTCATTGATCCTCAGGAGAAGATCAAATATTTACACACCAACTCGTCTAAAAATTTAAATAGGGAATATGTTGTTTTATTAAGTTTCAGTAGACAGTTTGCAATAACTAATAATTCTTTCCGTGTAAATCTTACAATTTTTTTTGTAACTCTGAACTTATTCTTGCACATTATAATTAATGATGCGAACAAGTTCTCATATATCATTCACTTAATACCGACATAACATTAGTATTCTGACTTCCTCCAAACCCCTCTAATATTTTATCGCTTATACGAGTATATTTTGTGCTGACAGCATAAACACGCTGCTGTAAAAATAATATTAGTGCTATTACAACAACAACAACGTTATGCTTAAATGATTTACGAGATCATTTATAAAAAATAAAAAGTTCTTTCACAACCTGAATTTCATAAAATTGCTTGACGTTGTGCAGTTAGAGCTCTCGTCTAAAGAGAAGCAGACACACGGAAGAATGGACGGACGGCTAAACGTGTTTGTAAAAAGTTAATATAAAAACCTTTTCAGCAAACAAAAAAGTTTTATTTCATTTAGTTAAAAAGCTATTACTTGGATTGCATAAGCAATTTTTTTAAGTATTTTTCTAATATGTTTGTTAGAACAGTGGGGCAAGGATTAGTTACGTATTGTATTTATTTCCAAGAATTGTACTTTCAGTTCTTTATGAGTTATATTACGTTGCATATTACGTTGGGATGTAAAGAAATTTAAAAATTAATCAAATGAATATATAACAAAAAGTTAACCAACGCTTATACACCACGTATAACCATCTGATAACTAAAACATCTAGTATTTGCTCTTGTAGCTCTGTATTACAAAGTGTATACAAAAAAAATTTTGTCTGCTAACTTTTGAAAATTTTACTATGAAATTGATGATGTCATTACTTTTTTAAAAATTCTGTTTTTTTTCGGTACCTTCTTGAAATATAAAAAAAAATTTTCTGTTACAATATATGAAATATAAGGTGGCATAAAAGTAATATTATTTGAACTGGCTGCTAATTTATTGTATATGAAAAAGAAGAACTCTGATTTCAAAGAAGTTTATTTGAAAGTGTAAAGTTTATGACATTAATTGCAAAAACTATATCGCTCAAATGCGTTCGCCTCACGGCATTTTGAATTGCGGCTCTCAAAACATCTGGCTCCAAATTGGCCAATCCTTCTTCAATGTCAGCTTTCGAGATTGGCAAACGCAAGATTTCAAAAAGCCCTAAAGGGAGAATTCTGATGCTGTTTGATCTGGTGATCTGGACGGCCAGTACAGTACAAGCGGGAGATCACTCGATCCGGAAATTAGTGTCTCAAAATTTCCATCCTCGCCCGAGCTATGTCAGTGGTTGCACCGTCCAAATGTAGCAAAAAAGTTCTTGTAACGCTCATCATCTACGCTTACGGAGGTGCCATCCCCGTCTGCTATAAATAGGGGCCAATCGCTTTTTTACTGCAAATGCCGTATGCCGTTCCAAACAGTCACTTTGAGGCGATACATGCCATGTGGATTATACAAATTTTTTTTGTTAACAGAACTTGTTAAGTGGAAATGGGTTTCGTGCGCATTGAGCACGATAGCGAAATTTACGATACTGAAAACTTGTCAAATACGCAGTAACAATAATTTCACATTTTTTAGGTGTGTATCCTTCCATGGGTTGTTGACCTCAAATTCTCCGTATATGTTTATCATAAATGTCAAAGCACATTGACATTTGGCGCCATCTACAAAAATGGCAGTCAGTTAAAAATATGACATTACTTTTGTGCCACTTGATATGTTTAAAGAAAAGTGTACGAGTATAACATGAAAATATTTCCAAAAAGAATTAGCAACCTTGTAGCAATTGCTGCACGATGACTCATGTTGAGCAGTTTACTAGCAAGGACTCAGTACCTTGTTAGCCAGTGCTTGACAAGTGTATTATGATTTACTTGTATGTTAAGCACTTGCCAATGACGAAATTTAGATTTTTCTTTGTAACATGTAAAACATTTTCCCTATTCTTATGGCAATATTTTTTTTAGAAATTAAAACTCCATAAGTCGTACACAAATTGCAACATTGCTTAATCTCAAGGGCTACTAAAAAGGAGTCCTCGTTACATTGCAAAATTTTCATTTCAATTGTTTTCTTTATTTTTATAAAAACAAGCGTATTGCTAGCAAAAATTAAAATGTATGTTTGTATTTCTTAAAATCTACCCTTCACCTCATCAGCATCAGTTATTCGCAACAAAATGATCATGAACTTGAACCACAATAATTGAGTCAAAAACTTGAATCACAAAAGTGCGTGTTGTGTGCGTATACAACTGCACTCAGACACGTACCAGTGACAGTCAATTATGTCGGACATTTGGGCAAGTTGGAGGCAAAATAAACTGAACTAAAACTCATGGCCACTAAACACGCACAGGTAGTTCGCTATACAGACCGCATAAATCTAATTGAACTAAATTGAAAAGAAAAAATAAACTTTTTTTATTATTGTAATAAAGACACTAAATATCACTAGTCTGTTATTGAAGTTGCTTAAGTTGCTTTTACACTGAAAGAAAAGTATGTTAACTTTTCTATAAAAATTTTAATTATTTAATATTGAAATTCATTATTTCGGGAAATTCTCCCCAACTTATTGTTAAAACAATTAGTTTTTGTAAAATTCATTGTATGCTGTGGCTTTAGCTGTTCGTATGCCGGCATTTCATAGGTCTTTAAACCAAATTGTCAGTAAATTTTGAATGTTTTAGCGACCTATAAAATGTCGGCATATGAACAGCTAAAGCCACAACAAACAATGCATTTTGCAACAACTCTAAAGCCACAACAAACAATGCATTTTGCAACAACTCTAAAGCCACAACAAACAATGCATTTTGGAAAAAATTAATTTTTCAATTTATTTTCAATATCAAATTCAAAGTGTTTTATCAGAGCGATTTTGTTGCACGCATTTGCGAGGATATTTGAAAGTTCTTAATGCCATACAGCATTTCTAAATCTCTCTTACTTCAAAATATCACATTTCCAGTTCAAATTCATAAAATTAATTCTAATTATGTATACAGTGACATTTTAAATGAAAACTGAGCAAAGATATAAAAATATGGTTCTTGTCTCTGCTAGTCAAGTTTAAGATTATCTTCTTACCGGGAAAAGTGTGCATCTCTTGCTCTTCTTAAAAAAGTATTTTTTTGTTGCCATTTAAGGGGGAAAAAGGAAACTAGTGATCTTTAATAAGCCCAAAGTTATGAGGAAATACCGCGCAATGCTGTAAGATAGTAATTTATGCATTTTAAATTATACACATTATTTTTTTTTTATAAATTGTTTAATAATATACCATATACTTTTTCGAAAAGAAAGCACTTCCTATGCCATCCCTTAAAGACAATGATTTCTTCTATCAAAATAAATTTCTTCAAACTAATCCTAAATGCTTACAGCTCTGTTAAACAACAACTAAGCGAAGATAAATAAATGTGGTTTGTGTCTCAGCTAATCGCAAAGTGAATTTATTTCATTGAAAAAGTAAAACATGTTTTTTTGTCCTTTTGTCAAAGACAAAAAGGCCAAAAGTGTTCTTTATTAAGAACAAACTTAATAAGAAAGGGCGCTCAATTCTGTAAAAGAGTTGATAAATTATTATTTTTTCGTAAATTTAAGAAAATAATATTATTTTTTCAAAAAAGGACACTGCACAAAGTGTTCTCACTCAAATATTTATACCCCTTTACAAATTTTCGTAGCTTCCTCTTCTGATTAATAAAACTTCAAACCCATAATTTCTCTCAGTGTTTTGATATTGTTACGGGTATTATTGTGAACGTAACTGTTATTAAAAATTGATTTATTTAAAAATATCAAAAACTTCAAGACTTTAAGTGAATTTTTCATACATTTTTCTATCTGTATATTGTCATGTTTGACACAACAAAGCAGCCAGTACAAAAAAACACGTTTGTAATAAAAAATCTTTTAAAAGATTTCAAGTTTTAGCTTTTGAAACAAACTGTGGCACTCATACACACAAGTTGAATATGGGGAAGTTTAAATTAGCCGCAGCTGCCACTGACACATTAAATGTGTATCACTTGTAGCAGCGCAATTTACAGAACTACCATTATTTACAAGGAGAAAAAAATCGAAAGTGTTTCTTTGTTACAAATTTCAAAATAAAACTGGACTTTATATTCCATTTTCTATGTTTTATTTTGGTGGCATTTTCTAAACATGTGAAATATGTTGTAACTCTAATGTACATATGTATATACATCAGTTTGTTGCTGTTGTATACGATTACGAGTAGGTTATATTTATTGCTTATATATTTTGCAATTATCGTAGATAAACATAAAATCCCACAACTGCATGAAATGACACAACGGCAGTTAATTCTTGAGTAGCACCCATTCTAATCAAATGTTGCATGAACAAATTGTGCAAATGGAAAATGGTTTTAAGACTAGACATTAATGCATGCAACCAGATACTTGCATACATTATTTACATATATATGTAAATTAAATTTTCTCTAAGGATTACTAAGCACTGACGTACAATTTTGATGCAATAGAGCGAGAGAGAGAGAAAGTGAACATAAATGTCGTCATCAAATATTGATTTGCCACCATTTTGTGAGAAAATCTTTTAAAAAGTACCTATGTATATAAAAAATACCTTTTAAAATAATTCTTTTAAAAGAAGTACCTTTTGAAATGTATGATTTAAGAAAAGTAACTTTTGAATAAAATACCTTTTGGGAAAAGCTTAAGAAGTACCATTTGATATTAGAGCCTTTTAAAAATAGTACTTTTTGAAAAAATACTTTTTTATAAACAGAAACTTAAAAAAGGTTCGGTTTGGGAAGAGTCAGCTTTGATAAAAGTACACTTCTTAAGTAGTGCCTTGTTAAAAAATGGGTCTTTTCAATAAAAGTGATTTTGTAAAAAGTATTTTTTAAAGCAAGTACTTTTGAAAAAAAACTATCTTGTAAAATATGTTATGAAAATTATACCTCGTGAAAAAATTTATTTGAAATAAAACCTAGTAAAAATGTTATTAAAAAAAAAATTCTTTATAAAGGGTACTTTTTCGAAAAAGTACCTCTCAAAAGGGTATCTTTTGAAAAGAGTATATATGAAAAGAGCATTTTTGAAAGGGCACTTTTTGACAAGAGTACCTTTTGAAAATAGTACCTTTTTAGAAGTGTACCTTTTGGAAAAAAGAACCGTTTAAAAAGTACATTTTGAAAAAAGTACCTTTTGAAAAAAGTACCTATGGAAAAAAGTGCCATTTGAAAAAGTACCTTTTGAAAATAGTAGCTATTGGAAAGAGTACCTTTTAGAAAAAATAACCGTTTGAAAAAAGTACGTTTTGAAAAAAAGTACCTTTTGAAAAAGGTACCTTTTGAAAAAAGCATATTTTTAAAAAAGTACCTATTGAAAAAAGTACCTTTTGAAAAAAGTACCTTTAAAAAAGTACATCTTAAAAGATTTTTGCTTTTTGAGAAAATCACGTATTGAAACCTGGTATTTTTTGAGAACATGCCTTCTGGCAACCATCCTTCGAAAAGCTGTCAAGTAGCTTCAATAATATCCGCTATCAATTGTCTAAGTTCAAAAGTCCTTATTGGAGGACGCGATGCCGTTTGAAAATTTTTTTTGATAAAAGATTCTTTTACACACTTATTTTTGTATGAATTCTAATAAAATTATCTAAGGTAAATTTGGTAAAAAGTGCTTTTTGAATAAAGTACATTTTCGAAAAATATGATTTTGAATTAAAGTATCTTAAAAAAGGTATTTGTTGAAAAGTGTACTTTTTGAAAAAGTTAAATATTAAAATATTAAATATTAAAATATTAAATATTAAAATATTTCACTTTTTATTTATATTTTTCCTCTTATCCGCCGACTTTTAGATCTACATATCTTTATCTATATATCTATACATCTATATTTATAGTTCTCTATATACCTAGTACTATATCCATAATATTATTTTTTTTTTTTCATTTCTTGTATTAAGAATTTAACTCCAAATTATTGTTCCACATTCATATACATACATACATGCATGCATAGTAATAATACCCAGCCACCAATAAATAAACTTCTGTAAGATTTGTCTGTGTCTGCTTGTCTGTCTGTCTGGCCATCTGTCTGACATCGATTTGCTGCTGTTGAGTGCCGGTGTTGTGTTGTTTTATTACATTTCATGTTTCTAATTCTCATTATTTGCGAATATTCCAGCGCTTTCATATTGATTGTAAGTCGCTGTTGTTATTGTTGTTGTGTGCATTTTTATGGCTTTATAGTTCATTTGGGAATTTTTCGTGTAGTGGCATTGTGTTATAAACAATTTTAGTATATAAACCACCACATAAACTTGGTTTAAAACATAATCAGTTTAGACTTCAACATAGTCTCAGTCTCAACACAGACCTCTATTGAACTTTTTATTTTATATATTTCCTCCTTAAACTAAGTTTAATATCTACTCAACAAAATGTTCAAATTGGTAAGTCCTTGAGCAAAAACAAACATCCTTCTTGTAATTTTACAGTAACATGACAAACAATTGCGATTCACACAATCGCAGGTGGTGTTGTCTGCTCTTCTTGTTGTAGCTGCTGCTCGTCCTGGTTACTTGTCAGCCCATGGGCCTTTGATTTATTCCGCCCCAGCAACTGTGATCCATGAACCAGCTTATGCTAATGTCGGTACCGTTGTTAAGTCCATCCCCACTGCCGTTTCGCACCAATCAATTTCTCAGGTGCATAGTTCTGCTCATGTGGTGCAACCAATTTTGGCTCCTGTCCTCAAGACCACCATTGCTGCTGCTCCAATTGTACATGCCGCTCCTGCCATTTCATATGCTCATGGTGTACATTTGTCATCTTGGTAAAAGCTGACTAACAACAACAACGAAACTTCAACAATTTCATTCAACGTTCTTAAAATAATTACAAATGATGTGTGGATTTTATGATTAGATCCTCAAGCTTTCAATTATTTACTGCCACAGTTGGCAAGTAATCCGGTTCGGACAGTTGGACGCCTTTCAAAATTCTAAATGACCTCATTTTATTACATTCTAATTCTTAGCTTCCTGCTTCTCTATTTTAATAATTTTCTACTTCACTGCTGTGTAAATATTTAATTTATTCTACTTCTATTTTTCTATATCATTTCAAAGAAATTTGTAATATTTCTTTATGTTTTGTATCTTGCTGAAGCGAAAATTGACTGATAAATGCAATGTTGAAATAAATAAAAAAAAGTTAAAGAAAACCTGATAATGCTTTGATTAATTTTATTCTTAATTTTAAATAATAGTTTCTGCTAAAAAAAACTATTACGAAAAAACTATTACGAATACGAAAGCTGAAGCAGATATAAATTATTGTACATACATACAAATTATTTGCTGCAATATACACACATATACAGTAGATTTGTGTGCAAAGGACACTGAAAGGATTGTTGAAATGTCTCCTGTAGAAGAGAGATATATCTCCTTTCAAAGGAAAACTATTCTGATTTTCCTTTCAGTGTTGTTAAAAATCTCTTTTCGTCTATTATCAAACACGCCGCTGGCACAAATCTGAACAAGCCAATTAAGAACTCAATCCTAGGCTACAATATGTATATATATGTTATTTGGCGGCCCCATTAGTCACGTAGCATAGATTACAAATTGTTAGTCGGAAAAATTTATAATGATGGACAAATTAGCATATATTTTATCTTTCCTTCTTCCAGCTGCATTAAAAGTTGAGCAAGAAAAATTGACGTGTGTGCACAAAGTATTAGTTTAGCCAATTTTGGAAACACACTACGTAAATTGCTGAAAAAACTTGAAAAAAAACAAATTATTGCGGGAAAAACGTCAGATTTAGAAAAAATATTCCTATTTTCTCCCCAAGTGAATTAAAACTTGCGCAAGAAAACTTTATGTATATGAACATCCATAAATGTATGACCCTGTTGATACATAAATGTATGACCCTGTTGACACACAAAGCATGTCCGTTGAAGTAGCCCACTTGTTTGTAGTTTATGCCATGCAAAGATCGGTCAACATTAAATGGAATGTCCTCAAAACACAAGTTTAAATTGATCAAGTGGATGCTCGCGTCTACTCAAAGGAGAATGATTGCTATGCTTTTCTCACTGAACTTTGAAGGAACCTGGCAACAGTGTCCGTAAAAATACAGTGTCCGATTTAGGAGGCTGCCTGTATTTTGTAAAATTCATAAGCGATAGAGAATTCTCATATTGTATTTGATTATTTTGGCATACAAATATGAGGTTGAATGTTTTCCAGCTGCTTGGTTTAACGACCAATGAAATGTCGGTATATGGACAACTGACAAATTTGAAAATTTCAAATATTTTATGGTTGCAATTTCGATAAATTTCAATATTGAATATTGCTAATGTTGACTCTATTGAAGGGTATATAAGATTCGGCACAGGCGTATATAGTAATTTCACTTTTTTCAAGTCAATGACTCCTTTCATTTGATTGAAATGACACGATATTCCCCTTGTATTTTCTTTGTTCGATATTCATAATAGAATGATTGTTTTTTGTTTATTTATTTATAAAATGTTTATAAAAACAATAAATCATATAAATAAGCGATTTTATGTTCGGTGATAATTTAGTTATAAAAAATTTATTTCGTATGAATTGAGAATTATTTTTGTGCTTATGAGAACACATTTAATAATTTTTGTTTCTATTGCTTAATTATCAAATAAGAAACTTTCAAATGTTAAACGGATGCTGTCTTGGGAGATAAATTTATTTGACAGGTTATTAAAATTGATTTTAAATTGAGTATATGTGGAAGAGTGTTTGACTTTGAAAGAATCGAAAAGCAGGAGGCCGTTTGGCATGTTTTTACCAGAATTCAAATACGCAACTCCAAAGTCATCAGTTGGATGACCCCCATTCTTAAAAAAAACACTTTAACCTTGAAGAGCACAAAGTTTTCTTAAAAAGAAAATTCTGTTAATTTGCGCCATTTTCTTCTATTGCTGTTGTAGTCTCTGAACGTGTATTACTTGACTTAATATTGTTGTAATGCAGTCGTTTGAATATATTAAATTTTTTCAAATATTTTTTCCGGAAATTTCATATCGTGTTTACACAGGTCATTTAATAGTGCGCGTGACCAAGGAACCAAATCATACTCTGTACTAAAACGAAATACTTTGTTTAGCAGTAGACAAAATGTGCAATAATTCATATTATCAGTGGCCCTGAACTTGAATTTAATAAATTCAATTCCAAGAGGAAAAAACCTTAAAGACAAGATGGAATAAAAAAATATAAATTCCAAATGCTTAAAGATAATTTATTAACTATTGGTTGGGAAGACGTTTACGGAAAATTATTTTGATTAATTTTTGAAATAATATTATGGGAGATCAGATTAAACAAGGCCGGCAAGTAACACACGGATTTAATTAGAAAAGTTCATAGTGGCTTCCATAATTTCTCCATGTTGCAAACTCTCCATTGCCTCTAAGAATGCAAAAGCAGAGAATTCATCAGCTTAGGCTGTGGCCACACTCCTCTGGGATTTGTGAAGCGAGAGATGATGCAGGTGGCTGAAAACTACACCAAAAATATGCGGTGAGGAAATGTGAATATATAATGACAGTAAAGCTGTTGTAAAATATTCATCGGGTGTTTATGAATGGCGTGTATCTCTACAACAGATAGAGAAACATTTGCACCTGATACTACTCGGGCTTCAAGGAAACAGAAGTATGTCGGTCAACATTTTCACGGACGGCCCTAAGTGGAAGCCTGCTGATCTGCGGACCTGGAATAGACCTTTTCGGATCAACTGCATGGTCTTGCATCAGCTTTGACTGTGCAGTTCAAATCAATGTGGTATTCAAACTGCCGTTTAACAAGTTTTGTAGAAGATGTTATAATGATGAGGCAGGTGAAACTATTGGTCATCTCTTCTGTTCCCTTTTTCGATTTCTAATCACCGATTTATTATGCTGAGAAAAGGCAAATTTTAGTTTTTCTTTCTTGCAGAATAATAAATTCAACAAGAATTTGTCATTTAACGAAATGAATAAATTTCACATCCGTAAGGCTTACGAATTCGCCAGTAGTTACGATTTCTTTTTGCTTTTATAAGAAATAATTTTATTGCTATCAGTTGTAGGCAAATAGTGCTTTTGGGAAGATTTTAGGAAAGAAGTGTTGTTTTACAGAAAAAAGTATTTTAAAGTCGAGTTTCACTGATTTGTACAAGTAGTTCCTATTAAGAAAAAAAACCACATTTGATCATCTTTACTTGAAGTTGAAAAATTAACCATTGGATTTCTAGAAGCAATAAAAATGTTGTCCCTTTTAATGACTTTAATTTTTTTCAATGGGTCATATTCATAACCTTAAGGCAAAACGATTTTCTGGAAATACTTCAAATGTCACACGTCTGAGAGCATCATTTACATTGTAACGTGGAGAGCCGTACATATCACCTTTGATCTTTATTCACATAAACTTAGTTGTTTTGTTCACATGTTTAAAAGACCCCGTACTTGCCACAACCAATATTTATATAGGCAACGACATGAAGTCTACTGATAACAGGTCGCGCAAAAGTAATGATCTGGCATTTTTCTATTTCATAAAACATTTATTTGAAAGTGTAAAATCGATGTCATTATTTGGAAAAAAATTATAGAGCTCAAACGGCCACCTTCCGAGTTGATGCGTAATTGCGCTCTTTGTACAGATTTTGAATTGTTGCTCGCAAAACATCTGGCTCCAAGGGCCTATAATTTTTCACTGCAAATGCCGCACCAAACATTCACCTTGAAGGGATGCAATGGATCTTCATGCATTTCACGTGGAATCTCTGTGAACCAGAAACGTAAATTTAGTTTGTTACCAGAACAACTTGAATGGAAATGAAACGGTTAGCAGGCAGCGAATCACAGCGAATTCGCGCTTTTTAGGGGAAAATTTTCAAATTTTGAAACAAAATTCGTTATAACGAATGTCTGCTGATGACTAATTGTGTTCATCGTCGTTTCATTGATGAAAATGGCGACGATATATACGCTGCGTTAAAACGCTAGACTGAGAATTTGTCAAATATGCAGTAATAATAATTCCACTTTCTTGAGTTGTGTATCGCTACATAGATTGTTGACATCTATATCTGTATATATCTATATCATAAATGTCAAAGCACAGTGAGAATTGGCGCCCAATTGATATTATGACATTACTTTTACGCCACCTTTTATAAGAAATAACTTAGTCTGTGAGCTGTGAGAGTAAAAGTTGTTTGAAGAGTTTCTGTAAAATGTGCTTCCAAATTAGTAATGAAAATGCGGAATTTTGGACACCGAATAAATCTAATAGTTATTTTTGTGAAAATTATTCCTGTTATGTAATTTTAAAGAAATAATTAATTTTATTAACAGAAAGTGCTTTCTAGAACTATAATTGAATTGCACTTCTTTGTAAAAGAACTTAAAATTTTTAATCAACATGTGTTGTCAACTTGACTTCCTAGGAAGTTGAAAAAATCCACAAATGGATACGTTGCAAGCAATAAAAATTAAAGAAAGATTTTAGATTTCTATGCAGTACACCGTAACGGATTTACAATAGGAAAAGAAGGAGTAATACCGCCAGCTACAACTGATATTCAAGAGAACTATAACAGATTTATGAACAAGCTGATCTCAAGCAATAAGATAAATATTTCGGATTTTTCAAATAAATAAATTCAACTTTATTTTAACAATTTCCATGTCCAACTAATCTCAACCAGTCAAATATATAATGAAATACTATGTGTTTGTTGTCTTTTTATTTTACCACACTCCAGTAGCGGTGTAGGTCAAAGGTGAAGCAGCAGCATATGTGGTTAGAGGGGCAGCATAAGATGAATGTAAAACAGGACCAGCAGCACTGTATGTGTGTACGAAAGGAGCAGAGGCATAGGCTTCTAGTAAAGGTGCTGGAGCAGCTACAGTCTTAAAAACAGTGGGAGCTGGATCAACAGCATAAGTTTCTACTATGGGTGTGGCCAAAGTCTTGGTTGTGTAGGAGGTAGTTTTTACAGCTGGTGCTACAACATCTTCAACAGTGTGTGCTGTGCCATGCACAACAGAGTTGCTGTGATGCGAGATAGAGGTAGGAACACTCTTGACAACATTGCCGACATGAGCTAGACTGGATTCATGAACGGTGACGGTAGGGGCAGAATAGACAACTGGGCTTTCGACTAGACTGGGACGAGCAGCAGCTACGGCGAGGAGAGCAGACAATACCACCTGAAGGAGAAAATGTACAGGAACATAAGTTAGTTATTTTATATAATTGAAAATATATAATTGAGTCATAATGACAGTAATAATAATAGCAATCATAATATTGAAATAAAATAAAATAAAATTAAAATAAAATAAAATAAATTACCAGACAATTTGTGTGTGTTTAAAAAAAAAACATTAAAAAATAAATGTCTCAAGGTACGGCGTGACAAGTTTAACTGACAACCCTTGGTGTGATAGAAAGTGAGAAGAAGTTACTTTTTTCTTCGGATCAAAAATGAAATTTGAAGTAATTCTTAATTTTTATTAAATAAAACTCAAACAAATAATGGCGACGCTGGTAGTATGTGCAACAAGGACTAAATAGTAACACTTCTTAATCTTGTATGTTATTTGTTTTTCAATACAATTTCTTTTCGGTTAAAATTTGAAAAACAAAAATCATTATATGTGATTGTATGTCACAATAGTTCTTTTAAATAGGAGTTGGAGAAAGAAAGGGAAAGTGATATTTTTAACACATGATAAAGAATAAAAAACGAATCTATCGATTTCTGTAATGAAGGTCCTGCTTTGAAGAGTTCGTGGTCTTATTACAATTGTTTTTTATTAAACAAGAAATTATAATTAATACTAAATTAACTCAGCGCTTTATCTACGTGATTTATAAATTTAGGATCTAAATATTATCGGCTAATAACATACCCATACATCCTGTCTTTTTTGCAAAATATTGAAATTTTATCGGGATAATAAAAAACATATTTTAAATATTAAATGAAATAAAATGTGTTCATATAGAACATTAACGTTTTGTGTATTAAATAATTCTAAACCTACAATGACCAGGAAATTTTAAAGGATCTTATACAGGTCGAAGGACCATAAAGAAGCTGCAATGGGCAAAATAGTCCTACTGCGTTAAAAGCTAAAAGTGCAGTAAAATGATAGTTTTCCTATTAAAACCATTTTTACTTCTTTAAACAAAAAGCAAATATTTCGAATAATTCTAAACATGATAAACAAATTTAATATTTATAAAAATCAAGATTTTTTCAAAAATTTATCCTAATGGCGTTTTCTTTTCTGAAAAAAATCATAACAATTTTTTTGTAATTTTATTAAGAAAAAACTATTGGGAAATTTAACTCCCTTACAGGATTACGTGCTCTTGAGGAATGTGAAGAATGTTAAATTCCTCCTTTTTTTCTTTGAAGGATCAATGACACTTTTTCTTAAAAAAGAAACGACTAAGTGACTACTCCTAAATTTTTCGTTTTTTCAAAAAAAAAAAAAAAAAATTATTTATTCCAAAAAATACAAATTTATTTATTTATATTCTCTTTTCACTCACCAACTTAAACATTTTGATTTTGTTTTGAAATTATTCCACAGAAGGTCTGTATTGCTCGATAATTGTTAAGTTAAGAACTGATACCATTTCTACCAGCCGCCAACATTTTTATACTAAAATATAAAACTGAAACATTTAAGCCAAAAAAAAAAAACAAAATTCAATCAATAAAATAACAGTCTATATGTAATTTACCAATTGAACTTGGCCTTGGGCAGAGATTAAACCAGCCAGAATTCTTTTAACAAGAATAAACGCCTGAACACATGAATTAATGAAGCGGAACAATTCGCTAAACAAATAGAAAAATTTTATCAATAAAAGTATGTGGAGGAGTAATAAAAAAAAGAGTAGAATTTTAATGCTTAAAAAAACTAAAACCAATACCTTAAAAAATTGCATGTAGCCGGTATTTCATTAAAACCAAAGTAAAAAAAATCAATTACGTGTCCAACATAATTACGGATTATAAATTCACTGTCTCCACGTTCCAGCGCTGGTATCTGATGCAAGAGTTTAGTAACTTTTTAAACTCAAGCTTACAGATTGTATTGATTATTTTTGCTGGTAACCTTCTGGACTTCTTTCTTAAGTTTGTTGTATTTAGATTTTCTTCAACTTTTCAACATTATACGAGCATGGAAAAGGTAACAGACAGACAATTGTAATTTTGTAACATGCATTACTTGCACTTTGACTTACTTCAGCTTTAATTTGGATGTGTGTTTTGTGGCTTTAACGCCTTCTTTCAGGGTTAAGTTCACTCTAGTCTATTTTGTCTTTTTTATTACACCAGTTGATAAAACAATTTAAAAAACAATTTTTTATTTGCCGGTAAATCATAATGGTTGTGTTATGATTACAACATAAATAAATGAATGAATGACTTGGAAAACCATAAACGGTTTTAATTGAAACAACTTTAATTGCTACGAGCTTGTAAATAATTCAGTTATAAATTTTTATATAAATTCCACCAAAATCTTGAACTCATTAACAGTTCTGTTAACTTTTAAAGCCAAACAACACAGACCCTTCCGCAAACATAAACTTCTTAAAAACAAAATGTTCAAATTGGTAAGTCTTCTATTGTTGTTGTTGACAATAATAAAAACTACTAAGCAAATTGACCAAGGAAAAATATTGCTTTCCAACAGGTGGTGTTGTCTGCTTTATGCGCTGTTACCTTAGCTCGTCCTGGCCTATACGAATCCAGCGTGTATTCAGCTCCTGCTTATGCCACGGTTGCTGTACATGAACCCGCTTATGCTCATGTTGGTGCTGTTATAAAAACTGTGCCTACAGCTGTTTCCCATCAGAGTCACTCAATTGTTCATAGTTCAGCTCATATTGTACAAGATGTCCTGGCTCCTGCTGTCAAGAGCACATTGTATACGACGAAATCTTTAGTTACTCCCGTATATAAAACTTATGCTGCACCAGCTTATATTAAAACGGTTGCTTCGCCTGTTGTCTACAAGTCTTATGCTGCTGAGGCGCCTGTCTTTTATAAATCCTGGTAAACGAGCTTTTAGCGGAAATTAAATTTATTTTGTGTTAATAGTTTGTGTAAAGATTTTGATATGTGATTTTTTTATGGTACATGTAATTGTTGTTGTTGTTCGATTTGGAAATGTATACGAAAATCTCTTAAAATATTTAATATAATTTTATTGGCCATTTAAAAAAATTATTATTAAATATAGTTTTTTTAGCTCGAGGTCTATTTAAAAAAATTATTAAAAAAATTTAATTCAATTGTCATATTAATACAAAAATTTTTCCTGAAGAAGACGCCCAAAGAGGCGTCGAAATATGGAATAAATTATTTTTTATATAGAAAAGACCTAACGCTTGATTATAAAAATCATATATATTAAAACGAAAAAGGTCGAAAAAATAGTGTGAATTAATTATTTAAAAAATTTAATTCAGTCAATTCAAACCCCACTATGGAACAGGCGTTATTATAAAACGAATTTCAATTCTGTTTTATTGTAATTTATAAAAATTATATTTAATTCCCGAAAAAGACATCCAAAGAGGGGTCAAAATATTGAAATAAATTTTTGAAATAAATTTTGTAAAAATAGGCCTCACGCTTGAAAATTTATATTTAATAATAAAATGTCTTCAAATTAAATTGAATAAAGACTTTATTGGAAGGAATTCAAATATATAATATATAAGGAGGCATTATGGCAGCAACATTTTTTAAAGCGAAATTGAATTTTATTGAAATATGTTAACAATTTAACTAACAGTTTTTTAAATAGTTTCTTTAAAAAATAAGACACCTATGTTTTGCCCTTCCTGCATGCATAATAAGGCCATGTTCTTTTCTGACAGTGTTGCATTTAAGTTCATTTTAGGGGTAACATATGTCATTCTTTTTTTTCAACTGTATCAATTATTCTCTTTGTATAAGAGTTTTATTTTCTTTTGATTTCATTTCTATATTTGTTTTTTGTGCGAAAAATTATTTATTAATTATTTTTTTTATAGTGAAAGAACTATACCAAATATACTCCTCATCTGATAAGCATTTGAGGTCTACTTTGTTATTATAAACGATCAGTGATGTCTGCAGAAACACATAAACAAATATTTTAAATCCCTAGAAAAGTGTAAATATTGCTAATTCTTATTAACATTCGACTAAATATATATATACATTAATGATAAATGTAACATCAACGATAATTTTTGTGCTATTTATTGTAATTTGAGCTTAAAAAGGCACCATTTGCCATGGGCGCGGGTAAAACAATATGCTTCTTCAGAAAGAAAAAAACGCCATAGAAATCTCAGACCACAAAAGTTTTTTTTAGTCTTGTGCTATTAATTATCTTCTCATCAAAGGAGTTGAAAATTAATTCAATTTTATATTCTATAAATATTGTCTCAAAAGCCATATGAACTGCTCAATGTCCTGAATTTAATTTGATCTTGTTGTGGTTCACCACATTGTAGTTTTAGTCTCGCAAGCTATAAAACACATACTCGTATTTGCAGTTCGAGTATATCACTGTACATGAAAATTCACATAAGCGATACTAATGACATTTTCTTTTCTAAAAAAAATTTTTTGATCAATTTATAAAAAAAAATTTTGTTTAGAAATTCGACTCCCTTGTAAAATGTGCGTGCTCATTTCTTGGAAATCTGCGCTTATAAGAGATCACTTAAATCTATGCTTTACTTTTTACGAAAGTGGAAAAAATGTTACACCTTTTTTTAGAAAAGAAAACGCCATAAGATCATAACCTGAAAAATATTATTTTGTATATCGTATCAGTTTTGGTGTTCTATGTGCGAAGCAGTCCTTAATTCCTGTTAATTCTGTTTCTTAGGGTAGATTTTAATAGTGTTTCATTACATACACAAGTTTTCGTTCCCCTGGGCTTTTGAAGAAAATGTGTTTTACTTCATTTAAATGAAGTTTTGAAAGAAATTTCTTGTATTCATTTCAGCACTCAATGTACGTACATCATTTGCCACCACATTTTAAAACAATTAAATGCAAATTCTACCATAGTCCTTAAACGTTTTAAACGTAACAAGTACCGGCAGCATATGAGGTATAAGTTACAGGAGCAGCAGTATGGGATGTATAACTAGCCGGAATAGTGTAAGTGGTCCTGATAACGGGAGTCACAACATCTTGAACAACACGATCAGTGGGTACAGTATTGACCACAGCACCTACAGTTGCTAAGGCAGGTTGCTGATAAGCAACAGTAGCAAGAGGAGCACTATAACTGACAAAGGGCGATGAAGCAATTGGACTAGGATATGCTAGGCAAATAGCAACGAAGGCGAAATATACCACCTAAGCCAAAGAGAATGAGTGGAAATAATTATATACTCTCTCGGACATCCGATTCTCCGTATACTCATACTTACCAATTTAGACATTTTGGCTTAAGTCTGTTAAAAATTTAATATTTCGCAATTTTTAATATGAAAAACCCGTAAAGCGTATGTTTCAAATGAGTTTGTAATGATTGTTGGTTAATGTGTTTGGCATAAATCATAGTTTTTATAGTTACGAATCTAATTTTCATATATATACTTTATTCGGAATATACAATTTAAATATCATAATTATTAAAAGTTTTCAGCTTGATTGATCTTAAAGAAAGACGTCTAAGTGATTATAATTGTTGTGAATATAAATATAAATATCATACTATCATGTTATAAATTATTTTTGTAGAAAAAAGCGAAACATAGTCTGTAATATTGTCTCAAATATACGGATGCAATTGGATAAATATTTTATCAATGGATAAGTTGTAATGAGTTTATGTTTAGCAAGAAAAAATGTTGTTTCCATTACCCAGACTGTCAACTTGTTAATAATATTTATGTAGGAGTCATAAAAAATTGACTGTTTCGAACTTTATGTTTGTTTATGAAAGAAAATTATAATTGATAAATAAGTGAACTAACAAATTATATTATTATATACGAGGGCGGGTCAATAAGTAGGGAAATACTGCTTCTGTCAAGAAGCATCAGTGTCGTTCCTTGAAAAAAGTGTGACCAATCCACCGCCATTTACGTCTTTTTATTTCTGTGGCCATAAGTCGTTGATCGGATTGTTCCCAAAGCCTAGATCTTTTGTATATCTCGAGGGGCAGCGCAACCGTAGAGCAGACAGGACTTGACATTTGAGTTAAAGATTATTAACTTTGTGCGCTGCGAGTTTGGAGACGAATTCCGAATGGGTGATAAACGACCGAAAGTTTGTCGCACTTTTTGTACAATTAATTATAGTGACTTGTAAGTTGTCGATTGTGATGAAAAAGTGACAACCAAAATCACTTTTTTAGGGCACGATACGTACTTTATAAATGGGCATGAAAGCAGGTTGAAATTTTAAAACTATTTAAACAATTATTTTATTATTTTCATAGAGGAAACATTAAACTTTTTTCTTCTTCAAAAAGTTTATTTTATTGCTTCAGGTAAAAAAGTTGTCTCCACAAATTTTTGATTTTGTTAAATTTCGCTCGATCTAGTAATTTAATTTTTCCATGCTCCATGATGGAAACCATAGCTGCTCGAAATGGGAACAACTGAGTGGTAAGTAGGTTCTAGCTGCACTATGGGAGATGCAGCAGTATGAACAACTGGAGAAGCAAGCGGGCGACCTACTGGAGTAACCACAGAGTAAAATACATGAGCAGGTACCACAGGACTGCGGACCACTGTGTGGACAACTGGTACCGCGTAGTGAGATCTTACTACAGGTTGTGCATAATGTGAAGAGTAGCTTACGGGAAACGAAGCCAAGTGACCGGGTCGGGCAGCAACTAAAACAAAGACAACAGCAAATACCAAGACAATCTGTGGAGGATGTTAAGAATTTCTTAACGAAATATTTTTAAATGTTTTTATCTGATAAAGAAACTTACCAATTTAAACATTTTGTTAGTTTTCTAATGGTTTTAATTGGAATCTTTGGCTTAATTAGTTTTATGCTTTCTTTGTGAACTGCTTGAAATAATTAATAATGTTTCGAAATCATCTTGAGCTTTTATAGTTCAAGACAATATTATGAGTTTTGTGTTCGCAAAAAAAACTTGTCCTAATTAAAAAAAACATATTTTTTATTTAGATTTTTTTTCTAAATTTAGAAAGGCAAAATAAGATTTTTATAGGAACTTTAAAGTTTGTTATTATTTTTTTGGAGGCTCATCTGCGAGAGTAGTTTTCATTTAAATTTTTTTATTGAACTTCTAGTTTTTAAGAAAAACTTGATCAATATTAAGAAATATGCAAGGTTTTGCATTTTGCATAAAATTATCATTGTTTTGTGCTAAAGTTTATTAGTAAAAATATAAATAACATTGTGTTATTGATTAATTCTTGAATAATTCTAGTATTCAATATTTAAATAAATTTAATATATAATTTACTGAACTAGAGAATTGTCACATCAATTAGTAATAAAATACAATATGAGAGTATTTATTATTTTTTTTTTAGGAAACAATAAAAAACTTGAAAAGAAATACCTGTTAGAAACCTATTTTTCTAAAAGTTTAAAAAAATTCACCCAAAATATTAATTACTTCCATATCAGATATAAAAACTACTCGTAAATATTAATTTGCTTAATATATCAATCATTCAATGCATTTCTAAAAGAAAACTCTAGATAGATTTCTGATTTTAGTAAAGAAAATGTTCAAATTTTAAAATATATTTAACATCCTTATAATTAATTAAAAAATTTTTCCATAATAATTTTTACATTCTTGACAAAAGCTTACTTGGCCTCCTCTTCTCTTCTCATTATGTCCAGTCTTTTGTTAAATCTGTTGCCACACCTTTTGTTCGCGCTGTTGTTACGTCCATAATTCACACTATTGCAAGTCCTGTAGTTCAATCTGTTGCTGCCGCTGTTGGCCACACGTTATCATGTCTACTACCAACCTTATAACTACTTTCCTCTGTCCAGAAGTTACGCTACTACTAATAGTCCTTGGAAGCAATATACTCTATTCGCTCTTTCGGGGATGACAGCAACATTTGCCATTCACAATAATTTAATAAAAGGACGTGCCTGGTGGAGATTGATTCCAAGAATAATATGATACTGAAGAATCTGCGACAATATCTGAATGTTGTCATGCTGGTATTAATTTTTTAAAGGGCCAACACTCAGGGCACGATCCCTACTCGTGCAACACATTGAGTTGAAACTAGGAAAATAGGTTAAGGGAGTAGGGATAGAGGGAGTAGAGGCTGTGAATACATTTGATCTTAACCTCTGCATGCTGAAAGTGACAGGGAAGATCTCGGCAGGGAGGTTATTACACATACGAATTGTTGCTTGCGAAATAACGAACTCTCTCTGCAATGCGTAGATCAACCACGAATGGATGTTCCCTCAATGAGGAACGTGTAGTTCGTAAAAAGTAAAAGGTTTTGCGAAAAACGTTACCTAATCTCGTTAGAGCTCATACTCCATTGAAGTAACGATAAAACAACGAAAAACAACCCAGACTGCGTCAATGCTTCAGTGAGTCAATAGAGTTGACTGCACTACTGTCACCGATGAACTTTTTCGCCCTCTTCTGTATATGCAGTACAGTAACCTTAAAATATGGTAGACTCTGAATCATCGGCCCATACATGGGAGTTGTATTCCATTTTTTAACGGATGTAGGTGATATAAATAGTAAAGAGATCATATAGAGTGAAGTATATCCTACACCGTCTTATGAAGTTTGAGGTTTCGAATGCTTCTTTAGCGATACGAAAAATGTGTTCAGTTCGGCGAATATCATACTGGATTTTCATACCCAGAACAATAAGATTTTCTGAATATTAAATACCCACAGCATCTATATTTACTGATGGAGTAGCTTGTCAAAAGATCGTGCTTCATGGCCCCAGTCTCCGACAGGTGTAGCCCACTGCAAAATGAAAATTAAAGGCAAATGCTGTTGTCATTCGCAAAAGAGTACATGGGGCGTGAAAGTTGGATATAGAATGTCTTTAAAAAAATAAGAAATAGTGGAGGGGAAGAAACGTATCCCTCTGGTACCCCCTTAATTAATCTTGAACTCGTCTGATAGTTGATGTTGCCCTTAATACTGTAACTGAATCATAGACGTATGATCGATCGATCATGCTGCTCCATCTGTGATTGTGATTCATATTAATATTGATTGATATTTTTTGTATGAAAATCCAATGTGATGCTCAATAGACTGATCACATTTCTCATTTCACTAAAGAAGCCTTTATGTACCTCGATTTCTTAAGAGGTTTATTAAAAGTAAAATATTTTTTGAATACCTCCGTATATATAAAATGTATAATTCATATCAAATCGTTTTAATGTTTTTATTTCGTTTAAAACAATTTTGCAAAACACTTCATAAATTCATGTGGTGAAGATACTACATTTATCCATGGAATTAATAATCTTCTACTGGGTGATTCATTTGCACCTGTTTGTCATTGTTGCAACTGATTTATATTCTGCATTTGCATTTTGAATTAAAATTATTCTAATTGTTATCTAAAAGATTGGCTTCATAATTTGAAAGTATGTTTGCTAACTGATTGACAACTATTAAAAATTATAATTTAATTAAATGTCAAAGAAAAAATTCCAAGTTTTGTATAAAAGCTGAAGATCAAATAGAAAAAATTATCAAACTCTAGAAGTGATCTCGAAAGAAAACATTCATCCATTTGGAGTTAAAGCAAACAAAAGGAGGAACCAATATGTTTAAATTGGCAAGTGTAAATTTTTATATGGGAGTATACTTTGTTCATGTAAAATAATGTTAATATCTTATCCTTAGATTGCCTTATTATTCGCCGCTTTATTCGCTGTTGTTGCCGCTCATCCCGGCTACTTGGCTGCTAATCCCATTGTCTATGTATCCCATTATCCTGTAATAAGAAGTGTTTATACGGTTCCTAGAGTGAAAACATATGCTGCTCCTTTGGTGCACTCATATGCCCCCATCTATAGTGCATATTATCCTGGCAAGTAGAGAGGAAATAAAAATAATTTTGTTATATGCCAAAACAATTTGAAATTAAAAATCAAAACTAAAATTAATTCAATTTAAATCAAGTCAGATTAAAAGGATGCAGACACGCATCGCCCAAATTAAGTAAATTTCTTGCCACTGACCTCACTGTTAGTCGATATTTGCTAAATTGAAAAAGATTTCCTATTAAACACTTAAATATACATAGAAATTACACTGGTTAACACTGTTTTTGTTACGCGAACTTTGTGATGATTTTTTTTTTCAAAACAAATTTTTAAATCATGTATTATTTGGCACTGATATTTTTTTTCGTAACACTAACCATTAATTAGTCAGCTTCATGCCTCCGCGGATCAATTTGAGTCGCTTGATGCTTAAACAACGTTGGAAAATATTGCAAAATAATAGACCATAAAATTTTCCTGAAAAACAAACATTTTTGGCGAGACTCACTCGAAAAACCCGCATAACACTATGGAGAACCCTCCATAGAAAGTGGGATGTTTTGTGTATTGACATCATTTGGCTCACTTTTTTTTCTCGACAATACAGGACACGACAGTTTAGTCAATCACAAGCGCTACAGAGCCATGTTTACGGAATCTTGGAATGGAAGATATGAACTAGGACAATCTTTGGTTTTAGCAGAATGGCGCGCCATGTCACAGGCTGATTTAATTTGTAAAAATGCACTTTTATTTGGATCAAATGGCATGTTGCTATACTCCCATTAATTCTTTCATCATGGGATATTTTGTTGTTGTTTTAATTCTAGCAGTCTTTTTGTTAAAAGACTAATATATAAGATGTTTGGGATGCTTGAGAAGTCCTTACTGTCATACTGGGATATAATAAGGTTTTCCACTAGGATATTATGACCCTAAAAGTTTCAAATAAGCAAACGAAAAAATACGTTGATGTAATTATATATACATATTTTATTTATTAATATTTTTATTTGTATGAAAAATAAGTGTTGACAAAAACAGTTTTATTGTCTAGAGGGTCGTCAAATAGATGGAACATAGAACATTGTCTGCAGTTGAGCTTTATTTCCGTTGCAGCGTGCATTAGTTAAAAGAAAATCGAAAAAAATGTAAACTCACTTAAAGCCCCATTGTGCGACGCCAATAGAGAACACCACAAATAACTTATTTGAAATAAATTTTGTTTTTTTTGATAAAAAGGCATGATGCTGATGGGCTTTTATACTTAAAATTTCAAAAGTCTTTATATTTAAGAAATGAATGAATCAGTAGCTGAAAAGTTTTATAATTTATTTTTAATTTATATTTTACGATCATTACCACTGGGCAAAGTGTTATATTCTTTGTCCCATTTCCATTTGAGAAGGTTATATTGTGTCGAACTCTAAAACTCTAATTGTTTTAACCATTACTTGATTTTAAAATAAATACCGACTACGTTTTATTCATAAAAAATTAGTAACATGCCTACTACTACGAGTATTTTTAGAAATTTATTACGCCATGCTTTTATTTTTTCTTAATCGGTTAAGAAGACCTTAGCGGACATTTTGCTAAGATTCGATTTAATGTTCTGATAATGAGACTCTGCTGGCTTTAAATTATAATTTAATTAATCATAAAAAACTAACTCGTAGAGGTCGTATTATCATCATTATCACCATCATTGACTAGATGCCCTTCCCGTTGATTTATTTAGCAGAGATGAAGAATTTTGTAGTTCCGTGAACTACATGGTGCTCAAGAGGAAACAAAATCTCCAGTTCAATTTGTAAAGACATTTGAAAGAAAATAACTAAGTTGAGTTGAATGTAAATTATAGCATCTTATAATTTAGTGATTTAAAACAAATTTTCAAATTCGAGAGGTTAAGTGCGTGTGAGAGGAAATTGAAATTAAATCACTTAAATTTAGCCTCGCCTTTCGGAATGCATGTATGTGTGTGTGTGTGTATTGGATACATATGACTTCGAATACTTGTCCGCATGTATGTGTTATATGTTGTGCTTTAGATTTTTTTACTTTAACTTTTTTACAATTTTCTATTATGTTATTATCACATAATGTATCAAAAAAATATTTTATTGTCTTGGCCAAGTTAGGAATTTGATGCAGGTATTTTTTGATTTACAGGTGTGTGTTGTTTTTATTTCATTCAATTTTAATTCATTTTTTGCCGTTTTTAATTACTCTTGAGCTTTTCAAAGCTTTGTTGACTACCACCATCTGCTTAAATATTTTTTATATTAAAAAAAAATTTTGTAAATCTTTGAAAGGGTACAAACTAACATCTAAATTAGAGGTTTGTTTTCTTAAAATTTTAATTATTTTACTTTTGCTATATAAGATTGTACTATTTTCCTGAAGTTATCAATCGTACAGAGTTTTTTATTAAGAATACAACAAAGTTTTCAGTGATATCAATTTTTAAAAACTATTAAAATGTATAATTTGGTTAGTGTTGATTGAAGAAAATGTTAAAGTCAAGTAACAAAGTTGCAAAAATAAAATTTTGTTGCCTAAAATTTATTTCAAAAAATACAGTTTATATATTACGTATTTTAGAGCTTTTTCTTCTAAAAAAAAGATTAACATAGTTTGCCCTTTCAAAGGGGAATTTAGTGCTCCTTAACTAGCGCAACCTTATTAGGATATAGCGCGCGATTTAGTACGGAAGTAATAAATAATAATAAATAAGAGTAATAAACTATTTTTTTGTTTAATTGATCCACGAAATGCAGCGCTGTTTACAGAAGTGATAACGACATCACATTATTTAAACAAAATTTTGCATGACAAGACAAGAAATATAGTTTTAAAATTATATTCACATAAAAGAATTATTTTGAACTATTTTTGCAAAAAGTGTAAAATTTAGAGTTGTAACACTTAACATTTAAATGGCTTGGTGGCGACAATTTATGGTTGCCTTTTTAAATCGGTGTTGAAACTCATCGTAAGCCAGAGCTTGAAAATTTTCATATGTGATTGCTAAAAGAACTAAGCTATTAATATTTCTCATAAATGAGATTGCTGAAATTTTTATATCGTTTTCATACTCATTAATGAAAGCAAAAAATATTCTGCCTGTGATTAAAAGTGCTCCCAAGGAAACACATGTGAGCATACTGAGCATATGTATATGAAAGGGTGTGAACTAGTTTGATCTCATTTATGATCTAGTAGAAAAAGGAGGATGTATATTTTTTTATATACATACCTTGATTTTTTCGTTATTTGTGAATCTGTTTTGAAAAAAATTTTATTGGATAAATTATACTCCAGAGGTGGTCCCCCATTTCAACCAATAACATAGGAAAGAGAACTGCGAATAACGATTACAAAAGTAAATTGCAAAAAATTGTAGAATAGGAACTTTTAACAAAAAATTAAACCGATTTAAAAGAAGCTATAAAAAGCTTGACATCTTTGAAAAAAAATTATCTCTGATTTATGGCAGTACACAAGCGCCTACACATATTTCTAAGGTAAATAATCTAATGGGGTTAAAGCACTCTGGAAACTATTTGCTCCCCAAATGTTTCTTAGTATAAACCAATCGGCGAAATGTTAAATTTCAATAGCTTATAAGTGTCGCTCTGTCGTGAGTCTATTTCCTATAAAGTCATAGGCCTAAACTAAGTAAATACATTGCAACTGTCAGCTGTCATATCGGTTGCGAAACATGTCAACTCAAAGATGTGAACGTCTAAAAAATTTATTTAGTCATATTAACTTAACTACGTTTATTGTATGAACTAGAATAAATTGTTTATACCTAAATAAGTCTAATATGCCAGAATATGTACCTTAATCTAAAATAAGTATTTTGTACGGAAATATGTATTTTATAGAAAATATTTTTAAATATTTCTGTTAAAATTGTAACGTGTTTATTTTTAATTGCAAAAAGAAATTAAATTGGTATAAATTTTTCTCTAAGCTCTTTAAGTATTAAACCCTCTTTGCTTTTAAAATTTGCTCTTAGTGAGAGCCACTTACTCATGGATCTCTATTAGTACTTGAAAGAGCAAAAATGTTACACTTTCTTTTAAATGAAGTCGCCATTTCGCTTTAATAGAATATTTTATTCATAAC
The DNA here is from genome assembly GCA_963681545.1 of Germaria angustata. NCBI lineage: Eukaryota > Metazoa > Arthropoda > Insecta > Diptera > Tachinidae > Germaria > Germaria angustata. The sequence goes on from OY813000.1 coordinate 9,616,039, forward strand.
CTTATTATTCCATTTAGTTAATATTCGTTGCTCTGTTTGCTGTTGCCACTGCACGTCCTGGTTATTTTGCCTCCTCCCCAGTGATCTACTCATCGCCAACGTACATCGAAGAACCTGCCTATGCCAGTGTTGGTTCGATTATTAAATCAATACCCACTGCTGTTTCCCACCAGTCCATTTCACAAGTGCACTCTTCGTCTCACTACGTACGACCGATAGTGGCTCCAGTCCTTAAGACCACTTATGCTGCTCCAGTGATTAAAACAATTGCTGCTCCCTTCATACATACCAGTTATGCTGCTGCTCCTGTATATAAAACTTATGCTCACGAGGAACCTCTCTTACACAGTTATCATGCTGGTCCTATTTTTAAATCATATGCCCCCACCTACGGGGCTGGATACTCACAATGGTAAAGGGTTTTTGTAAAAAAAAATTGCTATTAAAATAAAACGAATTTCATAAAATGCGCTTTGAATTGTGTTTTCATTTATTAAAAGGTTATTTTCCTGTTCAATTTCAAATATTTACAGAAAGTATTTGTATGTTCAATTTGCATAATTTTTCTTTTCGCGTTCGCTTTTCATTTTACTTCAAAGGCCACCCATTCCAGCCTTTAGTGTAAGTCAAACCTGTATGCCAACCTGCTGGATACAGTTGTGTGGCATATGTTACGGGTGCATAAGTTAATGGTGGTGCGGCTGCCACAAGTTTTGCGTGGGATGGCGCATAATAATGTGCTTTAACGTAGGCAGCTGCCGGTTGGTAATTTAGAATAGGCCTGAGATGTGGTCGTTTCCCATGCACAATAGTTTGACTTTGATGTGACACAGCTGTTGGTAAATCGTGGACAGCATGGCCCACAAAAGTGGGTTCATAGGAATAATGCTCATATTGGGGCAGTTCCACAGCTGGGGGCAAATAGCTTGGTCGAGCCCGAACCGCGCTCACAGCAATACAGAGAACTAACTGGAATTTGGAAAATAAAAGAAAAATTAGCTGGTTTTTTTAAGGCAAGTTTATCTTAATGATAGAAAAGAAGAACTTTTTTTGCAATTGGACCAGTGCTCAGGGGATGACCCCTATTTATGCAGTGCATTGTGCTGGAACCAGGAAAATAGGATAGGGTGAGGAGGATAGCGGAAGTAGTGCTTATGGATATTCGACTTAAATCTCTCCACGCTGGGTATGGCAGGACAAACATCTGCAGGGAGCTCGTTCCATATACGAGCCGTTCGATCATTATTAGACAAAAAAATATATAAATATAAGTATTTGGTTTAAATAATAACATATTTGTTTGGGTTTTTTTTTTTTTTGAAAAATAAGTTCCATAGAATATTTCAACTTTATTGTAAAAAAAAAATAATTTGTCAAATATTTCTATTGAGAACACGGAAAGTTCTTCTTGATGATCGACATTTTAATGGCTTCCAGAAATCCATTAGTGAATTTTTTCTGTCTTCCCAGGGAGTCAAGAGTACAAAATATTGAACAAAATTCTAAACTTAACCACGAATCTGCGTAACTCCTTTCATGTATTTGAAAATAGTTTATTATAAAAACAAATTTATTGATTTAAAAATCAACATGAAAATATTATTTGTCTTTGATCAACAATTGACACAATTATTTCCACATAAATAACTACGAGTGAAAAGTAAATTTCCAGTATTAAATAAACAATCGTCATTTAATATTAAATCTGTTTCTTTGACAAAAGGAAAACAAATCAATTTCCTCAACATGTTGAAAACTGCTTCCAAATTGGTGAATAATCATCAAAAAAGAGAACATTCTGCAATGACTGGTTTATTTCACAATCTCAGCGCATTCATGTCGTTATTTTGGAAACTGTTTTTGGCCTCAAACCTTTACTATTAATGAAAATAAATCCATTTCGAAAAATTCACTAAACTATTTCGTTTATATGGGATTAAGAAACCGGGCAGGCAAGAGTATTTATGAATTAATTATTCCCATAGTGTCTGGATCATTCCGTGAAATTAATATATCAATGTCTATCCCTCTGTGATCTTAGTGATAAATTTTCCAGGATTTCCAAAATCCTTTGCAACTTAGACCATGATTTTTTTCATTCTATTGGTCTCTACTTGTGTAGTCCATATGCCATAATTTTATAGAGTTGAAGAAGCAGAAAGAAGATCCAAATGCTGCAGTACATAATTATTTTAGCTACTCCGAACATAATTCTTTAGAAAGGAAATGAAATATACCGAAGAAGTCTTGTCATACAAAACTTATGTAGTCAGATTCCACTTTAAATTGCAAAATACATGGTGGCTTACACAAGAAATATTTCTCATTTATTGTGGGCAGTTAATTGGCGCTAACCAATACAAATCAGTACACCTTATCCTAATCATGTTTTTTGGCTTAGTGCTAAAATAAACGGCATATCCACTTCTCATGATCCTTGATTTCTCAGTTCTTATTACTTCATAGGACCAAAATGTTGAATCGCCAGTTCCAACCGGTATAAATTACTTGCGAAGAGCAAAATGTTTCGATAAAGTAACACTCAACAGATTTTTGTTTTAAATGTATCATCATGTCTACTGCTGCATAGAGCACGTATTTTTTTATAAGCGATCAGCATCTGCAGTAATCCTTACGCTTCTGTACATCAATTTTTGTAAGCAGTAATAACATGATTTTGGATGATTTGTTATAATCTTTTTCTCTGAACTATATATATTTTTTTTAACAAAAACAACTTTGAAGCCATATAAATTATCTGCAGAAACGCCAGGGCCGTCAGACTACTAATCTAGTATACCAGCCACTAGCTTGCGAGGGCATCAAGTATATCAGATAAGCTGAAAACGACAGTTCTGTAACTCTCTACGATTAGGGCATTATTTTCCATAATTTAGTTCGTTACTGTGAATTGTGCAAATTTATTCTTTTGCTGTTAGATTTGTTTTTATTAAAAAGATAGAAATATGCATGATCGCATTCTCCCACTAAATTTTCATGATTCATCAATGTTAATATCAATTACAGACGAAGCAACAAGTCCGCTCTTATGTTTTTGGGTAATCTTGGCATACTGCTTCTCATGAGTATGATCGCACTCATAGATTGTCAGGAGATCGTGATTGAGTGTATATTTTATATTCTGCCCCATGGGTCCAATATCCGATAGGCTTACTCAAAAGAGTAAATGGGGCAGGAAGTTTGACAAAAATGGTCATTGAGAAAATTAAGAAATACGGTAAGAAAAGTAATAGAGCCTTATTTCGCTAAAATAGTGAATAAATTCACAACAATTCGCCAATTAAAGTTCTAGTAGGTCACCAGTGGAGCACTCTCTAGGATAACCTTGCTGTTGGACTGCTTTACATTTTCTGTAATTTTGGAAAATGCAGAATAAATTTCAATACTCTGCTAATTTCCAGGGTTATACGCCTGTCCTTTCCACTTGCAACCTTTCAGCACGCGGGAAATTCATCAGCATTGTATAATGCACTGAAACGGTTGCTTAATAGAGCAGTGCTTTAAGGCCAGTGCTGAAATGCCAGGACTTTTTTATATGTTGCTATCCACTAAAACCCTTTGCAGCGTAAACGCTCGAAAGGATCGGACAGCGAGTGGGAAGAACTATAATTAGAACTATTATTATCCTTTACTCTTTTAACGATTAAGCAAAAGCTTTTGCTACCCCAGGATCAGCAAGAACTTTATTACGAAGGTCCTGCTTGTACAGAAAATTTTTTCGTCTTAGTTCTCAGGCAGCAGTATCTGCATAATGTAGAGATACTAAATATTTCTTCTCAGGATTTGATTGAGTTTCTGCTTCTCAGTTTAAACCAAGTCTCCGTTCTGGGATCAAAAAGGATTTGCTTGAGTGGAATGAACATTTTTGATTCCTAGTAAGATCACTTTTTTAACTATTTCCGCCATGGCATTTGCATCCTTGTCTAGGAAATATATTCGTAGTTACCAGTTGCAATAACTGAAATAAACATTGTGCTCAACCCATGAAGCATTTTTTGTAATTATATTTTAATTGTCTCATGGCTGTTGTTAATTGTTACTCTTAAAATTCGGTTTCCAAATTATTGAAATTGGAGTTGTTTTTTTTGTACAGTTTTCTTCAAATATATTAATGCACGTAAAGAACTTCTAATAAAAGAATGAATGAATTTTTAGCTTGAATAATTTAACCTGAAAAGACTTTGAGTTCTACTTGGCAGAAAGGATTAACACTTTTAATGGATAAAAACCACAATTTTGAAACACATAAATATTTTTCTTTAAATCTTACAATTTTCCACATTCTGGAATAAATAGTAACTTGTTTGAACTACCGTTTTACGTTAAAATGTTAACAATGAACTAATTCAAAATGAAAACAACTACAGGTTTTTATATCAAATTTCAAAGCTTCTGACCCATCTTCATTTTCTTCAGCAAAATGTGTTGCGAACGTTAAGAATTTGAACATTTTTCCGCAAAAAACAGCCAAAATCAACAAATGATTAGTTCATTACTAATTTGCATAAAATGTACTTTTGATTGCTCCACTTGAGTAAATTTTTAAGAAAAAAAAAAAAAACAACAAGCAACTCTTTTAGAAATATTTCTATTTACTTCCACTGATCTATTTTGCTATTTTCGTGCTGCGGGCATGTAAAGTCTTTAAAAACTTTAATCACATTTAAAATATTTTGCTGTTGATTTGACGTTTGCTTGTCCGATTGTTACTATTCGACTCCCACCATTAATTTTTCCTGTTGTCCACTGACACACATATAAGAGGAAAAAAGAAGAAAAAACACAGCCGCAGAAATAAGAAACCAGAAACTTAAACACCATTTGCTATTACTGAGCAAGTTTCTCAAGAATTATCTATGACTATGTGCCAGTCTTGTGTATAGATCTTGTTATCTTGTTTTTGTTTTGACCATTTGTATAATATGGCCTATTGTTTATACTTATATGAAATAACATTTTTTCCTTTTAGCCTTAATTTCTGCCATAACTTTTGCACACCCATTTTCCTTTGAATGAAAAAACGAAGAGAGAAAAATATTCAAATATATTTTCAATAAATCAAATTGGCGCTTTATCGACCGCATCTTAAAGTGAGTCCACGAAAAAAGTATGATACGAAATAAAAGAAGAGTTTAGCTTTTGTTTATATATGATAATATTTTCCTAATTCATTCCTTCTTTATTCGTCTATATATGGACAATTTGCAGACGTTTATCCAGCAAGCTTATGATTAGACTTTTAAACAATTTAAAATTTTTATGAATACACGAACATTTTCAAAAAAAAAAAATGTTTTTTCAAGCTCAAAGTCTTTTTGTATATTTTATTTTTAATACTTCGCTAAGCCTTAGCAAGCATCGTTGGTAGACCGGAATACAAAATTTTTAATAACCTAGTGAAGAAACTGGGAGTCCTTTACAAAAAACTACAATTTCATTGCATCCAAAAATCCAATAGAGCATTTCTTCAACTTCCCAGGAAGTACAGTAGACAAAATTTTTATAACAAATATTAATTACTCCTGCGAATCTGTAAAACTTGACTTGAAAATATAAAAAAGAGGGGGAAAAACACTCAAATGCTTAAATCGACTTGAAAATATTATTTATCTTCAATCAATAAGTCATAAAATTAGTTTCACATAAAGAAAAATAAATCATCACTAGGAGACCCTTCTCTGGAGTAGCACTACCTGATATGTGCCAAATAAAAATAAAATAAAAACAAATCATGGCTACTGGTGGAATTCTACGCCTTTCAGATAATAAATTTACTTCCAGTGATGAATAACCAGGCGTCTTTTAATACAAAATTCTGAAAGGACATTTTCATTGCTTCCAAAAATCTAATAGAGCGTAATGGAAGACAGCTTATAAATCGATGGAAAAGAATTGAAATAGACGAGCTTCATTAAAAAAAAGTTAAATTTTTAACTACATAATGAAGACAGCTTCCAAATCGATGAACAGGAATCATAAATGAAAACATCTTGCCATGAAAAATGGCACAAAACTATTCCTTGCACACACTTTACTCTGTTTTATAAGATCAATTGATGAGAGATGGTATTGTGAGGTGCACTTTAGTCGCGATCATTAACGCTCACGAAAGAAAAACGTTAAAATTATAAAATAAATAATGGGTGTGAAGATAAATTTTAAAATTTGTAACCCTAGACAACAACCTTTGCGTTTAACAGAGTGATGTTATTACGTTAACATAGCTCTGTTAAACATTCAAAAACTTGATTAATGCACAAAAAGTTGAATATAAACCAAATTTAAAAAAAAAAATTTATTTAAAAACGGTTTTTTATGTTACTTATATCAACCTCTTCCGTAAAAAATCAGAAATGGGGGAAATAATTATTGCACCGCTTTGAAAATTTAACTTCTAATACACATAGTTTCTGTGAAGGATTTTGGCCATAGTGGCCAAACGGGTAGGTGGCACGCAATACCACTATATACAAAGCATAAAGTGGACTACTCACTATTAGAAACAATAAGTGGAAATATCAAATTGAATTTGTGAGATTAGCAATAAGTCATGTAATATCAACTTTATATATACATGGTTTCTGTGAAGGATTTTGGCCATAGTGGCCAAACGGGTAGGTGGCACGCAATGCCACTATATACAAAGCATAAAGTGGACTACTCACTATTAGAAACAATAAGTGGAAATATCAAATTGAATTTGTGAGATTGGCAATAAGTCCTGTAATATCAAATTTACACATGTGTGGTTTCTGTGAAGGATTTTGGCCATAGTGGCCAAACGGGTAGGTGGCACGCAATGCCACTATATACAAGGCATAAAGTGGACTACTCACTATTAGAAACCATAAGTGGAAATATCAAATTGAATTTGTGAGATTGGCAATAAGTCCTGTAATATCAAATTTACACATGTGTGGTTTCTGTGAAGGATTTTGGCCATAGTGGCCAAACGGGTAGGTGGCACGCAATGCCACTATATACATAGCATAAAGTGGACTACTCACTATTAGAAACCATAAGTGGAAATATCAAATTGAATTTGTGAGATTGGCAATAAGTCCTGTAATATCAACTTTATATATACATGGTTTCTGTGAAGGATTTTGGCCATAGTGGCCAAAATGGCAGGTGGCACGCAATGCCACTATATACAAAGCATAAAGTGGACTACTCACTATTAAAAACCATAAGTGGAAATATCAAATTGAATTTGTGAGATTGGCAATAAGTCCTGTAATATCAACTTTATATATACATGGTTTCTGTGAAGGATTTTGGCCATAGTGGCCAAAATGGCAGGTGGCACGCAATGCCACTATATACAAAGCATAAAGTGGACTACTCACTATTAGAAACCATAAGTGGAAATATCAAATTGAATTTGTGAGATTGGCAATAAGTCCTGTAATATCAAATTTACACATGTATGGTTTCTGTGAAGGATTTTGGCCATAGTGGCCAAACGGGTAGGTGGCACGCAATGCCACTATATACATAGCATAAAGTGGACTACTCACTATTAGAAACCATAAGTGGAAATATCAAATTGAATTTGTGAGATTGGCAATAAGTCCTGTAATATCAAATTTACACATGTATGGTTTCTGTGAAGGATTTTGGCCATAGTGGCCAAACGGGTAGGTGGCACGCAATGCCACTATATACATAGCATAAAGTGGACTACTCACTATTAGAAACCATAAGTGGAAATATCAAATTGAATTTGTGAGATTGGCAATAAGTCCTGTAATATCAACTTTATATATACATGGTTTCTGTGAAGGATTTTGGCCATAGTGGCCAAAATGGCAGGTGGCACGCAATGCCACTATATACAAAGCATAAAGTGGACTACTCACTATTAGAAACCATAAGTGAAAATATCAAATTGAATTTGTGAGATTGGCAATAAGTCCTGTAATATCAAATTTACACATGTATGGTTTCTGTGAAGGATTTTGGCCATAGTGGCCAAACAGGTAGGTGGCACACAATGCCACTATATACAAAGCATAAAGTAGACTACTCACTATTAGAAACAATAAGTGGAAATATCAAATTGAATTTGTAAGATTGGCAATAAGTCCTGTAATATCAAATTTACACATGTATGGTTTCTGTGAAGGATTTTGGCCATAGTGGCCAAACGGGTAGGTGGCACGCAATGCCACTATATACATAGCATAAAGTGGACTACTCACTATTAGAAACCATAAGTGGAAATATCAAATTGAATTTGTGAGATTGGCAATAAGTCCTGTAATATCAAATTTACACATGTATGGTTTCTGTGAAGGATTTTGGCCACTATGGCCAAAATCCTTCACAGAAACCATGTATATATAAAGTTGATATTACAGGACTTATTGCCAATCTCACAAATTCAATTTGATATTTCCACTTATGGTTTCCAATAGTGAGTAGTCCACTTTATGCTTTGTATATAGTGGCATTGCGTGCCACCTACCATTTTGGCCACTATGGCCAAAATCCTTCACAGAAACCATACATGTGTAAATTTGATATTACAGGACTTATTGCCAATCTCACAAATTCAATTTGATATTTCCACTTATGGTTTCTAATAGTGAGTAGTCCACTTTAGGCTATGTACATAGTGGCATTGCGTGCGACCTACCCGTTTGGCCACTATGGCCAAAATCCTTCACAGAAACCATACATGTGTAAATTTGATATTACAGGACTTATTGCCAATCTCACAAATTCAATTTGATATTTCCACTTATGGTTTCTAATAGTGAGTAGTCCACTTTATGCTTTGTATATAGTGGCATTGCGTGCCACCTGCCATTTTGGCCACTATGGCCAAAATCCTTCACAGAAACCATACATGTGTAAATTTGATATTACAGGACTTATTGCCAATCTCACAAATTCAATTTGATATTTCCACTTATGGTTTCTAATAGTGAGTAGTCCACTTTATGCTATGTATATAGTGGCATTGCGTGCCACCTACCCGTTTGGCCACTATGGCCAAAATCCTTCACAGAAACCATACATGTGTAAATTTGATATTACAGGACTTATTGCCAATCTCACAAATTCAATTTGATATTTCCACTTATGGTTTCTAATAGTGAGTAGTCCACTTTATGCTTTGTATATAGTGGCATTGTGTGGCACCTATCTGTTTGGCCACTATGGCCAAAATCCTTCACAGAAACCATACATGTGTAAATTTGATATTACAGGACTTATTGCCAATCTCACAAATTCAATTTGATATTTCCACTTATGGTTTCTAATAGTGAGTAGTCCACTTTATGCTTTGTATATAGTGGCATTGCGTGCCACCTGCCATTTTGGCCACTATGGCCAAAATCCTTCACAGAAACCATGTATATATAAAGTTGATATTACAGGACTTATTGCCAATCTCACAAATTCAATTTGATATTTCCACTTATGGTTTCTAATAGTGAGTAGTCCACTTTATGCTTTGTATATAGTGGCATTGCGTGCCACCTGCCATTTTGGCCACTATGGCCAAAATCCTTCACAGAAACCATACATGTGTAAATTTGATATTACAGGACTTATTGCCAATCTCACAAATTCAATTTGATATTTCCACTTATGGTTTCTAATAGTGAGTAGTCCACTTTATGCTTTGTATATAGTGGCATTGCGTGCCACCTGCCATTTTGGCCACTATGGCCAAAATCCTTCACAGAAACCATACATGTGTAAATTTGATATTACAGGACTTATTGCCAATCTCACAAATTCAATTTGATATTTCCACTTATGGTTTCTAATAGTGAGTAGTCCACTTTATGCTATGTATATAGTGGCATTGCGTGCCACCTACCCGTTTGGCCACTATGGCCAAAATCCTTCACAGAAACCATACATGTGTAAATTTGATATTACAGGACTTATTGCCAATCTCACAAATTCAATTTGATATTTCCACTTATGGTTTCTAATAGTGAGTAGTCCACTTTATGCTATGTATATAGTGGCATTGCGTGCCACCTACCCGTTTGGCCACTATGGCCAAAATCCTTCACAGAAACCATACATGTGTAAATTTGATATTACAGGACTTATTGCCAATCTCACAAATTCAATTTGATATTTCCACTTATGGTTTCTAATAGTGAGTAGTCCACTTTATGCTATGTATATAGTGGCATTGCGTGCCACCTACCTGTTTGGCCACTATGGCCAAAATCCTTCACAGAAACAATACATGTGTAAATTTGATATTACAGGACTTATTGCCAATCTCACAAATTCAATTTGATATTTCCACTTATTGTTTCTAATAGTGAGTAGTCCACTTTATGCTTTGTATATAGTGGCATTGCGTGCCACCTACCCGTTTGGCCACTATGGCCAAAATCCTTCACAGAAACCATGTATATATAAAGTTGATATTACATGACTTATTGCTAATCTCACAAATTCAATTTGATATTTCCACTTATTGTTTCTAATAGTGAGTAGTCCACTTTATGCTTTGTATATAGTGGTATTGCGTGCCACCTACCCGTTTGGCCACTATGGCCAAAATCCTTCACAGAAACTATGTGTATTAGAAGTTAAATTTTCAAAGCGGTGCAATAATTATTTCCCCCATTTGTGATTTTTTACGGAAGAGGTTGATATAAGTAACATAAAAAACCGTTTTTAAATAATTTTTTTTTTAATTTGGTTTTTATTCAACTTTTTGTGCATTAATCAAGTTTTTGAATGTTTAACAGAGCTATGTTAACGTAATAACATCACTCTGTTAAACGCAAAGGTTGTTGTCTAGGGTTACAAATTTTAAAATTTATCTTCACACCCATAAATAAATAAGGACTTGTAAAAAAAAAAAAAAACAAAAAAAAAACAAAAAAAAACAAAAAAACATCCCCGCAGTATCTGATTTTTTCTGAAAACAAAGCGGTCTTCCTGGAATTTGCAATGTAAAAGTCATGGCATAATTTTAACTGGTTGCCATTTTCCTATAAATGAAATAAAGAGTTCTATTATATTCTATTTTCATAAAAAGTTTATTTGAAACTGTAAACATCTCGATCCAAATTGGCCATTTCTCCTTCAGTGGTGCTGTTAGGTCTGTCGACCTGGATGGTCAGTTCAAATCTTCAAAACCGGAGATCACTCGGCCTATAAATTATTGTCTCAAAACCTACATCGTTGCCCGAGCTATGTGAGCGGTTGCACCGTCGTTTTGAAACCAACAATGATAGAGACCCAGTGCAGCAACTTGCGGCAAAAAAACCGGTTATGGTGGTGCTTAAGAAATAAAGGCCAATCATTTTTGCACTGCAAATGCAACACCTCGCAGTCACTTTGAGGAATGCACTTGCTCTTTGTGAATTTCATGTAGATTTTCTGTGGCCCAGAAACGCCAATTTTCTTTTTTTAATGTAACCACTGAAAAGAAAATGGGCTTCATCCCTCATTATGAATTTTGATCCGAAATCTTCCCCTTCTTGCATCAGAGTATGGCAGTAAGTTAATCGACGGTCAGAAGGCAGCACTTAGTGAACAGGTTGCGCTTTGTGGAGGATTATTTTGCAATGTTTAACGAAAATTTCTTGAAAGGAACGTATCATCGTCTTCTTAATGTTTGTTGATTCTCTATACGCGTACCTCATGGCAACATGGTGGATTTAGTACTCCGAGTCATAGGACGAGTACAAACAGGTTGAAAGTTTGTATGATCATGTCAAAACTCCTTGACAGTTTGCGCGCAATAAACTCCAATGAAAACCAACAAACTAACCAGAGTGTACACGCGACTTTGTTCAGATCCCTTAACGAAACTTGTCTTAGTAATTAAAATGAAAACTGTTTAATGCTTTTTTGCATACACACATGTACATATATATAAAGGTAATACACTTCTGCTGACAACGCTTGATACCCTTGAGCAGCCAATTTAAAGTTAAACAAGTAATAAGCAAAGAGATCCAAAATTAGCTGCTGCCACTTTTTTTCGATGGATCTTGTAAATGGGAAATTAAAGGGGAAACTACAGACTCTTAAATGTGAGTGGTAAGTTTTTAAGGATAACTAGAATTTCAGGTATCAATACCCCGCTTCTCTATCGCCCCATGGGTGACAGAAATCGATCGTAAATTAGATTTGTACTAGGGACCCCACACAGCATTTAATAAAAGTTAAACACGCGTGTTCCACTTTTGAACTTCTGTCCATAGTGCTGATGCCTTCAGGCACTCATTCACCTTGTCGGCCGATGTCTTCTTGATTGCTTTTCGAAAATATCCTCGTGAGAAGAAGCTGTAGGATCCTTTAAAACTACGCTAAAATGAAGCGTTCTATTCACAGAAATACTATCTGGATGCTAAATTTCATTCAAATACATTCCGCCGAATATGCGTACATAAGTAGACGAAACGAGACCTTTGCCGCGATCAATGGTGTCCTATATAATAACTTTGTGCTAAATTTAATTCGAATCAGTTTAGGCGTTTTTGTATGATGGAGTAGAAGCATTCAAATAAAGTTTTTATTGTTTGGTGTCGCTTTAACTGTTTGCAACTCTAATTGTTTTAAGCGATTTGTTGGGAAGAATATCGCAATAAATTTTAATATTAAACATTCAAACAATATGCATGGTATTTGCCCCAACTGAGTCCTTTACCATGATATAGGATACCTATCCAAGGTGCTAATCCTAGCTATGAGCTAAACAGTTCAGCCAATTAAGCGTCACTTTATAATATAAAATTTATGAAATTGATAGGAGTCCAATCAAGTTCTTTACCATGACAAAAGGTATTTTGTTAGTTAATCTAGACTATAAACTGCCTGTAAGCTAAAGTTTATTAAATTCTATACTTATGACTGATTTCTAATCACAAGAATTAACGCATAAGCTTAAAACTGGTCTAACTAAGTTCTTTACCAAGATAGATGATATCCCGTGTCTTTGCTTTGGCTTCATGGAATGAACATCCAACCATACAAACTTTCACAATTATATGGTCTATAAAATAGGATAATTTCCCCAATCGAAAAGCTCTTATTTGCTATTAGAACATTATAATCATCTATGTCAAATTGTAATGTTTATCTAAGTTTTCTAACCATACATACATTAGTAATTCTCGTTTTTTTTTATTTCAAAGTTTTTATGTAAGATTTTCAAAGGTAAATTTTTTTTAAATAAAATATTGAATTTGTTCCTAAGTTAGTCAACACTAATTATGAGATATCCGGAAAAGCTATAAAATTCCCATTTCGTGATTTTTTTGTTGGAAAATGCATTTAGCGTAACCGCTCATGTCCGTTTTATTTTTTATATTAATTTTTTTTTTGCTCTTCCAAATTTAGGTAGTCAACAGAAAAATCTACTCGAGGTTGTGAGTAATCTCGCGTGTTTCACTCTTAGCACCTTGGTAGTGTTGATCTTTAGCCAAAGTAATATACAATTGTTTTGGGCCTCCGACCACTCTTATAGCCTTTGGCAAAGAAATATTGTAACGTTTTTTATTTCGCTGCAGTACTTTGTTTATTCATTTGAGATTTCCTGGTTGAAATGTTAATTTTTTTAATGCTTTTATTAGCTGTTTTATGTTAATTTGCTTTTATTGCCAAAAAAAAAACTTAAATACATAAATATTAAAATGCGTCATAATGACTTGAAAAGGAAAACAATAAATGAACAAAACAATGGCAGTTAAATAATTTGTTTTTCACATTTTTATTATTAAGATTTAGCAGACATAATTTGTCTTGGAGCGCTCTAATCGACTTAAGACTCTAATCGACTTTAACACTTTGGGTGAAGTATTGTCTGAATTTTTTATTAAAAATCTTGAACAATTGTTTAATATTAAAAAAAAATACGGCATAAAGTTGAATATGATTAATTTTTGGCAAAGTTCTGTTTTGCACAGCTTTCATTCAATTTCGTATGTTTTTTTTTGAGGTACGAGTAGTAAAACTAAAATAATGAATTTTAAGATTGAAAAGGTAATAAATGCGTTTGATGATAAATTTTAATTCAAAAAGCAGAGACAATTTCTGCATTTAATAGAGCTCCATTAGGGCCATTATTAGGACGGAAATAAGGAAAGCGGAAATGGAGTTGGATAGGGCACACCCCACGTAAACCAGACGATGGTATTGCAGAGAAATACCTAAATTGGAATCCTCAGGGAAGCAGACGAACTGTCGCGATTGCGTATGAAGTGGAACGAAGTCATGCATCGTGCTGAAGATTGGGATTATTGTAACCACCTTTGTTATGGCCCTAAGCTCCCTCGAGGAATGAAAATAACATATATAAATGAGGCCATTATTATAAAGAAAGGATTTTATTGGACGGGTATAGGGATTTTCTTTATTAAAATTATACTTTAATATAATAATGAGCGAGCGGTAAAGGGCTGTGTAGCTTTCATCTCAAGGTTAGGTTAGGTTAGGTTGATTGGAGGGGTGTGATAGCCCATGTCATACGACATACACTTAAGCTAGTGAAAGCTTGCTGTGCGCTCTCATCTCAAAGTCTATTCATTTCACGTTGCCACAATCCCGAAGGTTCTACATGATTTTTTCTCTCCTATTCTTCCTTATCGCTTAATACTCCAACCATTCATTGGCTTGAGAATTTTTAACCTTTGTTTTTGTCTATGTTTATAGTAAATTTTATTTTTTATTTTTAACTCTTTTTTTATATAAATCAATTTATTTTTCCAATCCACATTTCATAAAACGTTATCCAATTATTTGTTTTTTTAGATCAAAAAGATGTCATAATTTTAATGTATGTTTTTATTTATTTCAAACTTGACCTTCTTCACAATTATATTTAATAGTCACAGTCAAGCCAAGTGCTCACCATCTGGTAAGTTGTCGTTTCCACCAAAAATAATAGATGTTAATTTAAGTAATAGAAGCCACTAATTAAGTTGTAACAAAGACTTGCAAAAGTTGCAAAAATTTAAAATTCATTCAGTTGTTTGAATATTTTTATCTTTATTCTCATGACATTGTTTTATAACATTTTTCTATTTTTATTTTTAACTTGTTCGAAAAAAAGTTTCGTGTCTATGACTCTGTTTCTTTGCTTTTGTTTTCTGTTTTAATTGGTGTAAGACATAGAAAAACAAATTATGGAATCCAAAATTGAGTTATTAAAAAATTTTATTTCATAATAAATCTCTTACTCTGTGGCAATTATTTACATACAACTAAAAATAATTAATAATTTGTTGAATTTAATTAAATAAAGAAATTTAAATATTTGCTTTTTTTGCTGTTGTTTGTTGTATAGTTTAAGGCATTTGATTTTATGGCTTTCAAATATTATTTAATGTTAACAAAAGCTTTTTTTGTTATAGGTTTAATGATCTGTTAACGAAAAGCTGTTTGTTTCTTTTGCTTGATCAGCACCAGCTTTTAAATTGATTTCGTTATTCAATCGTTTTAACGTGTGCTTGTGTCTTAAATCTTTTGTTTTCAGAAAAAATACAAAAAATTCGGACATTTTATGGTGAAAATGTAATGTGTATTCTAGATTATTTAGACCAATGTGGCAAATTAAATAAAAATAAAATGTAAATAGAAACATTTCTTTAATTGAATGGAAGCTTTAAAATTTTGAAAAAAGGAAAAAAAATAAGGAAGAGAAATTATATCCATATAGACTTGCTGATAATTATCTCTATAGTAGATATAAGGATGCAGTGATTTTGTTTTTCTTTTATTATAAATTGAAGCTCTACGAGGTCTGTTCAGTAGAAAAGGCGAATTTTCATTGTTCTCAAAAAATATTAATTATTTATTCATCAATTTCTATTTATTGCCCCCTTCAAAGTATTCCCCCTTAGATATAATGCACTTATGGTAGAGTTGTGGAAAAAGCAGTTCAAATATTTCTGGTTTGGCCTTGAGCTCTCTCAACGATTCGGTTTTGGTCTCCTGAATCGTCACAAAACACCGTCCTTTAATGGGTCTTTTCAATGTTGGAACAGAAAAAAGTCACAAGGGGTCAAATCTGGTGCATGCGGTGGCGCCAAAAAATTACTAACAAGCAATGACGAGTGAGCAGGTGCATTATCGTGATGCAAAAACCATGAATTGTTTTTTCACAACTCCGGACGTTTTATTTCGTATTGCTTTTCGCCCGCGGTGCATAACTTCAAGATAATATGTACTTCTTTTTAACCGTACGATCATCTGGCAGGAACTCATGATGCCCTAGTCCACGGTAATTGAAGAAAACAATGAGCAATACCTCGACATTTAATTGAACTTGGCGTGTTTTTTTGGTATTGGGTCTCCTTGGCTCCTCCATTAGGGTGATTGGAATTTGATTTCGAAGTCACAATCATATGCCCATGAATCGTCACCAGTTATGACCCTTTTAAGCAAATCTGAATCGTCGTTAACGGCATTCAATGTTTCCTGAGCGATTTCCATGTGACGGGTTTTTTGTTTAAAATTCAGCAATTTTCGAAGGAGCTTCGCTTGCAAACGCTTCATGAGCAAAATTTGCAACAAAAAAAAATTTTATGACATGAGCCAACCGATATGCGACATCTTCTGCAACTTTTCTAATAGTGATTCGACGATTCATCACTTTCTCAACATATTCATCGCTTTCTGATGTTATGGAGCTTCCAGGACGAGCGTCGTCATTAACATCTTCATGACCTTTTACGAGTTGTAAACATTTTTCTGACTCAGAGTACAATCACCATATTCCACTTTTAACATTTCAAATGCTTTGGAGTACTTAATTCCATATTAAAATTGTATTTTTCTATTTATTTTATAAACGAACCTTCTTCAGTAATTTTTTTTCCTGAAAAAAACACCCAAAGAAGCAACGAAATATTGAAATAAAATAAATTTGTTTTTTATAAAAAGACGTAAAGCTCATTTATGAAATAAAACATGCATTAAACAAGGTCGAAAAAATAGTATTAATTAATGAAAGTATTTTTGCTATAAACTGCTATAATGCTGTTTTAGTTAATCAGGTCATAAATGATATAATTTTCTGTCAGTTCGTAACATAGAAGAACGTTGTAAAAGAAAATCATAAACGTTAACGCAGCCAAATTTATGAGAAGAAAAAAAAAAACAACTTCATGATTTGAATGATTTATGTTTTCTTCGGTATAATTGTTACAAATCATATACAATTGAAAGAAGGAAATAAAAAAAGCAAAACGTATTGTGTAGGTGCCACCTAACAAGTTGGCAGCAACCTTTTGTGGCACATGAAAACACGAGCGTCTGTTGTAGTTGAAGTTATTTTATTACAATCTTAGGAAAATATTACAAAAATGTACAAATCTATTCAATTTATTCTGCTAAAAAAAGTTCAATTGAAATAAACTGAACATAAAACATATCTTGTTGCCACTAGTTGTCATAGAATAAATCAGTTGCAAGACACTGACAGTCGATCGTTAAGTTGTTTTGTTGAAATTGTATGAAACAAAGTGCCATAAATAAAAATAAATCTCTATTTAGTGGAAAATTTTATGTCACACACAGCTAAAAATCATTTCAATTTGACATACCAAATTTGTTGTTATTGTTGTTGTTGATGTTGTATGTCTAATTCCTTTAACTTTATTAGATCAAAGACTCTACTAGTACTACAATAAAATCTTTAATAATGAACATTGTTATTGCCTTATACTCATACTTTTGTTGAATGCAACAAGAATGACATGAACGTAAAACAAAACACACTCTAACGCAGGTGCCGTTTGTGTTAAATCATTGTTGTAATAAAATGTTAATAATTAATTGGAAAATTGTTTTTCTATTAGTTGCTAAATGTCCGAAATTGACAAAATGTTAATTACGTTGTTTAAATGTTCTCCAACTTTTTGGTATTCAGTACAACTTTTGTCTCATTTGGGGAGTTGGCAAAAGACAATGTGTCTGTTAAAAAGTTTCACAACAAAATTGATTTATTTTAGTCCCTAGAAATTTTTTTGTAAATACAAGCTTTAAAAATACAAAATGCTAAGGATCAACGACTTTTGGGACACCATTTCACTGCTATGATAACGTGTGAATTGATCACACTTCCTTTTAAAAAGATTCAAATCTGCTGATTTGAAAATTTTTAATAAAAATTCATTCCAATTAAAAATTTCTCTCGCTGCGATAATGTTGAAAAATCTTCTTCTGTTTAAATTTTTTTTATTAAAGTTATTTCGCAGGAAAAAAAATTAAAAATATTTCGCTGGAAATAATTTTCTATTAAAATTTTCTCTTCCTAAATATTTTCCTATTAAAATCTTCCCGCTTCGAAAAAAAATCTATTAAAATTTTTCCGCACCGAGGAATTCGGTATCACAATTATCCCACTCCGAAAATTTTTCTAGTAAAATTTTCCTGCACCGGAAATTTTTCTATTGAAATTCTCTGCACCGGAAAATTTTCTATTAAAATTTCCCTGCACCGGAAATTTTTCTATTAAAATTTTCTTGCACCGAAAATTTTTCTATTAAAATTTACTGGAACCGAAAAATTTCCTTTTAAAACTATACCGCACCGAAAATTTTCTATTAAAATTTTCCTGCAGCGGAAATTTTTCTATTAAAATTTTCCAGCACCAAAAAATTATCTATTAAAATTTTCCTGCACCAGAAATTTTTCTATTAAAATTTTCCAGCACCAAAAAATTATCTATTAAAATTTTCCTGCACCAGAAATTTTTCTATTAAAATTTTCTCGCACAGATAAGTTTTCTACTAAAAATTTTCTCGCACCGAAAAATTTTCTATTAAAATTTTTCCTCCGAAAAAAATTTATTAAAAATTTCATACATTAAAAATTTTTTATTAAAATTATCCCGTAAAATATTTGTATTAACACTATTCCGCTGGAAAGAATTTTCTGTTAAAATCATTACGCTGCGAGAAATTTTCTTATTAATTTTTTTTCGTGCGATAAATTTTCTTCCATCAAAAAATTTTTCTGCATGAATTTTTCCATTGAAATTTTTATATTATAAAAAATTTTCTTTTAAATTTTATTTGCTGCGAAAAAGGACTCTTAAAGTTTAAAAAAGTGTAAAAAAAAAATCTTAAATTTTTTTCGTTGAAGATTTTTTATACTAATACTAAAATTTTTTGATACAAAGAACTTCCTTTCGAAAGTGTTTTTCGCTGAAATTTTTTTTTGCTAGAATTCTTATAGCTGCTAGAATTTTTTCTGCATTCGTAAATGCCATACTGAGCTGCAATATAAATGCAAACTGTCTTTGATACAAATGACATGCTACTACTATTTCATTGAGAGACCCATATCTAACATATTTTTGGATACTATTTGCTTCTTTGTTGCAGCTAAAAATATTTTAGCTTGCAGTTGCAGTGCAGTACTGCATTTACGAACGTTCCCTTTTTTAAATTATTTCGTTGTGCAAATTTTCCTTTATAATTTCTTTCCGGTATGTTAATTTCAACAAATTGTTTCCTTTGGTTTTAATTATATATTTTACCATTTTTTATAATTTTTAAATCTTTGATTACAATTTAATAATTTGCACTTGAAGCACTTAGAATTTAATTTTATATTATAGTTCCCCATTTAAATCATGAGAAATCAATTTGTAAATGTAACACAACAACAAAAAAATATATATAAATTTGTTATTACTAAGAGAAACTTAAACTGTTGGTTAATAAAAGATTTTAATTAATTTTAATAACTAAACAAATCTTTGGTAACAGACAGTACGACTTTTTGGATTAAATGCATTTTGTTTAAGGTGTAAGTGAATGACTGCATGGAAGCAATGCATTTATTAGGAATGATTCAATGCAACAACTTGCCATTATAACACAATTTAATTTTATATGTGAACACACCTGTTTAACTGCAAATAAATATTAACAAAAAAAAAATAAATAAATAAAAAATCAACAAAATGCAACATTTTGCTTAACAAACAGTATTTGTTGAATTTAATAGAATATTAACGTGGACTTTAAATTGTAAACTAAGAAATAAATACTTATTATTTTGAAATTTTTTGCGCTAAAACAATTCATACTAGTTCACCAAATGGAATGGATTACAGCATAATTATTATTTACTTGTAATTATCTAAATGTATTTATTAAAAAAGCCACACCAGACGGAAAATAATTAAATCCGACAAAAGACTTTGTTGTTTTGTAATAAAATTAATGAAAAAATAATGATTTCTTAAGTTTGATTTTACTCGTATGCACCCTACAAATGCATGAAAAATATTAGACATCTATCGGTAATTTTTTTTTGATTGGACCTTCACTCAGGAGATGACCCATATTTATACAGTACATTGTGCTGGATTTAGCAAAATAGCTTATGTGAGGGAGGATAGAGGGAGTAGTGTGTGTGGTCATTTGATTTGAGCCTCTTCACGTTGGGTATGGCAGGAAAGAAATATGTAGGGAGCTCGTTCGTTCAAAGAACGAAATGTCTCTGTAATACGTAGTTCCATTCGCTGATATATCGACCACAAATGGATGCGCTCTTAATGAAGAATGTGTTGTTCGCAAATAAGAGCGGGCCTCGGAAACATATTCCGTTAATTCATTAGAGCACATTCCATTGTAGTAACGATAAAACAGCGTAACACATCCTACTTTGCGATGATGATCCTGTGAGTCAATAGACTTGGCTACACTATTGTCACCAATGAGTCTTCTCGCCCTCTCCTATCTTCGGTCCAGTAGCTTCAAAATATACTTTGAAGCACCGGCTTATACATAACAATTGTAATTCAATTTCGATCGGATGTAGGTGGTATAAACGCCAAGGATATCGGAAAAAAAACTGAGGCACTTGAATGCTTCTTTAGCGATATGAAAAATGAACATTACACTGAATTTTCATCCCAAGAACATCAAGTGCTTTTGTTTCCTAATTATTTATATCACCCATAATTACAAATGGATCAGCTTGTGCGGTCATACGTTTATGCGTAAGTATACAGTACTGCGTCTTACAAGCATTAAAGTCAGCGCGAATTAATATATTTATCAAATTTGTTATTCGAGATATTCTCCAAAATAACTATTTAATATTTGGTTAGCGCCAATGAAATGCAGGCATATACCTAGCTAAGCCAATAACCAACAAAAAAATTAAAAAAACAATATATTTATTTTGTTTTGATTTTTCAATATTTCAACACCCTGCGGTTGTCTTCTTCAAGAAAAAAATATAAGAAAAATTTATAAAATATTTTTTCCCTGAAGAAGCTACCCACAGGGTGTTGAAATGTTGAATAATCAAAAAAAGAGGACCTCAAACCAATAACATAATTTAAAATAATAAAGGTCGAATAATACCAACAATTTATGATATTGAAATTTTATCTCGTTTTTTTATATTTTCGGCTTTTTCAACAATAAAAAACTTATCAGATCAAGCAGGCAATTCTTTGATTAATTAATTCAAAGCTACAGTGTGTTTCTATTTTCTAATTTATCAACGAAATTGTAAATTTTTTTCAGAAAATAAAACTCCTCTAGCCTGACTGCCTTATTAGATTGGAATTATGATCATTTAGACAAGGGAAGAGGGGGAAGGCATTCTTAAAATATAGTTAATATTTTTGTTCGTTAATAAACTTAAGATCGAAATCTCTGTTCCCAACATGAGCGAAAATTTTCCACAAGCGATATGAGTTCGAAGGGTAGTTTTCTTCTAATGCTGTTGGGTTGTCTTAGAAATATTTTTTAAAATGAGAAACATACAACTTGAGCATAATATTACCTCTCTATAGCCTTTAGAAATGTTCTATTGTTAGAACTCTACAATTTATATATTGAGTTCATAATTTAAGACACCACAAATTTTAAGCATATCAGACTTATTGATTTGATTGGTGCCCTTAAGTAACCTGCGTTTACCACTCACTTAAAATCCATTAAGTTTTCATTAGAACGTGTTACCTTCTATTAAGAAAAAAAACTCTTATTATAGTAGTTTAAATATCAGTCATTCCGAGGCAAAAAATATATATTGTGTATATGAATAATAGGAAGCTAATAATTTCGGTATTGAAAAAACATTAAAAGCTTTTTTGCCATTGTAAAAATAAGGCTTTAATGTTGTAGTTCAAGGCTTTTCTTTATGGCGGTGTCATAATTTATTTTTCTTAATGTCATGTAATTGCCCGATTATTAAAAATAAACAAATTGCTTAAATTCTTATTTAAAATTGTTTCATAAAACAGGAAATGTATTGCAATGGAAAAACGAAAAATCATTTAAACATTCAGTCAATTTATTGTCTGCGATTGATTAAATGAACTGTATCAAGACTGTGTCTTAAGACTTTTGATTTGATTTCTTTTACTTGAAAGTCTTTATGGCATTTACTTGTAGTCTATTTTTTGATTATCATTATATTTTATTTTTAATTTAATTTCCTTTTTTTTTGCTTTTTTCGTCACTAGCTTGACGACATTTTCGTTACAACTTTCAAGCAATCAATCAAATCGTTCTATTAAGCGATTGCCCAATAGATTGGCAAAATAACAACGTGTCTTTATTAAGTGCGGGTAGATAATTGCACAATGGGAAAAACTTTATGCATTCAAAATTCTATCAAGAAAGTTTTTGGTTCCAAGTAAATTCGTTACTTAATATAATTTCAAATAAATACCTTCAGTGGGAACAATTTTTTAGAGAAAAATATTTGAGTTGCATGGTTTTTTGTTGAAGTATAATTAATGCGAGCAATTTTCTGTCAAAAACAATCAATGACAATGATTTTCTATTAACGAATTTTCAATAGCAAGATTTTTCTTCAAGAAAATGGTCGTGGTGATGTTTTCTAGAAAAAATTTCCATTTCTAAAGGTTATATCTCCAAAGCTAACAATTCTTTATAAAATAAACTTAAATGGGAACAGTTTTCTACAGAAAATTTTTCTACAACAACAGTTTAATATTGAAAACTTCAATAAGTAAAAGTTTTCTGCAGAAAAATGTGGGATGCGAAAAGTTTTCAATTGAACAACTTTCAATGGGAAGAGTTTTATGCAAAAAAAATCATATACTGATAATTATTGAGTGCAGTTTTTTTTATAAGAAAATAGCCCATATTAATAGTTTTATTAAAAAAGATTTTAAAAGGAATAGATTTTCATAGAAAAGTATTCAATGAGAATTGTTATTTGAATAAAAAAAATTAATATATAAATTTTCGATAGAAAAATGCTCAAGAAGAACATATTTTAATAGATAAATATTACGTGTAAATAGGTTTTTATAGAAATAATTTATTAGGAAATAGTTTTCTACAAAACGGAGACGACATTTCATGGAAAATTCAGCTGTACAAATATGTCCTAGGGAAATAATTGCATATAATAAAGTTATTAATAGCATCTACTTCCCACAAAAATTGTTCAATGGGAATAGTTTGTAGGAAGACAGACGGTTTTCCAAGTAAAATTTTCCTATATCAAAAAATTTTGGGTGGAAAATTTTTCACTAAGCAGATTTTCATATAGTGTAACCAAAAAAGTAACATTGTATTAAATATTAACCGCAGCTCGTGGGAAACTTTTCAGTGGGAAGAGATATCTATTAATAAATAGTTTGTCGTTAAAACATTTGCTATCTGATTCGCTTTCTATGAGAATGTGCTTAAAGCATTTTTTTTTTTGATGGGAACAGTGATTTATAGAAAAGTGCTCAACTTGAAGGGAATGTAATGGAAAGAATTTTACTCGTATGTGTGAAAAGTATTCAGCAGTATAAATCAGTTGTAGGCAAAATGTTCGATGGGAAATGTTATGCGGGAATAGTTCTCTAACGAGAAATATTTATTTAGAATGTTATTATATAAAAATAGAAAAATTTTCATTGTGAGAAACATTTTCACCATATAGAATTCGCTATAGAAATTTTTTATGAAATTGAGAGATTTCTATATCTGTAATGGGAACAGTTTTCTTAAGAAAAGTATTCGTAGAAAATTTTTAAGCGTATACAGTTTACTATTTAAAGACTTGTGAAGGGAACAGATATTTATCGAAAGATTTTTATGTGAGAACTGATTTATATCGCAAAATATTCAATTGGACTAGGTTTCGATATGAAAATGCTCAGTAAGAATAGTATTTTACAGAAAATTTATTAGTGGGGATAGTTTATATATAAATATCACTGCAATTGGAGGAGCTTTGTGTAAAAACCATTAAATCGCAAAAGTTTTTTATAGGCAAAATGCTAAATATGATCAATTTCAGAAAGTGTTTAATGGAAATTAGTTTCTATATGAAGATGTACAGGGGAATAGTTTTCTTAAACAAAATTTTTTATTGGAGAAGATTAGAAAAATGTTCAATGGGAACAGTTTTCTAAAGCGAAAATAGGATAAGGACTATGTGGGGGAATACTGAAAGGAAAGTATCCTTTATGGTAAAACATGCAGTGGAAAAATTGTTAATGTGAAGAGAATTCTGTCTAGAAATTATTGCTTTCTTGCTTCTTAATGTCTTACTCTTTTTTGTTTTGCAAAACATAAAAAAATTAAATTATATTTCTGATTAACCATCTGTTGAGTCAATCAATTGAATATTTAACATTTTAAATGATCTAATAATTTATTTTTAATTAATAATTTACTGACGTAATATTGTGATTTGAAAAACCATAAGAAAAGTCAATATATTTTCTTGTAACAAAATTGGACGGTATCATTGGAAGCAATTTTGTTTATAAAACTCTTAACAAAAAGAGATAAAAAATATTTCTGGGCAAAGAATTTTAAACTTATAGTTGACAGAATTGCTTTTTGTATAATTTTGGTGATTCTATCCAACACAGAGAAGGAGTCCTATACCGAGGAATTACCATAGTTCTGTTTGACATCTAGTGTTTTTGCCGAGATTAGTTAAGAGGCTAATGTTTGCGACAAACTGGTCACTTTCAAAACGGCTGCTATCAAAAGATGATGTTGTTTTCTTTGTCCCCTAAACAAGAGGGTTATGTGCTCCATATGGTCATATATAAGGACAGTCACAGGGTTATTCATACTTATTGTGGCGGCTAAACTTGTTGATTTGCAGAAAAATTTTCTATAACAAAATATTTTTTATCTCCCGGTGTTCCTAAGAAATGAACCTTAACGTATTTAAACTGAATTCATATAATTAATCTTTAATTCACTTACAACCAGTGCATGCGCATGCACCATAAATTATACCATGTGCACTAATATTTATCATTTACTGATAATATTTTGAAATTTAATAGATTATGCCACATTCGATTTATCACATTTTATCGCTTTAATGTTTATGTAGAATTATTTATTTTTCCCACTTCAAACATCCTTGATAATCGTGACTGCACTGTGACGCTGCTCCACTGCCGGCCATTAATTATCAAAAATGTTGTACGTAGTCTGTTGCAGCTTGCAACATGTACTCTCTTATTGAAATTCACGGTATTAAATGCTGAAGGCGCAAAATGTTAAATTTGTTGGTCAATTGTTAATCATTCATAAGCGGACACACTATTTGGCTTGCATTTTCCTCTACGATGCTGATTGTGCGTGACTGAAATATGTTTTCCTTTATTTCTTGGTCATGTGACTTATTTGACTTAAGATCGAAAGAAATAGTCATTTAGTCATTCACTCATTCGAATCAATTCTATTCAACTCCCATACTCAAACATTTAATAAGCGGTCTGTAAATGGCCAGATTAAAAAAGTTAAAAGAAAAATAAATTTGTTTTCAAAGAATATTTGAACGCCTAAATTCTGTAGGCTTATGGCGAATCATTAAGACTTTACAAATGAATTACCGAAAGCGATGGTGAACGCAAATGAGGCAGTATTGGGCGTTATTGCTGACTAATGTTCATTTCATTCAAGAGTGGGAAGAGTTTAGAAGAAGATTATAAGGCTGATAATACAATTTCTAGGTAATTATAGGTGTATAGCGGAATATTTTTATACAGGAAAAGGTTTCTAAAGAAAAAAAGTCGGCTGGGAAGAGTTATTGATATTCATAATGCTCGGTTGCAAGATAATTATTGGACAAGGAAAAACATATAAAAATAAAAAATATAATAATAATAATAAACCATGAAATATTTTAACATTATATGTTTAGAAATTGGAATTACAATCCAAAACTTTGAATAAAGTTTGGCTCGTATATATAAGGTGCGCCCTATTATTTTCAGTTTATTTTTGATTTACAAGGGTAAAACAGGCAAAATAATTTTTCTTTTAATATTGCTCTGTTTAATGTTTTTTAGTCTATTAATCGTTTATGAATACAGTTTTAGTAAGTTTTCCATATAAAAGGTTCATGAGCTATTTAAAAAAAATTTTAAAATATTTAAAAAATAATTCTTCTTCAGGCTCGAGGTTATAATATTTAATAAAAGTCTTTTGAGTCCGCTTAAATATTATCATAATTCAACTATTTTCTCCAGAAATAGTGAAGAGCTGACACGCTATTTGCACTAGAAATAGCTTTCTGTGAAAATAATTTCTAGGAAGACTTATTCATAGAACAGCTTGTGCTAGAAGGACTTTTCTGTAAAACAATGCTTCCTGGAAAGAGTTTAATATACGCGAATCTCGTCAAGGGAAATTTTTTGCTTATAATGTCTTGACATGAGAAGTTACGTTAAAGTGAATTTCAGGTTGGGAACAGTTTAATGAAAATGATTTTTTATTGCTGTAGCGTGAAAGGATCTGCAAATAGTTTTCTTTTAATTTTTCTTTTTAGAAATCCTTCTAAAGAATTGTCGCCACATAAAGTAGTTTCTTTAAATTCCCTTAAACTTAATTTTCTTTAATAACATTTTGGCTAAAATATTTTGTTGGGAAGGATTATCTCAAGAAGCATCTTACACGTGGAAGAGCTTTTTTAAGGATCGCTTTAGGCGGACTTAAGATTCATAAGTATTATCTATTGTAAACAAACTCGTAAAATTACATATTTTTGCATAGGAAATGGACGCGAAATTAAAGTATTCTAATTTTGTAATTCAATAAAGTCAATCAAATATATTTTGCTGGTAAAAACTTTTAAGGTCAATATTTTGCACTTTAAAAAATATCGCTGGGAGTTCTTTATACAATTTTTTTGTTGCAAATTGGCTTCGTATTGGAAACCTTTTCTTTTTGAAAATAATTTATCGCTAGGAAGCGTTTTAATGATGGTCGTTTGAGCTGGAAATAGTTCTCAATTACTGCTGAGTTGTGGAAGATCAATTCTGTGAAAAAGTTTTAGGTGGTAAGAGTTTTCATAGTAAGTATTTAGAGCTTTCATATTGTATGGGAAGAGTTTTCATATCAGGTGGGAAGAGTTTAAATATTTGATAAGCAGAGTTTTCTATAGAAAATGTTTCTCTAATAATTATTTTTTAAGTAGTTTTTGCTAAGCAATCAAATATTACAAAATATTATTAATGGAAATACAATACATTTCATATACTCCCTTGACATGATCACAAACTTAAATACGTGTAGTGTAATTTTCCTTAATTTTCCCGCTTTTCAAAGTGTTTTTTAGTACCGTATTATGCAATTCGCAGTGTAGGGTATGAAAACTTATTTGTGCAATTTGCCATGCATTTGTCTACTTTTGAATCATTAAAATCCGCATTTGCTAACAAACTTAGTTTAAGTTAAAAAAATCATACCTCATATTTTTCCGAGTACAAAAGGAATACGAATTGGAGATCTGTTATCGATTTTGAAAAAGTACGTAGAAAAAAGAAATATAAATTGCATGAACTTATTTTTCTATTTTAGCTCTAATCTTGTCAGAGTTGGGAAAGTGTTGCATGATCGAGTTCAAGTATTTTTAACAAAAATTTTATAAAACCAGCAAATGTGAATAGGAGAATCTTTAAATTTTTGGAAAGCTCAAATGATGTCTCAATGTGTGTGGAAATTATTTAATAAATAATTTTTATGGGATTTTGTATTTTTTCATTTAAATTCCTTAAAGGTTCTGGTTATTATTTGATTTACTACTTAAACGTTTTGACCAAAAAGTGCGTGTTTTTTATTTAAGTCTACAGCCACGACAGCCCACTTACTTTACTTGACTAGAATATGTGTCATAATTTTTGTAATTTATAAGCTCATTTAGCATTTTCTGTAATTTATTTTTCTATTAATAATTTATGTTGCTAATCATATGTTTGTTAAATATTGTATATACACTCCCTCGTGAATTGCATTCTAAAAAGTGAAGGTTTATTAAGCTACTGAAAGACCAATTTAGTTGAAAAAAAATATATATCTTTTATACGAGTGCATACCAGAATTTCTTAAGAAGGGGAAAGCGTTAAAATAGGAAAAAATTTACTTAAGGATCCTTGTTAATTTTGTAATGGAATTTCAATCTCGATAAGTTTTCTTAGTCCAGCGTATAAAAAAATTGAAACTGTTTAGTAGACTGTTTGTCAATCAAACGCCCCTGACCAACATCAAACATTTAGAAGTTGCACATTCAGCAGCAGTTGGCTGCACGAAAAAATCCCTTCACTTAATTGCCACCACCGTGGAACAAACGCATATGCCTGGAGCCTATTTTAAGTGGCATAGTCGTAAGTCTTGTTTCAACAAACCAATCGATTTAATGAAAGTTTCGCCAAAAAAATATTTCAAAAACGCAAGTCGTCCGAACTTAACAAGCTGTTTGTTGTTAGAACTTTGATTGACACAAAAAAAATGTTATTTTTGAAAATATTAATTTAAATATTGATTTAATGCTTGTTGTACTGATTGACCTCAGATGATAATTTTATGGCGATTTTAATTGGTCACTTACTTGCAACTACATTTGCATAATAATTTTTATATCAGATGGAATCTGTGGAATTGACTCATGTTGGTTTGCATATTTGTCTTATATTTCAATTCTAATGGCTGTAAAGACTTGTAAATTTGTCTTGCCCGCAAATTTTGCCCCACATTTTATTTCAATTCAAACTCATTTCCCGTCACTCGTGTGATTTATGATTGATTAATTCTCAGCTTGAAGTAATTTTTGGTTTCCTTCGAACATATATTTTTATTTAATTCTTTTTCATATTTTTATTGAACAGAGAATACGCTTTTTAAATGGAATTCCAAAGATTCATGGCTAAAACAAATTGTTTAGCCAGTTTCACTTTCTACTGCCCCATAATTTATTTGTTAATTGATTAGATTAAATAAATCACAAATATGAATGGTTTTAAATTTGCTTTTAATGGACATGGAAACATATCTATATGAAATCGTCTTATGCAAAGGGTTTTTTGATAAGGGTAGGTCAACATTAAATAATTAATCTGATATGCCGCTTTGCAAGAGTTCCAATTTTCAAACAACACTGTTCTGAGTAATGCGTTCATTTGCTGGTTGCAAAAGGTCTACAAGAAAAAAAATATTTTTTTTATTAAAAATATATTCCTTGAATAATTTGTTGGCTGTAACAAATTTTCGCAATATCAAGTTTTTTTACTCGTCATCGGGGGTGGAAAGTTCCGTAGGTAATCGGAGCGGCTGACATGGCGGTTCCGTGTGGAGAGTCTCAGAGGGTTTCCTGGTGGAGCCGGGCTTCTAGCAAGCTCTGAGTGCCTGCGAAACTTGGAACATCAAAGAGAGTGATTGGTGCCTTCAAATAGCCAATTGCCAACAAATTTTAGCGACTGTTCCTCATATTAGGGGCGGCTGGAAGGGGGCGTTGGAACTTGTAACAAGCGGCTGGCGACATTAACGTGATGTAAGGCTTCTAAGCCAGCCCGCCCGGAGGCCATGCTGCAGCCCCAGTTCCAAGATCGGATCCAGAAGCCCAATCAGCTACTCATCTTAAACCAACTGATTACCGAAACCTCAAGAAATGAGAGACCCTATGCTCTTTATAGGAGCTAAAAGAATTATGCCTCACACAAACAAACTCAACTAAGAACATGTGTTCGAGACAAGTGTGTCAATATAAAAAAAATCGCTAGTCGAAAGAACGAAGCCCGATGAGTTTTAAAATTCACCTTTTCTTTTGAACAGAATTAGAAGAGATTTTTGAGGAAAAATTATTTTTGTATAGTATTTCAATGAAATTTTGTTGAGGGTTTTCCCATTCTCTGTAGAATGTTTTTCGATAAAGTGTTTTATTTTCCAACCTCATTTACTGCATCTAGAGTAATACCACATTTTTAGTTAGTGTCGCTTCCAAAAAATTTGTATTATTTAAAAATTAAAAAAAATGGTTTAAAAACACCTTTCAAGAGAGAAATTTTGTATGGATAAGTTTTCATCAAAACGTTTTCGACGAAAAAATTTATATGAAAAAGTTTCGACGAAAAAATTTCCATGGAAAAGTTTGCGACGAAAACATTTCCATGGAATAGTTTTCGACGAAAAAATTTCTACGGAAAAGTTTTCGATGAAAAAATGTCTATGGAAAAGTTTTCGACAAAAAAATTTCTATAGAAAAGTTTTAGACGAAAAATAATTTTTATGGAAAAGTTTTCGACGAAAAAATTTCCATGGAAAAGTTTTCGACGAAAAATAATTTTTATGGAAAAATTTTCGACGAAAAAATTTCCATTGAAGTTTTCGACGAAAAAATTTCCATGGAACAGTTTTCGACGAAAAAATTTCTGTTGAAAAGTTTTTGACGAAAAAATTTTTGTGGAAAAGTTCCCGACGAAAAAATTTCTTTAGAAAAGTTTTAGAAGCGAGACTATTGTTTCCATTCAATTTAAAATATATTTTGTAAAGTTGACTTTGGAAAATTAAACCAACAAAATATTTTCTTAGCCTCTTGTTTATTTTATAACCATTTAAACACTCGAATTATGTCGCATTAAGTATTAAAAACAAAACAAAAGAAAAATATTTATTGCAAATTGTGTTTAGGTTGAGGTCATTTGATGACTTTTAATTGTTTAAGTTGTTGATATTTCGCTTCCAATAAAATGTATAACCATGTGACAAAATATCAGTGAACAACCTAGAATTAAATATCTTTTTGTTTGTTTGTTGTACAACAATTTGTTGCAATACGAGTATTCGGTTGAATAGAGAAGTATTGACAGTTCCATAGCATGGCTACTAAGACACTTTTACGTTAAATGTCTTTATTAGTTTGAATTGTAATTTATAAAATGAATTAGTTATTTGAGAAAGGCCACTTGTCACATTCAGCAAATTTTTCATTAATCGAAAAGAACTGTTTATTTTTGACTATGAATTTTTTTCCATTCCCAGTAAATTTGTTTGATAGGAACAAACCTTTTCTTATACTAAAAATATTCTATGGGAAAAAATTGCTCTGCTAAAAAAGTTTCATAGACGAAAATATTTTATAAAAAATTCCATGCATATGAAAATTTTTTATAAGAAACCCATCTCTTGCGATAAGTTTTAAATTGAAAGAAAAATTATGGCGAATAAGAAACTATTCGCTGAGTAAAAATTTAATTAAAAAGTCGTTCTGGTGTAAAATTTTTGTATGAAAAACTATTCTCAGAAAACTAATTCTAGATCAAATTTAGTTTTAAGAAAAATGAAAATAAAATTTTATAACGGAAAACTATTCCTTAAAAAACATTTTCTCCTGAAAAGTCATACGAAAATGTCGTATATAATAATTTCCCAATGAAAGTTTCCTTTCAGAGGAAAATTTTTCTTTAGAAAACTCTTCCTAAACAAAATAGTTTTCACATAGTGCTCTTCCTTGGTGAAAAAATTCTATAGAAGGTTCTTATAGAGACTTATTACAAAAAAACAAAAAAAAAAAAAAACAAAAATTACGGTAGAAATCTCTTCCCAGATGAAAACTTTTTTGTAGAAATTTTTTTGACGTTTCTGTATAAAACTTCCCAGGCGAAATATTTTTTAAAGAAAAGTTTACCCAAAAGAAATATTTCTTATGAAAAACTCTTGTCTGATAAATAGAACACCCTTCTCAGACAGCAAATTTTTCAAAGAAAACCCTTCCCAGTTGAAAACTTTTTAATAGAAAACAGTTGACAAAAAATGTGAGCGATTTATTTTCTACAAAAATCTTCTCCGAAGCTAATTACTTTCGATAAAAATTTCTTCGCAGGAAAAACTTTTCTAAATAATCTCTTCCCAGGCTTGAAATATTTGATGCAAAATTCTCTCAATATAAAAAATGTCCATACCCATTAAGTTCAATGAGTCTTCTTTTACCGAAATATATTAACGTTTTTTACTGTATCAAACAAAGTTGCATGTGGCAAACAGCGAATTCTGTTGAAGATGGCATCGAACATCAGTCGCTTTGCCACCAAATGATTTTCTAATGTAACACCCATAGATCTTTTTTATAAAAGATTATTGGCAAAATAAAGTTACTAAAGGCCTTTCATGAACAAACGATTCCAATGTCCCCATGCTCTCAGGTTATACACTCATGTGATCGCAGTTTTTAGTTGGTTGCACAAAAAACAAATTAAACTAAAAAAAAAATTAAACAAAATAACAGCCTTCAAAATACTTAGTGACTTTGTTTTTTTTTTTTAATTTACCATTAAAAACACAATTGCAAGAAAACTTTACTTGTGTACGTGTTAACAACAATCGTATTACTTTATCAAAGCAATGCCATCATGGACATTAAGTTTTCAAGAAAAAAACCCTTCGTAATGAACAGCTAAATAATTAGTATTTTGGTATTTGTCTTAATGAGTATTAAGTATTTCATTTTTGTAATCGTTTTATTAGCCAAATAATAAATGAATACGCGTCATAAAATTGTTACATGCAACAAGATCTTTCATTTATCTAATGATCATGTTATAGTTGAATAAATTGTAGTTAATCATTCCCTGTTAATTATTGCCTTTGCACACTCTATCTTTGAATTGGCTACTAGTCTTTTGGAGGCTTTTTCTTCACTACGACTACCTAATTGCTGGCGTATGATTTCAACCTCCAGCTTTGAGTGATTTTTTATTTAATTTGTTTTTATGCTGCTGAAAGTATTGAATTTCTTTGAGAAACAAAAATAAGATTTATGTTTAATAAAATATTAATTAATGCCAATTTTATTTTTTACTATAAAATTTTAATTATGCGTTAAAGCACATTCACATTCAGATATTCAATTAATAAAAACACATTCATGCGTGTGCGTATGCCATGAAGTGTTCATTCAGTTTAATTTGAAATGGTTAATAATTAATAGTTTTCAAAATTGGCTTTAATTACTTGTACATGTAAAGTAGTTAGAGCACGAAGAAAAATCATAATCTATTTGAATAAACTAATCAGACAAGTGTTTTTTTTTATTAGAAAGGAATATGACTGTTTAAATAGAATAGAAAATTAAAAAATTTAAATGACTTGAGAAATTGTTCTAATGGCATCAAATATTTAATCATATTTTTTTTCCTTCAGAAATCAATTTCCACCGGAAAAAATTCCTCACCGAGCATTTTTCTATACCCAAATATTTCCAACGAACAAATTTAAAAAAAATGCTCCCTTTGTCTACGTTCACACGAATCATGTCTTATTGACATGATTCTTACTTTTTCTTCTTTGAACTTTCTTTGGCGTTCACACAAGTCATGTCTTGTTGACGACTTGTTTTTATGTACTTATGTGTACATAAAAAACGTTGTTTGAGCATTTTTGACATTGCGAATGCAAAAGCAAAACGTACTGACAGTACATGAACTTGCGTACTCGTTTTTTTTCGCCTCGTCGATCTCGCCTATAAAATAACATGATTCGTCTGAACGTAGACTTTCCAACGAAGATTTTTCTGCGGAAAAAATTCCGAAGAAAAATTTTTCTAAATGTACCCAACAATCATTTTTCCATACAGAAATGTCTTAACTGCACTTTTTTCTATTTAAAAATGCTTCTATCAAAAATTTTTATATATAAAATTATTCCATCTGAACACATTTGTGTACAAATATTTTCTTTCTCTAAACTTTTCCTAAGAAAAATATTTCCAATAAAGATTTTTCTATAGAAAGTGTAATCCGCAACAAGTTTTTTATATAAAAATGTTCCCTCGAAATAAATTTCTAAATGAAAATGTTTTTACCAAATATTCTTACGTACATTTGATATCTTACGATATAAAAATGGTCCTTTTGAATATGTTCTTCCACCGATTGTTTTCTATACCAGAATGATTCCATTAAACATCTTTTTCTATAGAGAACAAAAAATATTTTCCCGTACAAAAATATTGCTATCGAATATATTTCAATGCAAGTGTTTCCAGTGAAATTTTTTCTATACGAAAGTTTTCCTTGAAAATTTTTTATTCAATATTTTCCCTCTGAATATTTTTCTATACAAAAATGTCCATTTTTGTTACTGAAAAAGGTTTCCGCCGATCATTTTTCTAAGAAAAATTTGCCTGGAAGATATTTCCCTGCATATATATTTATATTGAAGGGGTTTTTTTTTTGACAAAACTATTTGTAGCAAAAATTTTTTTTTATCGAAAACTCTTTCCAAAAATATTTCCATTGAAAAATTTTCTATACAAAAATCTTACCTTCGAAAAAAAATTTTCCCACTATACAATTTCAAAAATATTCCTACCGAAATATTTTTATTAAAAAGTATGCATTCCGATAATTTTTCTATACAAGAATATCCATATTTCTTATTTAAAAATTTGCCTTAAGGATATTTTCATGCAAAAATCGGGTTTTTTCACAAAACTATTTCTATCAAAAATTTTTTTCTATCGAAAAATGTTTCACAACTATTTTCTATGCAAAACTGTTTCCACCGAAAAACTTTATATACAAAAATGTTGCCTTCGAAAAATATTTCCCAGCATACAATTTCAAAATTGTTCAATTTTCCAGTTGAGGAAAATTTTTCTATACAAAAATGTTCACACCCAAAAATTTCTCTTCACAAAATTGTTGCCAAAAATGATTCTTCTATACAAAAATCAATCCAACTGACATTTTTAATACAAAAAAGTCATCCCCAAATATTTTGCCGCATAAACATGTTTCCTCCACAGAACATTTTTCCCATACAAATATATGAACTCTGGACAACTTTCCCATAATAAAGCCCTGTGACCAAAAGTTTTTCTAAAGAAAAATATTTCTATTAAGAAAGAACTCTTCCATACAAAATCATTTCGAGTCATTTTTTGCTATAGAAAAGTAGTTAAAATGAAATTTTTTCTAAATGACAAATAAATTAACAGTCCTTTCCCATAAATATTGTTCCCACAAAAAAGTTTGCTATAAAAAAGTATTAGCAGAAATTTTTTTAAAACACAACTTTTTCTATGGAGCATATTTCTATACAAAGATAGTCTTAGGGATCGTTTTTGTTTTCTTAAAAGATATTCCTACGGAACATTTTTCTATACAAGACTGTGACCAAATTTTTTTTCTTTCTTTACGAGGGCGCTTCACCATAATTTTTTAGTATTTCCTCACACATTTCTTTACATAAATGTTCTCTTACTGAACATTTTTCTATGCAAAAGTTTTCCTACAAAAAACGTTTTGCTATAAAAAAGTGTTCCATTGCTCGAGATGAAGATTTTTTTTATATTGGAAAAACGAACACGAGACGTATGTTCCCACTGATGTCAGGAAAAAATTTTATATATATAATTTTTTTTTTTTTTTGTGGAGAAGACTGTTCCGAGAATTCTCTTTTGATAATTTCTTTGCTTTTCAGTAAATAATCTGTGATATTTGATCCCTTGTTTGACTAGAAAGACCAACTAATTTTTCTACTTGTAGAATACAACATTTCGTTTTTGGAAATTCGCTCCATTATTAACAATAAATTTAGTTTAAAGAAACAATTGCAAATGTTTTACAGCAAATTATACTTTAGAGCCTTAACAGTTAAACTATTATTTTTGTTAAATTTCTTTTAATGATGTCTATTTTCGATGGGCTTTTCTATCGAAATTTTTTCAGAAGGATATTCGAAAAATCCGTTAATCTGTGATTGATTCAACTTTCTCACAATTTTTCACTCAAGTGTTTCAGGTGATGCAATTTCTTTGACATTATTTAATGCTTATAATAACTGACCTTCGTAGACTAATAGGTAGTGTACTATACTCGTAGTGCGAAGGTCCCAGGTACGAATCCTGCCGCAGAACTGTGGCAGTTTGTGTCTGATAATTAAAGGGAGCGCACAACAAGCCTTCACTGGCTTAAGTGCATGTCGGATGACATGGGCTATTACACCCCTCCAATCAACCTAACCTAACCTAACCTAATGCTTATAATTCATTTACCAATAAACTGATTAAATCTGCTGAGCTTTTAACCATAAATATATATCTATGGCCATAAGCATTAATCGCCTAAATCAACTGTAGAAAATATTGATTTTCTTATGCGGTATTGTGCTGCATTATGACCCATTTCGAAGTTGCAACGCTGCCATTGCTAAGTATGCAAGAAAAGGATCAGACGAAAGTAGAATGCTGCGGTAGCGTAAAAACTTCCGAACCACTTAACGTTGCTTAAGTCAACTGGGGCCATTATTTCCTGTTGTTGCCACAGAAACTTTATTATTTAAGTCAAAAACAAAAGATTTAAGATACAAACACGTTTGTTAAACAACAATTGTTGTCTTAATGAAATTGATCGTGCACTGATTAACGGACAAGCAAACAGCAACTATCAATTTCTAAATAAATTCTTTCGAAATGAACGGTGTTTTTGTTGTATTCTAAACTATCGTGAATATGAATCAAACACTCAAACCGGTGCAACAGTAAATAATGAATGGAAAATATATAAAAATTCTCATAATACAAGTTGACGACGACAGTCGTAAATATTTCCGTTTCACTTTTCAATAACAGTTTTAGTTAAACATTTTAATTAAATCAAATGCAATTGATATTTGAAACAAATCAAAAAGCCATGTAGAATAATTCGAAAGGCATGGAAATGTCTGTAATTTTTTTTTTATCAAGCACAAATTGTTATTTCCAAACATCCTGTTCTAAAGAATTGAAGCGAAATATGGTTTCTTAATATAACAATTTATTAGAAAAAATTAAATAATAATTAACAACTAATTAAATGGTTAAAGTAGATATAAACACTGCTGTTGCATCACATGTAAGTAGTTTAAATAGATAATAATATATCATTACTACACGCACTATGGGCTGAACTTGGAACTTTGAAACTGTTTTAGAAAATTAAACAATTCCTTTAAGAAAAACTTAAAAAATCTTTGTTAAGAAAGCCCTCAATAAAAAATAAAATTCATAACAACACATTCCCAGTAAATTTATTCGATAGGAATAACCCATTTCTTGTATTAAAAATTTTCATTGGGAAAAACTTGCTTTCATACATGAAAATATTTTATCAAAAAGTCTGCAGATGAAAATTTTTTATAGGAAAATCATTTCTTATGGTAAGTTTTAAATTGAGAAAAAAATATGGCAAATAGGATACTATCTCCTGAGTGAAAATTTAATGAAAAAAATCGTCCCAGTGCAACTTTTTATATACAGAAAACTATTTCTAAGGCGAAGACTGATTCTAGACCAAAGTTAGTTTTAAGAAACTTTCTTAAAAGAAGAATTTTTAATAGAAAACTGTTACAGAGCAGTCTTCTTATACGAAACTTTCGTTAAAAATAACCATTCTAGATGAAATATCCTTTGCAGAGCAAAACTTTTCTTCAGAAAACTTCCTAAACAAAATTATTTTCAGATAGTGTAAGAGAGCACTATCTGAAAAAATTTTATAAAATAGAAAAGGTCACCATCCCTAAAATTTAAAATAACTTGTCGACGCAAAGTAGCAAAAGGTACACAATACTTGCTTCCAGACTAGGAGTCCTCTGTCAACATTCTCCAACCAAGGCATTCCTCAAGAGGGCCGACTTTTCAAGGAACCCTATAAGCGATCCTATTAAAAAGGTTTCTGTTATTGTTCTGTGTCTACTATTGTATATTTTTCTACAAGAGGCACCTGAAAAGTCCCATCAGAATGCATCTGGCACGCAATTGTAGACAATATTAGAGAACTCGCCTTTACCACCAGCTTAGCCGTTCCATTAGGTTTGAGAATATTTCAAGCCAGGCTGGAAAGGCATGCGATATAAGACGTCTAATAATTTGCTTATGAACCAGAAATCTTACTTTAGTTTTAAGACGACGCAAAAATACCAGAGTACATAAAGAAAACCCTCTTCATCGTTTTTATTATGAAATCCATATACTTGTAGAATTGGAAATTCTCATAAAGTATAACCTGATGATGCCTAATCCTGTCGGAAGCTGTGAGGGATATAGCCCCTCCCATTTGAATAATATCTGCCACGTTTGCTCTTTATCATCAAGTCATATGTTTTGCCGATCTGTGAAGTACTTTTATGGGGTGGCAATGTCCTTGCCATCGGCCCACTTGCAGCAACATACAAAGTAAAAAATTACATGTCTTTTTAAAATAACAATTTTTTGAAATTAATTTTGAACTTACAACATAAAACTTTTTTGAGTGTGAAAATTTTCGATTAACCCGCTTTAGATCTAATGACTGATTTAATAAAATCAAACGAAAATTTCGTTTGAAAATTAATATTGAAAATATTAATTAAAATTATCGAATTTATTTGTGTTTTTTATAGAAAATATTTCAAAAATTTTTTTCGTCAAAACATCCAAAGTCAAGAAGTAAATTATTCAACCCATTGTGCATAATTTGAAAAAAAGAAGACTTCAACTTTTAAGTATTTTAATTATCTTGCTAATCAGGCAACTAAAAGACTCGGTTTTAATAAAATGATAAAATTGACAATTAAAATAATTTGGTGGTTAGTAAAATAATTAAATCAATTACTTGAGCTTAAGACACCTTAAAACTTCTTTTGGCAAAAAATTATAAATGAATGAAAAACAAAGTAAATTTTTAATCATTTATTTCATTTCTTAAATGCATTAATGATTTTTGCCAACCGCTTATTTCTGTTACAGATTTCCGGCTTAGAAAGACAAAGACACGCAAAGAGTAAATAAAATTCTTAAACAAATACAAAAATCAAAATCAATTGCCTGCCACTAGAGTAAAGCTTTTGGTGGTTAAAAGACAAGCTTTTAATTATTTTTTGTTTTTTTGTTTATATGTTTTGCTAGACTTTTCAAGTCACCCTCTGTCAATAGGGGGTTATCTAATGGAAGCTTTTAAACGAAACTTGCGTAAAAATCTTGTATTTAGTTTTATTAGACACACAATTGTTTGTCTTTTTGTTTCTATATTTGCCACAGTGTATTGTTTTTTCTCTTCTTTTTGTTGCAAAGTCTCATTTAGAATTGTGTTTTTGTTTAATATTTTTCCCTCAAAATGTTTTTTTCTTTTTGCTTGTTTAGATTTTGATTTTTCTTGGTATCAAAGACCTATAAATATTGCATGTTGTCGTCAAACTGAATCAAACCACAAGTGGCTTTAAGCATTAAAACATTAAAAAAACGAAAATTTTCTTGCAGTAGCATCGTAGTATTTTGAAAAATAAAATTTAACAAAATGTTCAAATTGGTAAGAGCAGAAAAGAAACTTAAAAGGATATACCTACGTGTATAGGTTTTTGGTTTAAACTCAAAATTTAATGGTGTTGAAGTGTAAAAAGTGAATTTTGAATTTGTGCATTTGTAAACGAAAGACTTAAGACACATGCACGAAAAGTTTTTTTTAGTTGAAATTAAAAATAATTGATAATTATAGTTCATACTCGTTCTAACCCAAAAAGCCATTTGCACGTGATTAATTAGAAACGGTGTGAAGTATTTGAGTTTTTAACACAAATTACAAACAGCTTTAAATTAATTTTATATATTATATATTTTGAATTTTAGTTTTGTAATTGGTGTTCCTAGTGTTTTAGTGACTAGAACTAGTTCTTTTATTGAAAAGTCTTTGTTAACTTATTCAAATTAGCAGCTTAGAGTGCATATGTTCCATGATTTGATTTTATTTTATTTCGACGAAGTATTTAAATTTCTATTGGATACTAAATATTGAAATTTATTATTTTGGGATGTTCTCCCCAACTAATTTTTTAAACAATTAGAGGACAATTAAATGTTGGTTAAATATTAGCATTATATATACTCTAACTGATCCTATAAGGAGCATGGGCCTCAAATATTATCATTGGAAACTATTAAATCTTAAACACTTTAAAGCTTTCCACACCCCCTTACCCCATAGGGTGATTCTAAAAGGTAGGAAAGTGTGATCAAAGGTAGGCAATCGGTTGTACACGATATTGAAGAACCATTATAAAGGAATAGATAACTGCTACCAAAAAGAAAAAGAAATTGTGTTGTAATTACACTGAACGGTGAACAAAAGTAGCACTCGAGTACTTGCAATCGGTCCATTTTTAATTGTATTTTTTTCCCCAAAGAAAACAATCACCTCCGTTCCGTTCTATAATATCCTGAGAAATATTATTTTTATTCAATTACATTAATTCTCCTATAAGAATAACTAAATCGTTACCGTTTTCCAGCGTTAGAACACCAATCGTTATTTAATATAAAATTATTTTCAAATATTTAGTGTTTGTTATGGGTTAATTGTGTGTCACTAGTCAATTCTCCAGTGGACTTCAACCAGCTTTTGAATATTCAATCTGGTATATGTTTTACAAAAATCAACATATACAATATGAGAATTCGATTGTATATGAAAATTACAAAATATACTGCACAAGAAGATTTATAAACCATATAAAATTATTTTTATTTAATTTTTGAAACTCGAATTGTTCAAACGATTAGCAGGGAAATACAAGTATTAAATTTCAATATTTAAAGAAGTTTCCTAAAGAAAACCATTAAAAATTTAGTTATACCAACCAGAATATTGAAAATAGCTTCCAAATTGGTCAACAAGTATCAGAAAAGAACCTATTCCAATGAGAAGTCTATGTCGAAATCATTTGATTACCTCCAGATCATAATTTCAGTGTTTTCATAATTTTTCGGAATGTCTTTTTAAATACAGTGGAACTATTCGAAGCAATAACTTTTTTTATAAGAGAAGAAATGAACAGATCTTTTTTATAAATTTAAAAATTTGCAGGCTCGATTATGGATGGCAACTGAATTTCAGTTCAGTTTCCAGTTGCCAAACGTTTATTTCTCTGCTACTGTCTCTTCTGTAAAGCACAAAACGATAATGCACAACATGAAAATCTGATGGAACAGTCTTCAAAATGATAATGCAGAGGCCTTCTGCCAACTACACATTTGTGGTTGGCGAATAGCAACCCAGTTACCAACCATAATCGAACCATTATTTTGTTTAGCAAAAGAAAAAGTAAATGGCAAACAGGGCCAACTTTTCTACTACATGCTGTCATTAGCAAAACTAAACAGATGGCGCAAAGTAACGTCATAATTTAAACTGGCTGCCGTTTTGTTATAAATATAAAAAAGAGTTGTCGTTTCATAAAATGTTTATTCTTAAGTTGTATATCGCTTTGCATGACTTATTGACAAATTATTCTTTATAAATGGCAAATGTAAAGATGACCTCCATTTTAAATTATGACATTACTTTTACGCCACTCTGTACAACCGGGAATGAAGAAAAAAATCGAACGGTAGCAGTTTGGCAGTTTTTGAAAAAAGTGTAACATTTTGTTAATAAATTTACAAGAAAAGTCTATATATCAATATAATTTAAAAAAATTGAACTCCTTTTTGAAGGACTGCATACCGCTTTCTTATTAGTATGCTTGCGCATATCTCCTGATTTCTCCTTGAAGGGGCAAACAGTTTTGCACTTTGTGTGGAAAAGAACACGCATTAAGTTTTCAATTATTTTCTCAATTTATGTCTATTTTTGCCTAAAAATTATAAAATTAAAAAATCCTTTTTTTAACCTGGAAAAAAATTCTTAGTATTAAATATAAAACTTCTTTAAATATATTTCTATAAGCGAATACTTAACCTTAAAATGTGTCTAAAAGGAATTATAACTTTATTTAAAGGAATATTTTGATACGCCTTTTGTGTGTCTTCTTTGGCTTAAATAAATTAATAATTTTTATAAGAAAATTAAACCTCAAGTTTTTATTCAAATAATATTTCAGATTGTTGCCTTCTCCGCTCTCTTCGCTGTTGCTTCCGCTGGCTATTTGGGCGGTTATGGTTTAACTGCACCCGCCGCTTATCATGCACCCGCCGTGGTTGCTGCTCCGGTATATAAATCATATGCTGCTCCCATTCTACATGCTGCCCCTGTGGTACATGCCGCTCCGGTTCTTAAGACCTATGCCGCACCAGCTCTTGTGCATGCTCCAGTAGCTACCTCTTACGCCAACACTTATAAAATCTCTCAGAAGGCCTATCCAGTCCTACACGCCGCCCCAGCTGTTGTAGCTGCCCCTGTTATTAAATCGTATGCTGCACCAGCTGTATTAGCCGCTCCAGCCTATGGTTATGGTCACGGTTTGTCCTTGGGTCATGCCACTTACGGTCATTCCGTCTATCATTAGATCCTTTAAAAGACTCTGAAATGTGTCCTCATGCCAACGCCTACTCAGAATGTCTTCTGTTTGATTCAAACTGTGCTCTTCATAATTTAATTTCATTTTTATTTAATTTAATTCATTTCTTGTTGAGGGGAAAACTAAACGTTTGCCCCTGGATATCTTGTCATGCATTTTAAATTTCTATTGGATGAAGTTCTCTATATTTTTCTTATAGAGAATATTTCGACAATAGTTTCTATTTCTATTTCTACCTTTTAAGTATTATTTCATGTGAAAAAGTAATTTCATCAATTAGAGAGTATTTTGGATTCTTTTATTTCGATTTTAGAAATATTTTTTTAAGTGCTAGAGAAAGAGAGAAAGAGAGCGAGAGAGTTAGAGAGTGCGTGTGAGAGTGTTGTGTACCTGTATATTTATTTGAATTTCCTCTATGGTTTTCTTAGAGATTTTTTTTATCGAGTATCATCTAGCCGAGTTCAGCTGTTAATTGTTACTTTAAATGAAATCGTTTGTTTCCGATATAAATGTATGTATATAATTATATGTAAATATTAAAAAAAAGATAAACTTAAGGTTTGTATCATGTAAATAAATGTAAAGAAAAAAATGTGAGATGTGTTGTTTTATTTTATTGATGAATTGCTATAAAATATATGAATAAATCAATTGAAATGTTTTTTCG
Organism: Germaria angustata; assembly: GCA_963681545.1. Classification (NCBI taxonomy): domain Eukaryota; kingdom Metazoa; phylum Arthropoda; class Insecta; order Diptera; family Tachinidae; genus Germaria; species Germaria angustata. The sequence goes on from OY813000.1 coordinate 9,659,221, forward strand.
AGTTTTAGATCTTTTTTTTTATAAATAACATACATATTTATTTTTCAATATTTCTACACCCTGTGGGTGTCTTCTTTTTGTTACTTAAAAATTGTATAAATTTTTTTGTATGAAATTTAAAAATGTTTATTCATTTCCTTATATGTCAATGTTTTGTATTCAAAATATTTAAAACATTTTTCTTTTAATTTTGTTTTCAAACATTTTATTAAATATTTTTAAATTATTGATGAAAACACCCAGAGGGTGTAGAAATATTGAAAAATAAATATGTATATTGTTTATAAAAAAAGACCTAAAACTCGAAAAAATAATTCAATCGATTTATGAAAATAAAGGTCGAATAAAATCATTAAATTATATGAATTATGAATTGAATAAATTTTATATAAAACATAAACTATCCAAGTTTTCTTACGAAAAAAAGTTACATTTTATGCTCAATAACCAAAATCTTAAATCAGTAAATATTTTGTTTAAATTTTCTTATATTCTAAAAATTCCATCTAATAATGGAAAAAGGGCCGATAAAAAAGTTTGACTGAAAATAAAATTAATATTAAACAAAATTTGAGTTTCAAACATTTTTATTATTTATTGTGACCTCAAGTGCTCATATGACGACATTTCATTTGGATGTTAAACCAAATCGTAAGTGAACTTTTATCACCTCCAAAACATTGATTGTCGTATGTTCATGACAAAACAAACAAATACAATATGAGAATTCTTCATCGTATATAAATATTACAATAATATTTAAATTACTTTGCAACCAACTTAAAATTAGTTGAAAATTAGTCAGTTAAAAGTCACCAGAGTAAATAAATCTTTTCTTAAACTTTTTTTCGATTGGACCAGTACTCAGAGGATGACCCCTATATGATATGGATGATAGAGGGAGTCGTGCTTGTGGACATTCGATTTGAACCTGTCCACGTTGGGTGTGGCCAGGAAAAACATCTGTAGGGAGCTCGTTCTATATATGACCCGTATAATTTAATTTTCTAAATTTTTTTTAAGTTCCTTTATTAAATTATTCTCAAAATCCAGTTAATTGACTCAAAATTTTTTTGGATGGAAACAGAATGCAAATCCGCAAGGAAAACTTGCAAAAATTTCCCTATAAAACGAGAGTCTCCAAAATGTTGTGAAAACGACAAACTTTTTGTGTTATATTTGCTTGCAAAGAAAATTATTTTGTATCTATTATATAAAGACAAATTATTAATCGCTGGGACTAAACTTTTCATTGCGGTGAGACACCGCCAAACGCCCTATTGACACGAAACCGTTTTTGTTTTATTGTTAGCAAACGCGACGTCCATTTATTCTTTTTTCATATTAAAATTTTTAGTTATTATGCGATGTACAGCCACTTTTTCAAATGACCGATCATTTCAGCAATACCACACACCTTCAGCTGACGATCATTCGATACCATTTTGGTGGTGTTGAAAGGGATATCCCAATTGGTCGACCACTGCAAGGTTCACTCTGTCGTAAACGGAGGATCAGACCCTTCAGAGTAGAATCTACCTTGGCTTTAATATTGTTTGAGACCTTGCAAATGATACTATTGAATCAAATAACGTTGACCAATTTTTTCCAAGTCTGCAAATTCACTGAAATCATTTTTAATGGATCCACAAAAACGCTAAACAACGTGGCGCTTTGAAACTTAAAACGTACGAATGTTTTATAATGTTGTCACTTTTCTCCAAAATATATTTTTTTTTTTTTTTTAACTAATGCGACCATTTAAACATCATGTCGGCCAATATTGGACTCCATTCAGAAGACGAGCAGAGAAGTATCGAAATATTGAAATTTACAAACATTTCACAAAGAATCGGATTCCAAGCTCAGTAATTGTTTTATGTTGTATCTGGGAACACTTCTGATGAAGTTTTCTTTAAGATAAAATGTTAATAAATAAATCAAACTATTTGAGTACTACTTTGCCTCAGAAAAATTCATTTAGAATTCGGAATAAATTTATAAAAGAAAGAGCAGGGGTAATGTCATAATTTTAACTGGCTGTCATTTTGTTAATAATGATAAATAAAGAGCTCTGCTTTCATAAAGAAAAATTATTTGATTGTGTAAAATAGATGACATTAATGGGAACAAATTAAATCGCTCAAATGGCCAACTTCCGAGTTGATGCATATTTGCTCTCGTTTTATGGCGTTTTGAATCGAAATCGCTTCAAATTGTTGATTATGACATTACTTCTGCGCCACCTTGTATGTATGTAAACTTTAAATTGAAAATATGTATATAACTTTTAACATACTCGACTATGTATATTGTTTTTTTCTCCTTTAGAGATTGATTCTAATTCTAAATTTTTTTTCTTCCATTTTAGGTATGTCTGATGTTACTTATGTGAATAAGAAGGTAAATTTTATTAGAATTCTGTGTATTGGTAAGCCGGTAAAAGTTGGACTTAAATGTCTCCTTAAGAAGTTTGCATTATGCTGCAACGTATAACAAAACGATTTTGTTCTCGAGAACATATTTTTCCGCAAAAGAAAAACTCCATAGGGATATTCAAAATCAGAATTTTTTAACTTTAGAATCGATTCGTCCTTTAATTCTAATTTTACTACGTTTTTTTCAGTTTTTCATTGGAATCCCCCATTTTTGCAATTTTTAATAAATTAGCAAAAATATAAAATTGAAAACCACAAAAAAAATTATCGCCAATATAAAAATAATGTACAAATTATAAAATCATTTTTGGTATAGTTGCTTAGCAATCATTTGATAAATTCGAGTTCAAAGCATTTTTATTGTTGCCGTGGCCTGGTAAGTAGTAGTATATTTACTATACCCACCAAATTTGCAAGGCCTGCAGTGCTAGTTTACTATGAAGCGTGAATACCCTTATTGTGTTTGAGAATTTTCTGGTAAAAATACTCAATTAAGTCCAAAGCATTGACCTCAAAAACAAAAACATTAAGACTTCAAAAAATTTGCTTGTGTAGCTCTAAAATGAGTTTTCTATGGCCTTTTGTCTTTTGTAACAAGTGGCTATTAAAATGATTAAGATTTAATTTAAATATAACAATTATATCACCTCTTATATAAGATATTTTTTTAGCACATTAAATATCCCAAGTATATAAATAAATAAAAAATTTTAGTATGTGTGTGTGTTTTTATGTTTTTCGTAAATCATTAAATGTTTATTAAATCATTATTGAAGTGGCTCCAAAAGCTTTTTAATACAATTGGTCTTTGAGCACTCCAGCACACACTCGTACAACTAACAAGTTGCTGCACGTTCAACGTTTAGTTTTTAATATTTTCTGGTGTTGTTTACTCAATGGACATACAATAAGACATGAACTTCATGTTGAAAGATAAAATAATCTAAATTAAATTAATCATGAATATTATAAAAAGAAAAGAAAAAAATTATAAAGACAATAAATACACATGACGAGGCACATTTGCTTCAGATTAAATATTGGACAAAATTAAAATCCTTCATGGCTTCAGTATGTACGAGCATTAATTTTCAAACAGGTGTTGATAGTTTTCATTATAATCTGGGTAGTGTAATTTTGAAACATGTCACGGGTTCCAGAGATTTTCTATTTTTATATTTTTTAATTCAAACATCTCAAAGGTTACGGTAATTAAATGAATTCGTCATAGTATAATAATAAATTATATTAAGATTATTTTTAGATTAGAATATAAGTTATCAGTGATTTAACCAAAAAAGTTGTAGTTCAAATTTATACCTTAAAGACCGGGATAATTTAAAGATAAATTCATGATTTTACGTTTCAAATAATAATAATCCAATAAGAGTTGTAATTTACTTCTTAAGTTAAAAAAAGATCATTTGAATACATTTATTGCATTAAATTCTTGTATATTTCACTCTTAAAAAATTAAGTTGACACTACACTTTCTTTTCTTAAAAAAGTGCAATATTTTGTTGGCCAACTTATGAAAAAAATTTGTTTACGGCTTCTGTTAAAAAAAATCTATTTCGTTTACAAGATTGCCTGCACTTTTCTAATAAGTGTTTTCTTCTTAAGAAAACCCAATTTTCTTTTATTTACTCTTTTGTGAATATTTTGAAAAAATATTTAATTAAAAAATTTTGAAAATTTAATATTTTTCTTGAACATATTTTTGATTGTTGTTGGCTTAATTGAGTATATGCCTGTATTTAATTGGCGCTAACCAAATTATCAGTACTTTTCAGCCAAATTATGTTTGAAAAGCACTCAAACTCGTATACTTATACAAAAATCAACAAATACTATACGAGAATTTTTTTTTTAATTATATAAAACTAAAATAGTTATTTAAATATAAAAATTAAATTAAAAAATATAAAACTAAACTAGTTATTTAAATATAAAATTAAATTACGTTTAATCACATTTATGTTAGAAGACATATCAATAACATTATACAATTCATTGAAGCTACAGCAAATTTTACGGAAAGGATCAGCATTAGCATAGTTTTGGCGAAAATATTGCAGTGCCAGAGGATGAAATTGACGTAGGGATCGTTGCGGTACGTTAAACGTCAGCTCGTTTACCAGAAATTCGGACATGATGTCACCATTTATAAGTTTAATAACAAATATTGCATTTAAAACTTTTCTGCGGCTCTTCAATGTAGGCAATTTAACTTGTTTTAATCTGAATTCATATGATGGAAAATTTGACGAACGGTTAGTGTATGTGTTACGCAATATAAAAAGTAGAAACTGCTTCTGCACGGACTCTAAACGATCAATGTGGATGTTATAATGAGGGTCCCAGATGACAGAACAATATTCAAGAATAGGCCTCACCAAGGAAGTATATAGTTGCCTCGTTACTGCTGGATCATTAAATTCTTTGGCCCAGCGTTTAATAAATGCAAATACACCACGTGCCTTATTAATGCACGTATTTATGTGGTTAATAAAGAGAAGCTTTCGATCAAACAGAACTCCAAGATCAAGAAACTCATCAACGCACTCCAATAAGCAACCTCCTAAAGTGAAATATCCACTAGAGTTAACTCTTCTGGAGAAACGCATATGTTTGCATTTTTTGACATTTAAAGCCAAAAGGTTCTCGTTACACCAAATAAAAAATGAGTCCAAATCTCGCTGCAGGTATGACTGACCAAGTTGATCATCCGAATTCAAAAATATCTTTACGTCATCAGCATAGATTAGTATATCAGAAAATTGTACTGATGATGGTAAATCGTTGATATAAAGCGAGAAAAAAATGGGCCCAAGGTGACTACCCTGCGGAACGCCAGATTTAACATATATTTTTTTAGAAAGGACGTTTATGAAGCGAACACGTTGGTATCTTCCTTCCAGATACGATTTTATCCAATTCAAAGTTATATTGGAGAATCCCATTAAATACAATTTCCGCAACAATTCAATCATATTTTTCTACTTGTGTTTTAAAATACATATAATTATAACAGCTTGAGAAAACTTTTACACAAACACAACACAGCAAACAATTATAATTGACTTGCGTCTTTTAGTTTGTCAACAAATGTTATATGAGAATTCTATAGAATTCAATCACATTTTTTACTGGCGTCTTTTGTTTTTTTCTTGCAACTTTATACAATTAATAGCCCTTTTGGCTGATAATGAATGTATTTATAAGGCATAATGAAAAACAAAATTTATAATAATAGTAATTATCAACAAAATGTTGAATAGTTATTTTGGAGAATAACTCGTACAACGAATTTGATAAGTATTTAATCTATTTTTATGAAACTCTCCACTAGAACATAAAATATCTATGAAATAATTTCCCTATTCTTGTTAAATGATACTATTCCCAATAAATATCATTAAAATATAACTACGAATATTATTTTATTTTTAAGAATTTTGCTAGTTTGCCCATCCCTGCACATAATTAAAACAATGGCCGCTGCAAAAAAGAACAAATCAAAACAAAAGACTTTATATACAAACACGGATCGCCACTGCGAACAATAATTTCAGATGCGGTGACACTAGTTTTGCAATTCGTGGCAAGCAAAAAAACAAAAAAAAAAAAAAAATAATAAATAAATAAAAAATATTTTTGCTTCTTTTCAACTACAAACTTAATTTAAAATGAGTTTGTACGTTTGTAATTTACAAACTATTTCTCAATTTATAAATTGCATTAAAAACTTGGAATTCAAGTTAAATAAAAAAATCAAAATAATTTTAACAAATATACCAACAAAAGTTAAAGTTTAATAAAAATTTTCAAATATTTGTAAAAAAAAACATTTTAAGTCTACCAAAAAACATCAGAAAAACAACTTAAATCATTGACACATTGAAATCGGTTTTTCTTGAATTTTTTTTTCTAAACAATTAATTTAATGCACATTTAATAAGTGTTTTTTTCTGTTGTAAATCAAACAATTGTTTTCTATTTTTGTATATTAATTAGTCTCTAAATAATGCATAAAAAATATGAATTTAACATTTCATAATTATGATTATGCAAATCATGATTATGCAATGTATCAGAGACAAAGGGCGCAATCACCATTTTAAAAATTGAATGGAGTGACTTAAGTTTTGCAAAAATTTAAAAATATCACTTAATATACAAGACTTAGGAGAATGTAAACCTTAGAAAAGAGCATTATAAAAAATAATCTCTTAAGTATTTATTAAGAATTAATACTTGAATAATACTTCTAAAATGGTACCTTAAAAGAAAGAGTTCAAATAACGTAACTGCTAGGAAAGTACCTTCCAATTTATAGTATCTGTAGAAAAGGTATCTTTCAAAAAAGTAACCTAAAAAGTGTAACTCTTAAAAAGTACTTTTAGAAAAGATTTTGAATAAAATACTTTTTAAAATTTTTCTTTAATAAAAACAGCTTTAAAAAACGCGTTTGAAAAGTACATTTTAAAATATGTTTTCAAGAACGTACCTGTCCAAAAACACTTAAAAAAAATTCCCTTTGAAAACTACCTTGTCAAAAAGGCATTTTAAAAATGATCCTTTTAAAAAAGTATCAACCTTTATAAAAGTACCTTTTAAAAAAATACCAGTTAAAGTACCTTTTAAAAAAGTACCTTTTAAAAAGTTCCTTTTAAAAAGTACCTTTTAAAAAAGTACCTTTTAAAAAGTTCCTTTAAAAAATACCCTTTAAAATGGATCTCTTAATAAACAAAATATTAAAAAAAAATCTTTTAAAAAAGTACCTATTAATAAAAACTGTAAAAAAGGTACTTTTTAGAAAAGTGACTTTAAATAAGGCTGCTTTTTAAAAAGTACTCTTTAGGAAAGTACCTTTTAGAAAAGTACTTTCAAAATACCTCCGTAATACTTGCCATTCAATATTCATATTTAAGGTATAAAGCTTCTTGTTAATATTGATTTTGAATTGTTTTCGTTGAGCGCTTGTTGAATAATTTTTGTTGAAAACTTTTTAAAAAATTACCACAAAATTTATATCTTTTAAATTCAAACATATTTGCAAACAAACCTTTTGTCTGTCTGCCACATGTTGAATGTCGTACCAACGTTAATATGCACAAGAACAAATATGTAGTGAAAAAGAATCTGATTGAATATTTCCCACATTTTATTGTAACATATTTATAAATTTAATTTTTTTCTTGTCTTGTCTTTTTTATTTTGTGGGTGATTACAATTCTTTTGTTTTAATTTTTTTTTGTTTCTTGCAAATTTGTCGTTATGTTGTGCTGTTGTTCATTTCATCTAACATATTGGGCATTCAAATTATATGTTTGAACTACTGCTTACAAATTATCTATTGTTTTGCATTTTGTATTATTGCTCGCTGATTGTTTTTTTTTCAGACTTAATGCTAAAAAATACTAGACAAAAAGTTTTGTTTGTTGAGTTTTGTGCATTTTTCTGTTAACTTGAAATTTTTGTAAAACAACTTTAGCAACTTCAAATGTTGAAAAGCTTTGATTTTTTGTTTAGTTTTGTAACAGATGGCTCTTGTCTTGATCGATCAGTGATTATACAAGGGTTCGTTCGGTTGCTGTCATGGCTAGATGTTGCAAAAAGCTTTTATAAAAATTCAAATGGTAATTTTGATTTAATTCCAATTATTTTTTTAACACTAAAGTGGCTATTACTCCACGAACATGTTGGCGAGCATATTGACCGTTCGTGGGCTATTAGACTGTAAAACATGTTCGCGAACATCCGATTAAATAAATTTTCAAAGAAGACGCGTCAAGATGACGCATGAGCTTGTGCTGCGTTGGCTATAAGTGTTTTATTGGAAAATCCGTAGAGACAAGAAAAACCGATAAGAAAAAATGGGGACTAAAAAAACTTCTCTGCAGATTTTTATGTATGTATGCCGGATGAACCAGCAATTACAAAACTTGGATGGCGAACCAAAATATCAAACATTATTGAAAGCACTCGAGCATATTTTTGCATTATTACACGAACGATTCGGTTAGTTCAACATGTTCGCCAACATGTTCGCTGTGTGGTAGCCGCTTTATATCCCTTTAATTGGTTTAAAGAAGTAGGTTCTTTAACCTTATTTTCCTCCATTTTCATTTCTTTTTTGTTATTTACGAAATGCTAATCTTATGAACTATTACTTTCAAACACACTTGCTTATGAATTAATCAACGTAAATGCGTTATTTACCAAGTTTTTATTTTTAAGTCTCAGACGTCTGAATATAAACTACGTTACAAAAATAATTGCGACAATCACAAGCTCACCGCACATTGGGTTAAATGCTAATAAACTGCTGTTAAATGCAACAACATAAAATCAGTTAAAATTTAGCTCACAATTCTTTAAAAAATTCTTAGATGTTGTGGACGATGGTAGTGTTACTGTCAGCCTTTCCCAAACAAACTTATTTTCGATTTTCATTTATTTAATTTTTTTGTTATGCAACATTTATACAATTTTGGAATTTTTTTTAAATTGAAAAGTTTTTTGTCAATTTACAAACAAAATTTCCTTGTCGCTCTAATTAAAAAAATTTAGATTATTAAAAAAAACAAAACTCCCTTTTTTCCCTGTGAAAGAGGAAGAAATGCAACATATTCTTTTTAGAAAGGAATCCGCCTTTGGGTGATGTTATCGCGCTCATAAGATAAAACATAAAATAAAACTTTTTTAAAAATACGAATGTATCAACATTTTAATTAATTAGTTGACAGAATATCCCCAATGATTTTGACAAATATTAAAAAAAATGTATTGTATATTGTTGGTTTATCTATGCAGGCATAGACACATCCTAAATAATTTGTAATAAGTAAATATTTGCAAAAAATATTTAAGACTTGGCTATTATAAATACTTTATACTGTTCGTAGAATGATTCCATTTGTTTATCAGAAATTTTATATTTATAGTATAAGAGGAGATGTTACCATGAGTGTGATGGTCTTACCCACGAATCTGCACATCCTTGGCATTTGGATTTTGCAGAAAATTTGCATTTAAATGTATAAAATTTATTTCAGCATACGAGTATTTTAAGATTTTTTTTAATCATAAAATCATGCATGGCGAGGGCTTAACCTCCCATAGGATAAATGTGGCTCCTATCCACAATTTATTACTTCTTATGATGTCTCTGATGCGATTAAATAACCTTATTCACTTCTTCGTTAGAGGGCCTCCTTCAGAAAAATAATCCTGCTACGCTGAAGCAGCTGCTAGATATGACAACCATTATATTGATCTCTGGCATTATTTTTAAATTATGAATTCGATAATCGCTTTTACCTCAATCCTTTGATTTCTCGTATATCAAAATTAATAGTCCAATTGACAATCTTGTGCATGTAAATATCTGCCATTGTATATATTTGGTGCTAATACATATGCATATATAATTTCAGACCGATTTTGAAAGCTTTTTCGATATATTCGATCTGTCCTTTACTTGATAGATCCCTTTTAAATTAAAATTTTTAATACGTGATTATCTTAGTATTCAATAATTTTGTCTCATTTCTCTCAACTGTCAGCTTGTAATTAAGTGTAGCTTATACGTATATTGTTCCTGTGGACTATATTGTTCATTTGGACGAAATTGTGAAATACTAATATTTTTAAATCATTTTTCGTTTCTCATTTAGAATCATTTCAACCCAGTGTGCATGACGTTGCCTGCAATTGCTGTAACGTCTCAAGTACTTATAAAAATATTGAATGGCTGTCAATGCTAATGAAATATAAGCGAATCCTTTAATACACTAATGCATTGAATTCTCCATAAAATGCAAACAAATTTCCTTAAAAGCACAAAATGCAAATTATATGAAAGAGGGAAGTTATTAGAAATGAGGGCAAAAAGAAAACAAATTTTCCAACAAAATTGGTCAAGGGCTGTCAGAAGCGCATATCAAGGTGTGTAAACAAAATCAACAAACAAGCATATGGGCGTTGCAAACACGCTCATGCAACAAATGCATTTATTAGATTGAATGACGTAAATTTATTAGAACATTTGCCACAGTTTTGATTCAATTTTTTTAAGAAGACTATGTAACGATTTTGAATATATTTCAAATGGTTTACACGAGAGTACAATAAAAAGGAAATAAAGAATAATTTTTAATTTTTTCAATTTTTTTTTGCATTGCGGCTATTGATTATGGAATTGTGAATTTTCTTAAATTTTTAAATATTTGCTTTGTACTGGTTTTCTTGTAAAAATATAATTTTTTAATTTTTTACTTGTTGTAAGATTTGAACCCGTTTTGTTGTATGTATATTTGAATATCTCAATAATTAATTGAAAATCGCTATCATTTATTTTATTTTATCACTGCTTGACCATGAATGTATTTTGAAGGCGGAAAAAATTGAATTTTTACAATAATTTTTGGAAAATTATTATAGATATTCTTTGGGCCATAAAATGTATATGATTATTAATTTCCTGGGTTCATTTTGGTTCATATATGGTTGGAAGTTTACCGATGAGCAGGCATAAGATTGTTAGACGTGTAGTCTACATTTAAACCCACAACAAATACATAAAAAACTTTTATAATTTGAGGCATTTATTACTCATTTAACAGCTTGAAAATTGGCCAAGGAGCTGGCACTTTTTCTAGCCTTTGTTTTCAAACTGGTTAAACTTCACTGACGGTTTTGTTTTAGCAAGCAATGAAATGTCGGCATATGAAGAGCTAAAGCCACAACAAACAATGCATTTTATTTAAATTTTTATTTAAAAAAATTAATGCTTAAACATACGATACATAAAATTTACAAATAGATATGATACCATGTGCAGGGGATGCTGGTAAAAATTATTGGCTTGAAGAAATATGAGCTTTTGTTTCAAAGTTGCTTTTTCTCCCATGGAAATGCAGATCTTGAGCGTGTGCTTAGCCAATTCAATATCAATTCAAAACTAAATACGAAACCGATTATAACTTGTGCTTTGACCGAAACAAATTTTATACCCTTCATTTACCTCCAAGTACGGATTAATGCCAAATGTCCAAACTGTGTCATAATTATGAAAATCGCCACAATTATAATTTATATTGATAAATTATTTAAGAAATATTGTTTAACCTTTAAATAATTTGGTGGCCGTTCTTTCTTGGTGAATCCGTTTGAAATGCATTTTTCCTGTAAACTCACTTGCCTTTCAGACATAGAACAAGCCCTTCTTTAATTTCACTATTATTATTTCATTCCAACTCCAATTTTTTTTCATTGGGATGTTTTTAAGACAATCAAAGCATGACAAACAAAGGACTCTTCGTTGCATAATACGTGCTTTCTTATTCGATGATACAGATGTTAAAAGGCGTTGCAGCTCATGAAATAATTGGACATTAAAAGATCAATTAATCTCTCGTTTAAGTGATCAGGATCGCGATCCTAGTGCAAGTAATTATCACTGGATTTCTTTATATGATTATTTGAAGTTGAAGGTCCTTGTCGATTAACTTACAACCTCGGTGTACTAAAGGAAGAGATATAATGTTTCATCAACTCCGATAGTTTCTTGAGTTAAAAGTTCTAACTTTTATGGAACTCCCCTCAAAACAATGCAAATTTAGATCAATGGCTGCAACGAAAATGGAGTATATGTAAGCGGCCACAATTAGTACTAAAGTTTTAAATAAACTTTAATGTTACAATTTTTAAATGCTGAAAACTTTTATACCCTAAAAACATAAAAAAAATTTATAAAATTAATTATCTCTTGAAAAAATTTAATTAATTTTGATTTTATGTGTTTCCTACTATCACTTCGGTTTGTTCTTGTAATTTAATCCTTGTTGTTATTCCTTTCAATTGTACAAATTGCAATTTGGTTCCATTATTATTTCATAACCATTTATTTTCATCTGTGCTGCTGATTGTTTACTATTTAAACAATTGAATAAAAAAATGGGGAAACCAATACAAAAAGGTGACAGAAGTTCAATTTGTGCATGTGCCACGGCAGCAGTGAAGTACTTTGGTGTGGCGCAACAAAAAAAAAAAAATAATAATAATAATAATAAACATCAAAAGTTTGTTGGGGAGAATATCCCAAATAATGAATTTCCACATTAATAATAATAAACAAAATATTTTTACACTTAAATGCGTGTTGCTTCATAAGCTACGAGTAAAATGATCAGACTACGAGTATATACAGTTGGAAATGCCTTATAGTTGTGGTAATGTCACGAAGATATCCTAAATATATCCTTGTAAAGGTTTGGAAAGTAGGGCTCTGGAGAGCTAATTAGAAATCATACAGTCTTATAGCGTAGACAGACGACAGCGTTAATTTGCATTAGAAGCTCACTAATTTGAATTAAAATTTAACGCTGACAGACGACAGTTTCTGCATTTAGTAAACAGTTGTTTGTTTGTCAACTAATTTTTTTTGGCATTTACATCGAAATCAAATGGATAGAAGGCAAAAAGTACGATTAGCAGCTATGCTGTTGGTGAAAATTCACTATATATTTGAAAGAAAGTTGAAATTACTTTTTCTGAAACTGCTCCTTAATGTAAGAATTGTACATGCACTAGCAACCATAAATCTAAACGTATTGCTACAACTTGCGATCGCAAGAGGACAGTCTGAAATAAGAGAAAGGCAATTGTGGAAATTTGTAGGTTTAATATTTTCGTGGAGGATAAAATTCTTATATGGCATTTTTTTAAAGGACCACAAAACCAGTTTTTGGAAGTGTGACGTGCTTACGATGGACGATAACAGATTTAAGGAAAACTTTCGCCTCAACAGGAAGGCTTTCCAAAAAGTTTGTGAAAAAGTTCAAAATATTGAGAGGTTGGATACCAATATGAGGCTTTGTATTCCACTCGATAAGAGAGTGGCAATAGCATTGCCATATTGAAAAAGCTAAATTCAGTATAAATTCAGTCTGATTTCGTGCATTTATATCAAATCTAATTATAGTGGTTGATAATTTTCAATTTCAACATTTGGTAGTAGATTACAGATAACAGGAAATATTTTTTTTATATCGAAGTCAATGGCGCACATTTAAAAAGATACGTTTAGCTAAGATAACTTTGTTGTAGCAGAGCCAAGTACTCATAGAAGAGGGTTTCCTTCACACAGCACAGAAATATTTATCTTTGACATGTAACAGTTTCAAATCGGAGTTCCTTTTCTAAAGAAGATTTAGTTGTTCTAACGTTTATTTTTAAAGGCAAAAAATAAGTGTGACTTTTTCTTCTTTGTTTTTTTTTCTATTTTTTACTCTTCTCACCTTATCTTACGAGTATTCGTATTTTTTTCTCTTTTTATTGTATATTAATTTTCTTTTTATATTTTTTTGTCTTTTCTCTACTCCTCTATTTTACTCTCATCTCTTTTATTCTCTTCATTTGCTTTATCTTGTATTATTTTTTCGAGGATTGTTCTGTCTCCATCATTTTGCCTTGCTTTGTATCGTCTTGTTTTATCTTATTTGATCTTGTTTTTGTTCTTCTTGTCATACATATCTTCGCTTCCATTCTCTAGTCTTTTCTTTTCTATTCCTACATTCGTTTTTATGCTCTTCTCTTCTCTTCTTGCCATTGTCTTTTCTTATATTTTTTCCATATTTTTCTTTCATTTCTATTTTTTATATATTATATTTGTTCATCTCTTTTGTACTGTTCTGGTTCCTTTTCTTCTATTCCCTTCGATCCTTTTCTTTACATTGTGTCCTTTATCATATATTTTCATCTCTTCCTTTCGCTTCTATTAGGTTATGTTAGGTTAGGTTGATTGGAGGGGTGTGGTAGGTAGCCCATGTCATACGACATACACTTAAGCCAGTGAAAGCTTGTTGTGCGCTCCGTTTAATTATTAAACACAAACTGCCAGAGTTCTGCGGCAGGATTCGAACCTGCGACCTTCGCACTACGAGTCTAGTACACTACCTACTAGTCTACGAAGGCCAGTTTTCGCTTCCATTAACTTCTATTATATTCCTTTACCTCCCCGTTAATCCTTCTGTTCCCTCTCCTTCTATCCCTTCTGTACTGGATCTTTTCGAATATACTAGAAACGACAATCAACGTGGAACATTCAAGACTTTAATTTGATCTCTAAGTCACTGAGTGTTTTCCTTTAAAAGTTATTTCTCCTTGTGACAAAACACAAGGATTTATTACCAAACTTTAGGTACTTTCATATATGTATTTTCATCTCTTCCTTTCACCTTTGTTATCTTCTACATTATTCCTTCATCTCCCCTTAGCCCTTTTGTTCCCTTTTCGAATATCCTTGAAACGACAATTTACGTGGAATATTCCAGACTTAAATTTGGTCCTTAAAACATTGAATGTTGTTCATCAAATGTGACTTCTCCTTTTGACAAAACATAAGGATTTATTACCAAACTTGAGGTAACTTTAGGTACTTGTTTCTCTATGCGGCATATCGAATTTTTGCAGCAATAAAATATAGAAACGATAATTTTATACGAAGCAAATTTCTATTAAAGGAAATCAATCGGAATGGGTTTAATCCGCTTTTGAGACTCCACAAATTTAGTTTTTATATTAAAAATACTTGTACCGCACTCGCCCTTCATGTTCCCTGTCTGTTGTGATTGCAAGAGGCTGTTAATTAAATTCAAAACACTTATTGCCTTTCGAACTTACAGTGTCATGACCTCGTTGCACGTTGATGAACTTTTGCTAATAAAATTCAATAAAATTGCTACCGACGCATATGTGGGTATTTCATAATTATAATTTTTATTTGTTTTTTTGAACGACTCAAATTGCCTTCATGTATTTCCTTGTAAACCCTTCTTCACTTTCACTTCATCGATGTCATTCGTTAGTACTAACGCTGGCGTATGATTTAAGTCCTTGACAACAATTGCACACGTAAACCTGATTAACTGATTTATTTTTTGTATTCTGAATAAAAGTATTTTAAAAGCACATTTGAACTTTGCGCACAAAGAAATTAATTTTACAGTCGAGTTCGTAACAAATTGTAGACACAGGAACAACATTGATAAGATTAAAATCAATAATCAATAATCAGTAATTATTCGTATTACAATTTGTCTCTTTTATAATGTACGCTACGATTTTTGTTTGTGAACATTTTTTTATTAATTTGGGAAATTCATAATTCTTTCTTTGACCATTTCATTACCTCTCAGAAAGAAAACTTTAAAAAAAGGCATTAAAGTGGTGAGATTACGAATTCATATCATTTTCAATGATTTTAATATGGGCTTGTCAAGGAAGGAGGTTCCTTTTTTGGGGCTATTCAGCCCAGGGCCTCCTTTTGCCCTGATTCGCTCCGAAAAACCTACGGTTTTGATTACTGTTTAATCTCTGGCGTCCACAGTCATGAAACGGCAGCTGAATAACGTCAAATACTACCGCTAAGTTTTCACACAATTACCTTTGTAGTCGTTTGTTAGCAAACGCAGCACCCATCTTGTGGAAAGTTCTCTCGTACCCAAGTGGTCATTCAAAATTGAAACCACTGAGCCATGTGCTATTCCTATACCTCTCACAAAATCTCTTTTTACTTTTAATATCGAATCGGCCGATACCATATCGTGATTTTTTCATATCAACTGGGTGTCCAGAAGATTCGGGATCTTATGAGGCAGCTTGTTAAAATTCTGATGCCTCTTGATAAAATCAGTGTTTTCTTTTAAGTTAAAAAGCGAGAAATTTAAAAAAAGTCACTGAATTATTGTTTGCAAATTTCAAAGAAATGTTTCTTCATTTTTGTTTCGACACAATCTGCTTGAATTTGGAGGGATCTTCCTTCATTCCACGTCAAATTTGGCTTGCAAACAGATAAGTTTCGTTACCTGAATCTTCTTTTCTTTTTATTGATTTATCCCTCACTTTTATCAAGTATATCATTAGATTTATTGTTTGCATAAAAGATTACTTTTCTAATAAAATCATTTAAGCCCATTAACATTAATAATTAACACAAAATATATTTATTAACACCTTCTAAGACCATAGTGTGGTTGCTTTGCTCTTTGAAGTGTTAAGTTGCTTTTTTTTATCAAATAATTTTATAAAGCACTTTTGAAAAATCTACTGCAATACATGTGGGAGATTGAACAAGTTTTTAAAATTTATTTGAAGTTAATTCGTCTTTGCTGCTAATATTTTGCGAGGTCGAATCTGCAAACATTTTATCTTTTTGCAAGGTTTTGAAGACTTGGGAAAATCCTAAGGAAGTGTGAAACGGGAAATAAAGTCTTGAAAACTTCCTTGGAAGAATGGTTGAAAAAGTTTTTGCAAAATCTAACATTCGCACGAAAAAGTACTCTAGTCGTTTGTTGCTTCATTTACACTAAGCAAAATGTGTAAAGAGCATTAGCGATGCGACTTTTCCAAAGGGATCACGAAAAGAGGATTTTACAAAAGGATATTTATTTTATTTTTTACCGACTGTTTTATTTTTTTAATGTTTTTACACGCATAACTTTATCATTCGTGAAGCGATTTAAAATTATTTTGTTTGTCCGCTCGAAGAATTGACTATCGCATAACTATTCCACCTATGGACCGATTTTTATAACTATTATTTTTTAAGAGGTGTGCATGTACTTTGGTGCCGTAACTTTTTTTTCGAAAATTTTACGAGTGATTTGCTGCCCTGAAATATTGATTATCATATAACTCCTCCATTCATACACTTTCTTTATTTGAAAGTGTATGCCTGCCAAACTGTCTCCTAGAAATTTAAGTGGAAATCGGATTGGCAAAGTGTCCTCCCAAAATATAGCTTATGGTATAACTCCGCTACTTTTGGACCGATTTTCTGTCATGGCAGTAAAATATGAACTATAAATGGATGATATGGGATTTTAAAGTCGCTCACAAATCTGTTCGATTGACCTTTTGTATTGAAGTCGGTTTTTAACTACTGGCGACATGATAGTAATAGAAAGTACGTATTAGAAAAACTTTTTATATTAAAATTAAAAAGCTAAACATTTATTTAAATATATAGTATATTCATATAGGAATTAATAAATATTTTCAGTACTTTTCTAATATATAAATGTATCAAAATTTTATTTTTAAATTTTTATTTCAAAATACGTAACATTAAATTAATTTAGAAAGCCATGCATGAGTAGCTAAACATAAAGAAGGAACTATAAAATTCTATTAAATATAGTTGTGGAATTGTCAACAAAATTGAAATAAAGACTTTTCTGTTTACAACAATTTTATTAAAAATGCCGTATCGATATACATATGTTATTTACATCTCCACTTGGAGTCCAAACTTCCAGCTCTGCTTCTAAAAGATTAGGAGAAGGAAGCCTAAGACTAGCAATTTTCTTCGTTAAGTCTATGTATTCGAAAGTGTATTCTTCAGCACAGCAGTATTAGGTTCAGCAAACACGTTACCATAAAATGTATTTGCATAAATTTGAATATAAATAGAAAAAAAACCAAGAGTAAAAGCAATTTTCCAAAAAGTATCACGAACTGGTTGTACACGGTACAACTACGTCATTTTAGAAAAGGGCCATAAAAGGTCAATGACATAAGAAAAGATTTAAATTTGTACTTCAGACTCTTAATGGGAACGCTATGTGTACATTAGGAATATGATAATGATTTTAGCAATACGAGAGGGAGAGTTGAATATAATCCATCCAATTGCAAAATATAATAGTGTTAGAGCGAAAAAACGAGATCATTCGTCATTAAGTTTGGCTTAATAACAATACAAGAATTGGCCATCAACCTTTAGGTAAATGAATTGTAATTGTGTAACTACCTGTACTCAAGCGCAGAGGTTGCCAAACGTGGGTCCGTGAACCCCTGTTGGTGCGTAGCAATCATTCAAAAAAATCGTTCAAACAACAATGTTTTTAAAAATAATGAAAGTTGTTATTTTTCGCTGCAGTGCGACGAAACAACAGATGTTTCTCAATCAAGCCAACTTTTATTTTATTTTAGATATTTTGATGAAAATAAAATAAAAGAAGAGTTTGTCTTTCTTAAATTATTATCTTCCACCTACAGTCATGTTTTTGGAGCGATTTCGAATTTTCACCGTGCTTTTCCATCGTTCTTGAAAGTGGAAAAAATTTTGAAATGCTTTTGCAAAAGAAATATGACTTCCACATTAAGTTGTTTATACTCGTGCATAAGAGCTCATATCCTTTGAACTGAACTTATCCCACTTACGTACATCCTCCATTGTTACATTTCCTAATCAATTTACAGAATTTCTATTATTTTCCATTTATTTTACATGTTATTCACGCGATATCGTTCTTTAAGTTTATTTTAATAACTATAGGTTGTTTTATTAATGGATTTTCAAATATATTTATGAAATTTCATAATAAAATTATTAATCAAAATAAAAAATATGTTTTTGTATTTTACTTATTTACATTTTTAATTCAACCTGAAAACAAAATACATCTTAGGCTTCAAAGCGGGTTCGCGAAAAAAAATATTTTAGAAGGGTTCCTTAAACAGGAATATGGTGGGAACACCTGCACTTAATTCTTTCTCTATTTTAATCGCTTATTATTTATCAATTTTTAATGTTCCAGCATTCGAAACTGTAAAGGAAAGAACAATTCTGTCAATACCTCATTTTCGTATCAGCATTAGTTGATTTGCATCAGCATTGCGCGGTTATGCATTTCCAAATAAGCTTCACATCATGATAAAATATTGTTCCACAAGTCGACATCAAACCTCGCCGACAAAGAGGTCAATAAGCGAATTCAATTATGGATTAAAAATTATATGCAAAGAGGATGCTGTTTCTATATGCGGGTTGAAAGCATTTGAAGTACTTGCGAAAAATCCTTCTTTCATAACATCTTGAACATGAATTCAAGTCCAGCGAATAGGATCTAAAAAAGGGAACATCTTACGGTGGCTAGTCTAGGCTAAAATCAATGGAAAAGATCCGAATTTTCACTGCTTCTCTAATGTTGATCCTATTGAGTTTTTGCGAAGTTCTTTTTTGCTAGGGTGTAAATAAAGGCATTCTTATTATTTTTTGTGACAAAGCTTCAGATCTTACGTAAATGTTGGTATTGTGAGGTGTATGAAAAATTCTCTATATCACTGTATACACCCTTACACTTGCCTCAACGGATCATAAAGCTCGCAAATCTTAAAGAGAACAAGTTAGAAACTCCTAACTGAATTCACATCACGCGTATGTGAAATGTTTTTTAAATTAAACTTAATATTTGTCTATCCGCTCCCATTAAAGTTATAAGAAATTTGTGTGTAGAAGAGGAATGTGTGAGCAGTTGTTCTTTTGCTGCGTGTTGTTTATTTTTTTCTTTTCTTTTCTTTTCTTTTCTTTCTTAATCCGTCTACATGCGCTGCCTGATTGATTTTAAAATTGAATAATATTTTGCTTGTGTTGTGATTTTCATAATTTTATTTTTCTTATTTTTTTTTAATTTTATTTTTATATGGAATGAAAATCACCTGGAAATCCTTACAAGTATCAACTTGTGCCAAAGTCGTAACACATGCAATTTTTAATTCACATGTGTATTATTTTTACTTGTAAGTGAACGAATTGATTTCTGAGAAAATAAATTAAGGACATCGTGAATAACATGTAAAATAAATGGAAAATAATAGAAATTCTGTAAATTGATTAGGAAATGTAACAATGGAGGATGTAAATGGGATAAGTTCAGTTCAAAGGATATGAGCTCTTATGCACGAGTATAAACAACTTAATGTGGAAGTCATATTTCTTTTGCAAAAGCATTTCAACATTTTTTCCACTTTCAAGAACGATGGAAAAGCATGGTTAACTACCAATTGCAGAGGTATCTGGAGTCTAATAGCTTACATGGCGACCCCAGTATGGTTTTTGTAGCGACCGCTTTGCGGGTGGCCTTCTACCACTCCTATTGGAGAAATAGTGTCATTCTATTCACCATTTTGGCTAAAGTAAGGCGGTGGCTCTAGATATTTTCAAGGCGTTTGACAGAGTATGACTTATTGTTTTTGGTGTCGGTGATGGCTTCTTCCGGTATATATAGAGATTCATCTAGGGTCTCTAGGCTAATGGGTGTTATACTAGCCTATCACTGCCTAAATTTTTACCTGAAACTCTGATATGCTTCACCTCAAACGTATGAAGGTCCTTATTACTATGTTCATTAGCTCCAATACAGTTTGCAATTGTATTCATAACATTTAAATAAAAAAATAAATGAATAAATAAAAATTTTATAAAAATAAATATTCTATTGTTTGTTGTTGGCGCTAACCAAGTCAAAACCAAACCTTTAGCCAAATCATGATTGAAAGCATTCAAAGCTCGTATACTTAAGCCACAGACTACAAACACTATATGAGAATTCAAACAGAACTCAATCATATTTTTCTATTTGTAATCAACAAAAACACAAAAGTATAAATAGCTTTAGAAAGCTTTTGTACAATCACAACACAACAAACAATTATAATTGACTTGCGTCTTTTTGTTTTTTCTTTGAATGCTTTCAATCATGATTGGCTAAAGGATACTGATGATTTGGTTAGCGCCAATGAAATGCAGGCATATACCTAGCTAAGCCAACAACAAACAATAGAATATTAAAATGGTTATTTTGAAGAATATCACGAATAACGAATTTGATAAATATAAAAATAAATAATTTATATAAATAAATATTTTTGACAAAAAACGACTGGATCATTTGAAGAAAATTTGTTTAGCTGAATAAATTTTGTGTTGATGTAAATACATAATCATTAGACGTAATTATTATTTTTTTTTTTATTTCGTAAAGACTGTACCAAATTTTTTCATTGATATTGCATATAAAATTTTGTTCAGTGTACATACACGTACAATCAAAAAATATTCCACGCTTTTACCACAATAACATTATGAACAGTCCTTAGGACAGCCATAGTACCACCGTAACCACGACTGATAGTTTAACATCCCGCCTTTTACTATATTGGGTGAGTGAGATGAGCTGGCAAGTTTAGTGGCGTCTAATATATATTTTGCCTCTTTAAGGCGAAAAAATCAATTCAATGTTCTCTAGTAAGAGCAATCGTATTAGGAAAGATCACGGAATCCTCTAAGGAAGGTGAATTAAGAAACAATTTGTTTCTTTTTATAAACTTATCAACAAAATATTTCACATTTTCTGTAATGAAAACTACAAGTCACGGAAGCATATCGTACCCAATGATCATGTCGTAAGGACTTCAGGATAATAAATAATTTAACAACAAATAATTTAAATATGGTTGATATATATATTGCAGAATCGGAAGTTCTTAATGTTCTTTGCATGAAAATCCTTTAAAATTCTTGTCCTGAAAATTCAATAATGTCATCCCAGATTGTGACCTTTCTTTTAAATTATTCAAAATTTTTAATACTTAAATAAACTACTTAATGTGCCATGAATTTAATAAATATGGAAATTTAAATATGATATACATATCAAAGGAATATTCAGAAGCTCTTGATGTTTTTGACATGAAAATCCAGTGTGATGTGTGATGGACGGAGCATATTTTTAATGTCGCTGAAGAAGCACTCCAGTGCCTCGGCTTATTAAGGCGGTATAAGAGATATTGTACTCCTTCTGATGTCCTTAATATTTATATCACATACCATACATTCATTCGAAGATGGAATAAAATTTTTATGTATGGTTCGGTGATTGAAAGTCTGTTTTGAATTTACTCGACTGTGTACAGAAGAGGGTGAAGAAAGTTGCAGGAGACAATAGTGTAGTTAATTTAATTGGCTCATTGAAGCATAAAGTTAACGTGGGGTATGTTTCACTGTTTTATAGTTTTAACGATGGACACGTTCTTTATTAAGAGCACATCCATTAATAAGACTATGCATTACAGAGAAAAGATTTGTTCTTTAGTCAAACAGCTCGTATTTGGAATAAATTTCGGAGGTCTTTCCTTTCTCTCCCAGCGTGGACAGTTTCAAGTGGAAAGTCCGTAAGCAGTACCTATTTTCTCTATCCTTTCTCATATAAGCTATTTTGCTGGCAGCAGCACTATGTACCGCAGAAGCAGGGGTTGTTACTGAGTGACTGTCCAATTCAAAAAAATTAAAAGGAAATAAACTTAATGGAAATGTTTTACCCAGAGTGGAAAAAAACTAGATGGTGAATGTTGGACAGCTTAGGGACTCGTTGACTTAAGTTTGTTGGCTTAAACTAAAACTATTATTATTCAATTTTAAGAATTCTAAACTGTGAGAACATGGGTCTCATTAATCTGGAAATGAAAGCAAATAAATTTTTATTTTTGCTTTGCGAATAGATATTATAATCACCCTTATTGCGAATGTCAACGTCGACATCAACACAATACACAAGTTAACCGTGACAGTTGAAAATTTGTATTGAGTCGTTAACAAAAATGTTGTCGACAAAACCAAAGCCAATCTAAGACACTATCGCCGTTTTGTTGCCTTTGATAATACCAAAGTATTATGGGTTGTTATCGAAAGTTTGCAATGTTGTCAACGGCAATGCCATTACAGTGCTGCCGACATTACTTATGTCGGCGTTGACATTCGCAATAGCGGTGAATATTTATTAAAATATTACAATGGAAGCCATTCTCAAGGAACGACATATTTTCATTGCTTCTAACTTCGTAGGAAGTAGAGTTGACAAAATTTAAATTAAAAATGTGAAGAACTTCGACAAATTCTGTGAAAAAAGTTTCCTCAGAATTAAGTAAAATCATAATTTTTCTGCAATAAATAATTGACACAATTACTTTTACATAATGAAAATGATATCGTGACTCTTTGCGAGTCTGTTCCTAGTGGTAAACAAGGAATTCCAATTTACTATAAAAATTATTTTCCTCACGGAAAAACACCAACTTTTTACTTTTTGGAATAAATTCAAAACCGCTTTTAAATTAATGAATAGGAATCAAAACATAGAACATCCCGCGATGACACCCCAATTGTAAAAATATTGAAAATGATGCGAATTCACACTATTTCTTTATGCCAATTTCACCATTTCCATGATCTTTTCGGAAGTTCTTTTTACCAGGTATATTCGATAATTGATTAAAATATATATTTTTTTTTGTAGAATTCTTTAAATCACACCGATTTTAAAATTTCTCTACGACAAGGAAAACGTGACATTGGGTTTTGTTTCAAGAAAGAGCTCAACATTATTCAAGTTGCATTATGTAAATTTACAATTTATAATTTTTTTAACTTTTTTGGTCATTTATGGCAAAGACAATAAACTGATTAATATCCATCACCCGAAAATCATGGCTTAAAGAAGTAGCAAAAAAATTACACACATTAAGGGAAGTAAGCGAATAGAAATTGATAATGTCGATCAAGTATTTTGGTTTTAGTCGTGTCACGCTTGCCCTTTATTTTAAATAAAACTATTGAAAATATGTTGTCAAGGAACTCAGGCCAGTGGAAGGACTTACAAGATTTGGAAGTGTAGGACGAAGTGTGTTTCAATTATTTAAATCAAGTCATGGTTCTCGTTATCGCCGTACGGAGTGAACAATACATGGATAAATGTCTACGTCCTACTCACCGTGAATAAAATAAAGCATTAAAGGCTGAGATCTTGCCATCATGTATTTCCAAACATACATTTAGACGTAGATCTCATCTCATTGCTTGAGATGATTATTTATCACGTAAGTCATCATCTGTTCCTCACACGTGATGATCATACATGAATGAGCCTTAATATACAATATTTCGGCTTTAGAAACCTAGAAACATTTGCATTTTTGTTGACTGAATGCAAGTGAAAAATCAACTCCAATACGTCACGCAGCGAATTCATGGTCTTTGGGAATATTTAAAGTCCTTCCAATTAAACAGGCCAACAATGAAAAAGTTTAATTTGTTATGCTGATTTAGAAAATAATAATAAAAAAAGTCGTATCACTGACCGATTTCTCATATTTTTATATTAATTTTTTTGAATTTGTGCTTTTCTTATGGATTCAGCTGTGTCTATATCATCAGTTTATCAGTAGACTTCAATGGTCTTGTTTGAAAAGTACTCAACCTTGTATGATTGGGTGAAAGCCATCAAAGAACAAATGAATGCTTTCAGCAGGACATAAAAGAGTTGACGAAATGATGCCAGGGAATTCGGAATATCAACATGAGGGCCGATTACCACCGCTCCCTTAAAGCAACCTCCCTTAAAGCAATTACGAGTCATAAATTTTCTAAGAGCAATTGCACATATGGAATATTCGCTTCTAATTCTAGATGTGTTTAGTGCTGGAAAATAACTAGAGATGCTTCGGGTTTTTTTTCATTTTTTTAAAGTCTCATTTTGTTGAATAAATGCGCTATAACAGACCTAGAATAATTTTAACTTTCCTCGCGATATAAATACCATAAGGATACTTCCCTCTGACATTTTGAATTCGTTACATAACTACTTGCTACTGTTTCCCTGCCGTAATCGAGGCACGCATTTCTTGTAGTGAAATGTTGATAAATTGTCAATGTGTTTCAAACAAAATGTATATAATAAAGCAACAAATTGATCGAATTTCGTATTTTAATTTGACAACTCCAACTGGAAACAATTATCGAAATAAACAAAAAAATGTTTAAAATTGTAAGTTAAACATCGATATGAGTTTAAAAAAATATTAAAATAATTTTAATCCAAATTAATAAATTTTAACTAAATAATTTTATCTACAAAGACTCTAATAGCAACTGCATTAGTTTTGGCTTTCACCACGACACAAGCTGGATTCTCACGTGGTCGAGTTGGCTATAGGGCTGGTTTTGCTTCCCCTCTGCCATTTGCTGCCGATTACAATTTCAATACTCCTTATGGTTCGCATTTTGAAGCTTCTTATGATTCACCTTTACCAGTAGCTCCATTAAGTGGCCATCATCCATATGCTGCTATTGGTTACTCTGCGCCTACCGTTGTTAAATTTCGTAGTAGCAGTGGTGGTTTTAATTGCGACCCTCTTACCACTTACGACTCTGGGCGTTCCCATCATAAGTTTGCTTTTCCAGCTCCAGTGCCATCCGTTTACAACGCTCCTCCACCTGCTACATTTACTTCTCCACCCGTCACTTACAGCGGCTTTGAAGCACCCAGTACTATAGTTAAATTTGGTCCTCCAATCACGACCACAACTACAACATACTCGACGGCATCTGCTGTTGCGGGCTTTCCCGTAGCAAATCATTACAATACCGCAGCGGGTTGGTGAAACACACTGGTACGAATATAACCTTAGAAATTTATAAACCAATTGGTATTAGACTTTTTTTAATAAAAGGACATTCATTCTAATTCAAAATATGCAATTACTATTGCTATGAACAAATATACATATATATTAAAAATAATAAAATCATAGTAATAGTAAAATTAAAAATAATAATATTAATAAATATTAATAATAGAATTTTTTGTAAAATGCATTTTTATCAAAAATATATTTTTTTATCAAAGCAACTTTTGTAAAAAGTACTTTCTATTAAGGGACATTGTTATTTAATTTTTATCAAAGGTATGTTCTACAAAATCTATTTTTTTAATATGTATTTTATATAAGGTAATTTTTAAAGAATACTATCTATAAAAGATAATTTTTATTCAATGAAAGTTACTTTTTATAAAAGATACTCTTTCTAAAATGTATTTTTTCCAAAGGGTACTTCTTCTGAAAAGTACTTTTTCTAAAAGGTATTTTTTCTTAAAGATAGTTTTTATAAAAGGTTATTTTTAAAAGGTACTTTTTATAAAAGGTACTTTTTATAAAAGTTACTTTTTATTACAGTAAAAACTTTTTGTGAGTGGAATTTTAAAGAAATCCTTTTTGTAAAAGCTACTTTTTGTAAGGGTAATTTTTGTAAAATGTACTTTCTATAAAATTTACTTTGTACAAAAGTTACTTTGTATAAAATCTATTTCTGATAGAAAGTACTTCTTATTAAAAAAAAGGTTTATGTAAAAGGGAATTCTTAAGGAAGTACTTTCTATAAAATCTACTTTTAATAAAAGGTAATTAATGCCATATTCACGGTTTATAAAATATACTTTTCAAAAGGTACTTTGTCCAAAAGGTACTTTTCATTCAAGGTTCTTTCCTTAAATGTATTTTCTATAAAAGGCAAAATTTTTTAAAATTAGTTTTCATAAAAAGTGCTTTTTCATAAATGTACTTTTTATGAAAGATACACGTACTTTTGAAGAAGTAAGAAGTACCGTTTCTTCTTATGAGGGTGCCCTTTTTTTAAAGTTTGTTTTTATAAAACTTTCTGGTTATAAAGAGAACTTTTTGTGATACGTGCTTTTTATAAAATATATATTTTTAAAGGTGTTTTTTACAAACGACACTACAAGAAATTAATGTAGAATACTTTTTTAAAGGACGCAGTTTGCAAATTGAGTTCATGAAAAAAACCATACATTAAAAATAATTTTTATAAAAAATGTCCTTGTTAGGAAAAATATAGTTATTTTATTTGTTTTTCTCCTTAAGAAAAATATTTATTATAGAAAATGAATTTTTTATAAAAAAAGATACCTTTTGGGAAGAGCTACCTACACTTTATAAAAAAGGTACTTTTTGGAAAATGTCCCTACATTTTATTAAAAAAAAATACTTTTTGAAAAGTGCTACCTAAATTTTATAAAAAGGTACTTTTGGCAAATGCTGCCTACATTTATTAAAAAAATATTTAAAAAAGTAATTTTGTAAAAACGATGATTTTTATAAAAAAATTATATAAAATATAGTTCAATTAGAATTTGTCTCCAACACTTCATAATTTTTCTTATCTGTTTATTTTTTTTTTTTACAAACATATTATTTTTTATTTTAATTGCATTAAATATTTACCTGATGAGGCTGTTTGAGGCACGGATTCCACCAGGATGATGCATTTTATCAAACCGAAATTGTTCATGCATTTTTTAATCAACATTAAAAGAATGCGGATGTTGTGGTTAAAATCATACAAGAACTTCTTAAAAGCAGCCATAAAATCATTTTATAAATATTTAGTTCGAATGTCTTTTATTTTTTTTTTATATATATTTTATTTTAATTTTGTACTCTTTTTTTTTGAGAACAATTTAAATTTAAGCGAATTTTGAATTTAAAGTCGTTTAACAACTTACAACGACTGATTTGCATGACAAAGTTGAGTTTGATTTGTTTTTCTTAGTAGATAAAATTTTTTTGTGTTTTTCTTATTAAAAGAAAAAACATCAGCTGCTGATGTATTAATAATTAAATTAAAAATAAATAAATAATTAAGAGTCATAAAACAAAGTAAAAATCTTAACAAAATTTATATTGTCTTAGGGCTTCGGAAAACCAGAAATTAAAAAAAAATCCATTTAAATTTTACGACGACAGTATCCAGCACATTAAAAAGATGCGTCATGGAACAGTGAACAGGATGTTATATGATGAAGGGAAGAAGTTGAGATGCAAACAAGTGTTCCCAGGCACGAACTAAAGGCGCTAAAATGAGGTGTTCACAAATCGTTTAAGTTTAGTTTGAATTGCACAATTTTAAAGTTACACTTAGAGACACTGCTGGTGTTGATGGTGAACGTATGAATTTATAAAGGGAAGGTATTTTTTATATGAAAATACAATTCAATATAATATTTTATGCGCTTTAGTACAATTAACTCAAAAAAGTAAACATATTCGATCCAGTTAGTACAATTTTAAAACAACCAATGCCATCCCTGGTACACAATATACCAACACCTCTTTCCGTTCAGAATGTGCACTCAGTTTGGCTCTTTGATTAAGCAAATGCCATTTGACTTAACTTTTCTCAGGCACTTACTCGTATAATTCCATATGTTCCCTTAGTTGCTGGAGCTGGCTTAGACCAATACATTCGTATTGGGCTTTAACATTTTTCATACGTCTTTGCGTATATCGTCATATGGATGGTACGTCAGAAAAGTCAAATACGGGCTTATAAATTGATTTTATAGAATTTATTCCACGTGCCTTAAAATGGTGTCATGTCCAAAGCCATGGTTTATTTCACACACCAGCATTTCTGTCAGCTGGTCAAGATCAAATTTGTTTTAATAGTTTGTAGATTTTTCAAAAGATTAAAAAGTTGAAACATTTTTTTAGTTTTGTGGCGAAGAAAGGGGTCACAAAACTAAACAAAACTATTCATCATGATTTTTTATCTCTAATCAATTTGCGAAGAGGATGTGGTGAAGAAATCGATAATAAAAATGACATAAATGAAGTTTCTTGAACTTTATTTAAATAAAATTGAAAGATTTCTGTACCACAGCTGAGATTAAATTTTTTTAATGTTAAATCATTTAGGGCCAGTTTATAGATTTGAGATCCGAGATGAAATTAACTTTAATACACGTATTTACTTTTTGAGTTGTCGTTCATTTGCTATCATTTGCTATTTGAAGCTGTCAATTTTGATGGTTTAATCTTAAATCCAAACTGTCACATAACCAGCTGTTGAAATAAAATGAAGCATGGTGGAACAATACCTCTTATTATGATTGTCGCGTCGACGTCACATCAAGTCGACAGTACAAAAAGCCAGCAGTTATGAACTCGTTGTAGGCAATAATTAGCTAATATTGATGGCCAATTGTAATTTTATAAGCCATAATAGTACCAATATCCTATCAGTAATATTTAATAGTTCTCGATAACGACCCCACAATTGCCGATATATTGATATCGACTTGGTGTGATGTCGACGTCGACAATCATAATAAGGGCAAATATTTCGTCATGACATTAAATATAATTTTAAGACAATCAAATAAATATGAACTGCTTTAGCGATATTATTGAGCCTGAATTATTTTCGTAACTTACGGCATTTTTTTTTGTATTCTTTGCGTAATATTTCACCAACGATCATGCAAATCATAAAATATTTTGTGAATTATTAATCCACAAATTAACATTTTGTGAGCCTGTGTAATATTTGTGCTAAAAATTTTTTGAAACAAATGCTGAATAGAAATCGAAAGGCATTTTCTTTTCTGATAAATACATATGTATGTGTGTATGTTAAATATATTTTCTGTTCTTTTCTAAAAAAAAGTGTGCCATTCTTCAAACAAAATAACAGGGTTATTCACTACGCCAATTGCAAAAAAGCAAAATTTTTCTCTAGTTGAGACAAGCATCTATTTTAGCATTCAGAACATAACAGCCCCATTTGTTTCGTATTATGTTCAGCTGTCAATTCATGTGCGAGGGCGGTTCAATAACTCTGTGACTTTTTAAATAAAACACTTTTTTTGATAAAAGATCATTTTATTTTTCAACGTGAGGACTATGCTCGATTCATTTTTCAAGCTTTTTTCCAATATTTTGATCCCTTCCAGGAAAAAGGATTTGTCTAGGTGAAATCTTTTTCGCTGAGACATTTGTTCAGGTTTGGAAACAAGAAATAGTCACGCGTAGCTGTTTTCGTTGCATTGTGCTGGTGGAAAGGATCTAATTTTCCTAGCCAAATGGTGACTTCATTTTGAATCCTCACTAAATTGAACCCACAAGTTGGCTTAATATACGCCGTTAATAGTTTTATCCTTTTTAAAAGTCAATGCGGATTATACCGCGTGCATAATAAAAATAAAGGTCTACATTGCTTTATTGTCTGTCAAACCTTCTTTAGCGCCGATTCAGCCCGTTAAACGCACTGTTTTGAGTGCTGTTTCATCTCTGGTATGTTTAAATAGATCAATGTTGCGTCCACGGTTACGAAATGGCGCGCAAACCCGTTCGGATTACGGTTTAACAACGCCAAAAACTTCTGTGATTGCGTTTGCGGTCGATTGTAAGCAAACGCGGCACCCATGTTTCGGAAATATTTCTAATACCCACGTGATCAATTTAGACCACGGACAGATATGATATGCCTATAGCTTTCATAATCGGTTGCAATTTCAGTATCCCATCGGCCAGCACTATATCGTGAATTTTTTTCAATTGGTTCGAGTGGAGAGACCATCAACTAGGCATCCGGAACGTTCCACGTTTAGCCATTAAAAATAAAAATTAATGATGGTACATGATATTCCCATAGTATTTATCAAGTTCAGCTCTGATTTTAGTTGTGGTTTTATACCGCAAACAAATAATTCTTAATGAGCACACGAAATACACTTCAATTTTTCCTCAAATCACGCGGCAGTCTGCTATAAATGGCTGTCAAACACAAACCAGTTCAAATGCTAACAAGGCTCAACCGACTGATGTCTGTTGACAAAAGCGGTGTTGTCTTTTCACTTAAGAAGCGGAAAATTCAAAAAGTACTAACTTATTTATTTGCCCTCAATTCAGTCTGTGAAAACTGTGTACAAAAAGTTTCAACAAAAATTCTAAATCCTCTAACAGTTTTTTAATAACGAATGCAGAATTTTTTTACCCACATTTTCAAACAAAAAAAAGAGTTTGCAACATAATTAAAATTGAGAATGTGTATTACGGTCGAAAACGGTCGACCGCGAAACTCAAAACGTAAATTTTTGAAAAAACAATTCTTTTCAAATTGTTTTTGTCGAATTTCAAAAAAAGGAAAAGTTTAGGGAAAAAAATTATAATAGAATCCCTTAAACTTTACATAAGTTATTTTCAGCCAATAGGAAATTTTTTTAAAGATTCTCAATTGCTGATTTGATTTAAAGGTGTTGAAGTCAACAGATAAATTTTTACTTTAATGGGGTTGATGAAAACATTGATATAATGAAAGCCTTAATTAAATTTATAGTGCATCTATTAAATGTTTTGTACTCATTTGCATTATCAGATGAATATTTTAGATACAAGTTTGAAAAAAGCTGTGGTGCCACAAACCAATGAGAACTTAAATATTCATGTATAATTGAAGTAAATGCCCGCCCTCTCCGATTTAAGCCAAACACTGTGCGCAGACAACAACAAAAAACTGGAAGCAGACGTTTGGAATGACATTAATTTTATTATCTGCGGCCGGATAGTAATGAAATTTGTTAATATTCAATCAATAAATATTGAAAATATTTATACTATTTAAAAAAATAAAAATAAAAATGAAATATTGCTGCGATTAACTTTTGTGACTAGTATTTGTGTTAATCACGGTTGGATTGACTTGTTAGTCATATGTGATCCTCCGCTTGCTGGACGTGGTTATAAAACATCTAAAAAACATCTAAATATAATTAAGTAAAACTAAATGATTCACTGATAAAATTATTGAAATGTTGAGATTTTTTCTTTAAAAAAAAAAAACTTTTTTTTGACCAATTGAACATAATTTTTCTTTAAGGGCTCGAGTTGAAATATCATCAGACTCCATAAGGGAATTATTAATTTTTAATGTGATTCATGATGACAGGAAAACTAAATTTTGACTACTGGTTGGAAAACATACGCACCTCATCAGCGCGTGAAACTGCCACATGGGCAGGTTTTTGTTTAAACTTCGGAATAGGAATGGGGTTATTGTTTCCCCTTCCCTATTTCGAAGCTGGTAAACTCACATGCCTTTTTATGACGAAAAGTGCGATAACAGTATTAATACGAGGCGAGTTAAAAAAGCCAACTTATTTTTTGAATTTCGCGGTATACCAGAAGTCGATTTTTTCATCTTATGTAGACACACTCGTTTGAAGCACATGTTCGAAGTTTGAATTGTTGTGGAGGGGAGAGAGAGAGAGCGGAAGGTAATGTTCGACGATCTTGGGGTTGAATTTAGGGAACATAAACAGATACAAGTGGCAAGGTAAAAAAAATTTCTTTGCAGAAACTATTGGAGGAGTTGGTATAAGAAACTGTAAGGGCGAATGACCCTTCTACAGAAAATAGCTTCTTTATTAGATTAACATTTTTTGGAATAGGTTATAGACCCCTTGCTATTGCTTATAATCGCAACGTACGAGGTGTGTTGAGTAATTAATAAAATTTTTATGAAAAAATTTATTATATATAAATATATTTTCATCATTACTCATGGTGCCATATTGAAAGTAATGCTCATTATACGCGTTTTTCAATCTTCGAGGCATTCTTGAAAAACACTTTTTGGTGTAAACTTGAGCTCATTCAGCGATGTAGTCTTTATGCCCTTAATCTCTTTCAAATCTCTGACCTTTCATGGGTCTGTAGTCTAGGGACCAAATATGGCGACAAACAAAAAGAAACATTTTCAGAACAAATTTCGCTTACACACGTATCAGACTTACAAATAGTTGCATGTGGCACGAGTCAACCGCGTTGCCGATATCATCAACAAAGTGTCTAGTGGTGACGACTCTTTAAAACCACTTTCTTCACTTATTCAATGCTTTCGTCGTTTGTTGACATGCAGTTTCGTCGTTTTTTTACCCTTCTAGCTTTCATGCTTCCATGGAATAAACAGGGAATGTCATGCTATTGAAATTGGGAATGTATGATACGGCAACTGCAGGTCATGTTACTTTATGGAATACTCCTCGTACTTCATTAGCATTCGTGATGTGTTTAGTTTCTAAATCTAAAATTTAGTTTAAAATCAAATGATAAAACCATTTTAAAGGCCAAAGTGTATAAAAATTCACAAACGAATAGGCAAATTATCACAATAATTTTTTGCTTGATTACGGAACCAAATGAAGCCATCGAATATGATAATATGTTTTTAATTTTGAATTTCCTATATTTTCTGATCATTAAATTTTAAAACTCACTACGAAAAAATATAATAAAAACTTTACTGAAACACGCTACTGATCATATTTAATTTGCAGAAATCGCAACAAATAAAAAAATTCAAATGGTCAAACGGTGCCAATAACTAATTTAAACATGTTTACAATTAATACATAAAAACCTAAAGTATGTTAGGAATATGTAAAACAAAAAAATGTAATAAAGGCCTAAGACGTGTTTAAAAATTAAATCTAGAAATAAAATGCAAATTAGTGTTTTTAAAAAAAGAATATAAAAAAAAACGCAAGCCGCAGTTAAAGTGACAAAAAAAAATTGAAAAAAAATTGTTTCGCATAGAAGCCGTATAGTAAAATAAAACATTTCCCAAACAGAAGAGGCAATTGCTAGACCAAACAACCGTCTAAACACCATAAAATTCCAAACCATATAAGCAGAGATGGCTCGAATGCTAAATAAACGTTTGCCGCTTATCATTAGCATTAAGACAATTTTATCACGTCTCATTCAATTAATTACTTTAATATCATTTTTTTATACTTATTCTCAACGAATTTCACGGACAGGGTCTTGATTTTCCTGTGAATGTCTTCATATTTCTTACTGTTCTAAAATTATTTTCGTTTAACCTAAACTACACGTATTCCAATGCATACTGATTAGGTACAGGTAGTTGTCGTTTAATGCGGTTCTTCTGTAGCATAAACATATTACATGGAATTTCATTTTACTATCTAATTCGTATAAAAGAAAAAATCCCTTATTTAAAACAAAAATTTGTAACTATTATTTTTAATGATTATGGTATGGAGCAAAACTCAGGAGAACAATAAAAGACGTTGTGTATTAGAGGTATAAAGGGGATAGTGTATGTGGACATACGATTTGAACCTCTGCACGCTGAAAGTGCTGGAAAGACCTCTGCAGGGAGGCTACTATACCACATACGAATGATTGGGCTAAAGAAGAGAGGATACGATGGCACATCGACCTCAAATAGATGTGCTCTCAATAAAGCAAATATTTTCTTTAATCTCATTAAAAATAATGAGCCTTAACGATGTATACACTATATAAACATAAAAAGCTAATATCGGGAAAAGGGACATGCGACATCTGCCACATTATCATCATAAAAAAAATAGATAGATAATTTTCAATGCTGTCTTGCAGCTTCAACACTATCCGACGGAATGGAAGGTTTCAATGATCATTGCGATTCCCATGCCCGGAAAGGATCACACATTTGTGGAAATATATAGGCCTATTAGCCTGTTATCCAACATGTCAAAGCTGTTTGATACTACTACTGAGGAGCAGCCTGACCCCAATACTGAACAGACACAATCGGACAAACACACAGGCAAATGTAGTAAGAACTGAGTTTGAAGAAGAAAATATTGTTCTGCTCTCAGTCAGTAGAAACAGGAGTACTTGAATGCAGTATATTAGATCCTATCTTGTACTTGATACATATATGCCTTCGACATGCCAATAAGCAATGCCGATGATACGGTTGTACGAAGCATCCATGAAAGCGCAGCAATACATTTTAATATTGGAAAAATTGCTAAAAAAAAATATGAAAAATTAAAGTTGTGGAGCAAAAATGTGTTCATAACACCTTTACACTGCGAGGGGAATGTGTCCCCTCTATCCAAATTAATCATCAATTTATAGCGCAATGAAATGAAGTCAAAAACTTTTGGTATTCGACATTTGATCGTAGTCGTAACGTTAAACACTATCAAAATTTATCCACAGCTAAATATCTCCCGAACCAGCTACCAGTCAATTTGCGACATTTACTGCAGTTTCAAGAGGCCAAAAATATACCTTAATGTAAAAAGTTACCGACGACGATATCGCTCGAACGAAAAAACAAATTTTGATACATATTTTTTGTTAATAAAACCCACCTTTAGCTTTAAATTATTATTAATTTTCATTGTAGGATGCCGTTATCATCCACAATGATAAAAAAAATTTGTCCAAAAAAATTTAATTTTTTTTACGATTAATTCATTTGAAAATTGTAATGCAGCACAATTTTGCCCACAAAATCAGAATAGAGTTGTTCAGATTATTTTCTGCGCTAAAAACATTTATAACCGCCAGCATTTTGGTGCTCATCTTTTTTGAAAAAATACTGGTTATAAAAAAGCAAACAATTTGTTGTATTTCATTTCTGTTGTTGTTCTCTTTCCGCTTGATACTGACTGTTCAAATCGTCAATGGACACAATTGATTTCTATAAAAACCATCTTTAGTTATCTAAGCCGGTTTAATCAGTTAACTAAGCTTAAGCGAACGACAAGCTATCAAAAATATTTAAGTCGAACATATTTTAACATCAAACATAAAAAAATATTTAAAAAAAGCAAAAGAACTTTTCGTCTATTAAATAAAATAAAAATAAAATCTAAGGTCGTTAAAAAACAAAACAAAAATTTATATAATTTTTATAAATAAATGCGTTTGAGAACTGTTATTAATAGAAGCATAACAATTAATTAAGCCAAACAATTAAATAGCTATGTGGAAAATTGTGAGTCTAGAAAAACAAGAAAAATATATATAAAAAGCTTAAAAGAAAGTCTATGAAAAAATATGTATATTTTTAGAATGCGATCATGACATTAATGAATCTATTATTGACCACTGTACGAACGGATTTCACAATAACACCCAGCCTTGAAGTGGGCTCTTATCATTATCCAGCACCGCCCAAATCTCTACAACTACAAGTTCCTGCTTCTCGATCTCTACAATTTAATAATAATAATAATGCTCCACAATCCTATCATCATCAGTATCGGGGAAATTACTATTTACCCGCCTTTGTAGCTAAACAATTCAATTCACCAGCTCTGGATAATGCAGCTTTTAATTTGGCCTTGACTAATCAAGACTACACGCTTGGTAATGCCGCCTTAAGACTTAGATCAAGAACCAGTAAAACCATTTTCCGCATAGCACCACCACCAGCACCATCATCGTCATCACCACCATCAACGTCACCATCTGCAGCGGCCATAGGTTCTGTCAATGTTAAGTTACCTTTACCTATTGGCACCACACCTATTAATATAGCACCCCTACCCTTACAAACTGGTGCTCCTTATGCTGCCATACCCAATAGTGTAACATCGTATGGCACCATCTATCCCCAAAGAAGAAAACGTTAAAATTGTTTTTCTTTAAGAAAGAAAGAAAAAAAAAAAACAACGAACTCTTTGTTCCTTCTTTTGCCTTTACATCAATTTTAGTGCAATTTTTTTTATTAAGGTGTTGCATTTTTTATTTAAAATGCAAAGCAAAACTCATACACAAACTGCAGCAAAAAAATTTATAAAATAATTTTTTAATTTAACTTTAATCTTAAGTCAAGGAAATGAGATATAGAGTGCGAATAAACCTACAATGCAGGGTTCGGATGATTTCCATTAAATCTCCATAAAATTGTGATCAAGTGAAAATATCCAATCACAGAAGTGTTTAAGTGTAAAAAGAATAATTTCTTTTAAACAAAATGCAATTTATTACAAAAAAAATTACCTCTAAAAATTATATTAAAAAACCATAATTGTTTAGTTATATTTATTTATATAGACAAATATAGTGCCACCTTTGAAAATAATTAAAACAGCTGACAATGGCTTCTTATTGTAATAGTGCAATTTAATTAGGGTTTTCTGTTTTTTTTTTAATATTTGTGCATGCGTAACTCTATCAGAACGGACTTTCAAAATAAATTTTTTTGTGTGAACTCCCATAACAGTTTGATAAATTTTTTCTTCTAAAATTGGTCGGAAATGCGCCCGCCCGAGATATTGATTATCTCTATAACTCCCCCATTTTCTGCCCAATTTTCATAATTGCATGCGTTTTCTAACCTGTTCGATGGGTACTTTGTATTGAAGTCGGTTTTTTTCCCAATACTATTTGTAAATCACCTGTCCAGCCCCTAGTCAAATGTGAAAATACTGCCATTAGTTGTACAGCAGGATGACATAAACATAAATTTCTCTTGTGTTTGGCATGACGCTTGGGTACATTAGTATCCATTGAAATTAACGTTTTTTTCTTTCCCCTTTTTCTTTCATTTAACTTTCATTTTGACTTACACAAAGAAACTTTTCTTGCGGAACGTTTCGTTATTAAGGTACTCGTATGCGATGGATTAGAGAACAGAACAAATTTCAAGTACATGAATACGTATGTATGTTCATCCTTTATCTGCTATTGACTATAAAGTTGGATTTTCTGGAAGAAGGATTTTTGTTGTTGTTTTTATTCGTTGTATCCTCAACATTAAAATTGAACTGGCAATAAAATGAAATTTTTATTCTATAAACTGTAAACACAGTTTAAATATGGAAAAGATTTTTAACGATAGTATATTGTATTAAAATAAAAATATTGATATTTAAATTAAAAATTTAATCTTTGTCATGTGCTTGTTAAAAAAGATCGGATTGAATGGGGGAAAAAATTGTATATCGTAATTAAAGCTAATCAAAGTCCTTGTTATATAGATAATGGTAGAATACAACCCCTTTACTAAAAGCTTAGGACAATTTCTTCCCTCTCAAAGATGTTACTTGCATTTTGCCATTCCTGCATGTTCTCTTCTGAAACAAACGAAAATCATCAATAGTGCAAAAACTAACGTGTACTTTTCTAAACATGTATAAATATGAAAAATGATTTGCACTCAACTTTATTTCAGGGCAGGATATGTATATGTACTACACTTTTTTCAATATTTTAAACTTATTTTTTTACGCAAATAAAGGTCTAGTTATGTTTTGTTTTAGAAAAATTTATAAATGTTAATATAAACCTCGATAATAAAAATTTTAAGAAACTATTTTTGTTCTATTCGAAAACCTGAAAAATGCATCACTTTGCCAGGGTGTCGGTTACATGTAAAATTATATGAACTATTCCCCAGTAAACCATTTCCCAAACTTTATATTTTTACTAATGTCTTGTTTTTATGTCGCAAACTTCCAAGTTTAATAAATATTTACTAAATTAAAAAAAGAATAAATTCTTATTCTCACTAAAGTATTCGTTAAATGTAAGGACTTCATTTTAGAAAACTACGAACTATTTATTAGATCGTTTTTTTTAATTTAAATAGATTCGGTTAGATTGTAAATAAGAGAAGATTCATCTCATGTAAAAAAGTAACATTTGGAAACAACAAAATCCTATAAGCCTATAAGACCTTCGTTCCATGAAAGTAGTTACTTGATTCTCTCCAGTCTAAACACCCAAGTTGGGTAATGTGGGGTAAGAATAACCTGCATTCTCCTCCTTTGCAGAGCCTATCATATACAGGTGTGCTCCTAAGTTAGAGTGTCCATTCAAGATGACTCGAGCTTTCTTAGTCCCAACAAATCCCTCGTGTTATACTCATATGGGTCGCCCCATAGGGTTTTGGACGAACTACCCACAGTTCCTCTATTCCAGATAGGTTTCGCCCAACTTTACATCTCAGTTCTCTCATCACCAAAGGGTTTCTTATTGACCATAATTAATGTCTGCAATGCGCTGGCCCTGATAGCTAGGCTGATAGCACGTTCATTCCCGATTACGCTATGGTGGGAAGGCATCGCGAATTCTGCCGAGTACCGCGTATTCGTTATCCCCATATCTTCACTCCTTGATGGTCCTTGGGTTAAACCCCTTCAAACCCAAAAGCCCTAATTGCCGATTGGCTGTGCGAAGTCTATAAAGCTTACGCTGAGCCATCTCATACACTCCGGTGGAAGCAAAATTCGGTCATTATTTCTTCTACGAAAAGTACTAGACCGGTCTTTTCTCCAGTTTAAAACCCTCAGGTCCCTCATATAGGTTCTGATTTATCCATAAGTGTTTTTCCTTTATCAGTGTCTCTTTAATCGTCGTTATCAGTGTCTCTTTAATCGTGAAGGGTTAAACCCCTTCAAACCCAAAAGCCCTAATTGCCGATTGGCTGTGCGAAGTCTATAAAGCTTACGCTGAGCCATCTCATACACTCCGTAATATCAGGTGGAAGCAAAATTCGGTCATTATTTCTTCTACGAAAAGTACTAGACCGGTCTTTTCTCCAGTTTAAAACCCTCAGGTCCCTCATATAGGTTCTGATTTATCCATAAGTGTTTTTCCTTTATCAGTGTCTCTTTAATCGTCTTCTCAGGTATTCGGTCAGACATATCCAACATTTAAGAGTTTCCAATATGTCACGATGGTTTGATATATAGTCGCGTTCAATCCATTCCGCCATCGCTTGTAGACGTTTCGCTGTGAGAGCTGCTTTATGCCTTTGATGGATAACTAAGAGATAGATATGTATATATATCTTAGTATTACACTTCCTCCCCATTGAGGGTGGGGATGCTACTGGTGCGTAGGACAGTGTTAGTCTAATTACACCTCTGTAGAGCCAATGTTGTGTTCCCCTTTCTCGCCAAAAGTTTTCCTGCAGATCACTTAGCATGATATGTTAGATTTAAGTAATTTTTTCTAGTCTTAGGGAACTTTTCCTTAAATTAGGGAAATTTTTAGGAAACATTTTTTACTTACGTTTAGCATGCGCCATATTTTTTACTTTAGATGCGTAATACGGCAACTGCTTAAATTTAATCTTTAATGTGGGAAAACGAACTCAAGGTTAAACAAAATCATTTGTTGACAAATGAAAATAAAAAAAAATCAAATAAAAATATCCCAAAGAGGGCACTCGATGAGCAACGAAATATTGATTTATAAAAATAAATAAAAAGACCTTAAGCATAAATAACAAATAAAGCTAATTAATTAAAAATGTCAAACAACTAGAATAAATATTGTGTTTAAAACAGAGCGTTCATAACCAAAAAGCATCGATAATAAATCACGCAAAGTACAGCGTAATTTTTTCACTGGCAACAGTGGGTTGTATTTAACTGACAATAAATCAAATGAAAAAAAGCAAGAGAAAAAATTAAAGAGAGCAACTGAAAAATGATCTATCTACGATTATATGCTTAATTTCACTATTGTCGTTTTCATTTCTGAAGTATAAATTTGCCATGAAAATAGGAAACGCTTTGACATGTTAACACAACCCTCGCCTTTGTCAAGCTCACAATAGAACAAAGCAATTTGCTACAAATATTTAACATCCATTTGCTCAAATCTGTTATTATTATTATTTTTAACTTTCTACATAAAAAACAAATTTGTTAACGAAAATAAAAGAAAACCCTTAATTGTATAAACAAAGCAATAAACAAAGAAAAAAAATAAATATATAAAGTATAAAGATGTAAAACATATTTAGAAAAGAACAAGCTAATTTTTTGGCCCACTGTTAATTTTTCTAGAGCACGCAAAAGGTTATTGTGCACCTTCCGTCTTATTATTGCCAGAAATGAAAACGCCAATTGTGTAAATAATCCGAACCCTGCATCATTCACTTTATTTTGAAGAGCTCTTCTTGCTTTACTTTTCAACACTTTTAGACGTCACTGCTTATTGTTTTTGTTTTTGTTTGAGTGTTCATACGAGTACGTTCTTCTGCTGCTGTAGTCAATGATCATCAATGATATAAAAATTTGTAGCATTGAAAAGGCCAAACAAATGGAGTCAATATCTGACATTAATACAGCACTCGCTTAAGATTGTTTTTAATTAAATCAAAAATCAAATGCAGAAATTCCAACGAGAATACAAAATTAAAATAAAAAATGGGGTTTTGAACAGCAGA
This sequence comes from Germaria angustata, assembly GCA_963681545.1. NCBI lineage: Eukaryota > Metazoa > Arthropoda > Insecta > Diptera > Tachinidae > Germaria > Germaria angustata. Next base: position 9,700,141 of record OY813000.1, read on the forward strand.
AAAACAAATAAACAACAACAACAAAAATAAATAAACAAAAAATTCAAGAAGAAGCCACTTAATTTAAATTTTCGTTTGAAACAATCCAGTTCCAATGACTTTTGATTGAACAACTTAAAATTTGTTTTTTAATAAAATGGTCTAATATTTACTAAAATTCTTATTTTTTAGCACATAGACTAAACTAAGGCTTAAATCAAAGATAAACAATTAAGAAAAATTTAAGCCCATAAATAAAAAATGCCATCATTAAGTTTGTTCTTTTTTTATAAAAAAATTGCTTTTTTTATGAAACTTAATGAAATTAATTTAGTCATTAACAATCACAAAAGAGATTTTTAACAGACGAGAGAAGAACGAGGGAGCTGCTAAAACTTAGTAAGCTCGAACTAAGTAGAATAATGGGAGTTGTAACAGGGCACTCTCAACTACTGGCACATCTTAAACGCGTCGGAATAGCGGGAGGAGATGAATGTAGAGCATGTGGGGAGGAGAGCGAAACATTGGAACACTATTTGTGCCAATGCCCCGCCTTCTCACAAATAAGATCCCGATATCTTGGGGGTGACATCTTACCGGACATAAGCCGATTACGGGGAATATGCTGGAGGAAACTAAGGAACTTTGTGAGTGACACGGAGTTTCTCTAGGCCTTTGGGTCAATATATGATGGTTAAATTCAAAGGAGCGCACAACAAGCCTTCACTGGCTTAGGTGTATGTCGTATGACATGGGCTGACATACCCCTCCAATCAACCTAACCTAACCTAACCTAACATAAAAACAAGACATCATTAAATATGAATTTTTGTTGTTGAATTATTTTTGTTTTGTTTTTTGTTTAAATTTCAATAAAAATCTGAAAAATTTTAACTTCTTTTGTAAATTAACTAACAAATAACTAACATTTAGATGTAAATCTTTGGAGTTGTTTATTTCTCATAAACTTATGATTCGTAGCTTGTAATTTATTTCTTAAAATCTAAGATCTCTATAGATTTAAACTTGCATTGCTTTCAAATCGCTGATTAAATTTAAATATCTGCCATATTGTGGTAGACGTTAATTGAATGTATTTATATACTCCTCGCCACTCTCCAGGATAATGTAGGAATTTATAGAAATTTTTTAAAATTTTTCCATTACATTCCAACTTATCAGTAAATTTTACTAAAATTTTTATAAAAGCATCGTAATTTTAAGGCAACATAGTTATAACCCAAAAAAATCGAATTTTAAAGTTGTTGAGGAAAAAGTGTTTGTCATTATCGTCTTACCAAAAGGAATAAAAATCAGAATTAATCAAATATTTATCTGATAAATTACACTTCTTCAAATCGCCAAGGAACCGAAATATTGTACAATAATACCTCGTCATCAATGTCTAGCGTGTGAATGGCAATTTTGTGTACATTTTCCTCGTCCTTTCACTTGGTCAACTACCAAATAACACTGCTAATAGTTCCAAAACATTTTTGTTTAACTTCTTTACATAATTTCTTAAAAGTCTTGTTATATTTTTACTTATTTTGTCAATAATCTTTTTTTTATAACATAATCCGTTCTTAGACTATAAATACAAGACACTGCCTTGATGTACAGGAAATAAAAAAAAGCAAAAACCTTTGAAAATGAACAGCTAAAGGATCAATAAATAAAATTGAAAATTTAATTATTCAAATGTTTTTAAATGCATTTAAATTTCAATATTGAGAATAGGAAAAATTTTAAATCTCTAATTTCTTGTAGATATCTAATTGATCCGCAAAGGGCCTTTCATTAAACGCTTTCTATCTTTAAATTTAAATAGAACATTAAAAATTTTATTCATTTAAAAGGTCTATCAATATCATTACGTTTTAAATGTAATATCGTGCAAATGTCTGACGTGAATTCCCTGAGTGGAGCGCATCTTAAATGTCCAATTTTCTATGACTGTGGTGCATAAATCAAGCTGAATTTGTTCGACGGGATGAGATATATTGGCTTGGAAAGGCGCTGTGGCTTGCAGCTTTTTTGCATAGATCTGCGATTAAGCAATCCCCACAAGAAAAAGTTTCAAATCGCACAATCTCGGTGGCCGTCCTCATTTTATCTCCGCGTGAGATGGCCATACCGCTAAAGTGATCGTGCAGAATGTCCAGTGTGCCATGACCTTTATAGCACGTAGGACCGTCCTATTGAAATCACATGTATTTGGTCTCCATATCATCCAATTCTGGACAAAGGGAGTTGCTAATCATCTATCTGATGGCTGCGTCATCGTGGACATCGTCATTCTTAAAAAACTATGAACCGATGACGCTGCCGGCCCAAAATGTACATTGAACAGTGACTGTCTGTATGCATTAGACACTCTCTTAAATTTTGTAGACCCAAATTCGTAAATTTTGTTTGTTGTTGTAACTTCCCATTCAGAAATATAGAACGATTATGATGACTGTAAATATGTTGAATGTTGCGCGAACAGAACACCCATCCGTGGTAGTCTGACAGTATAGACTCGATAAATGACAGCTAATTTGACAGAGTTGCAAAAGATTCACGTCAGTACCTGCCCGAAGGCCCAACCTGACGGTGCACTATTGCACAAGGGTGAATAAAGCACGTTCACCACCGCCCCAGTAGCCCCCGCCAAGGGCACATGAGGAAATGCCAACTAACATGTGCCCCCAACAGGGACAACATGGTAGCAAGTTCCGTACAGGCTGCTGGACCATGTACAGACACCTTGCTAAGATGCTTGGAGCTATCTAACCTCCTACTACCCAAATGTCACGGCAGTGGAACTTTTACCCCAATCTGACCTGAAGCTTCACCTACCGTAACCATAAGAGCAGCTCTGTCGAATAGCAACAGCACCTAGAGATATACGGCCTGAAGAGAACATCCACATCATGCCACTAACCCATGATTGCAGACACACTCATCCAGCCCATACCTCTCCCCGCGTATCTTTAGGTTTTAACCACAGCCACCACGTGATCCCCGAAGGGGCCTCACCAATAACCAGTCTAGGACAAGTCCTAGGGGCTACTGGTTCCCGTGGCACCAGATAGGACTCTGGTCAGCCGCGTGTTAAAAGCACCTCCGATTTTAGGTTCCTTGCACACCTAAGGCATCGGTAACACCTCTACCCAGACTAGCGTAGCAAGCTACTTCCTTAATTACTTATATGCACGCCCGTTACCCTGGTATTCAGGGATTGGGTGGTAACATATTAAGTTTTAGGGCAATTGGCCAAAGGTCAAGGTCTGGAAAGACCAACTACCCCTCCGGACGAGCGAGCGAACCCGCTTTTACCTTTAGTTTACTTGCATGCGCGCCCGTTGCCCTGTTATTTCAGGGATTGGGTAGCAACATACAAGTTTTTAGGGGTTATCAGCAAAAAGGCCTAGGTCCGGAAACCTGATAACCCTCTACCCCAGGAGGTTCAACACCAAGCCACCAAGACAGGGTGCATTGACCGCGCCCCCTGGGGGGAGCTAATTTGACAGATGGAGCCTCAAGAATATGGCTGCTAATAACTATCAAAGTTGGGAAGTCCCCATTGAAAGCGGTGGTGATTCGAAAATCAACGCCATGTGGGTTGAGAAATGCTGTTCCCCAAGTTTTAACCCATTTCACATGTTACGGTGTATTTAGTAGGCCCAATTTCTGAGAAAAGAAATCAAAATAAAATTGAATAGGACCAAACACAACGTGGCGACGAACCATTAAAAATGGCGGACCACTTATTTTATTTAGCGTCATAATATGTGCGTCAAGTGAAAGGGCTTTCGAAGATTAGAACTTTAAATAAAGTTCATGTTCACAAACCACAAACAAAATTCAAAAAACTCTGGCTGATGCTCGTTAAACCAGGTATTTTGTTTTCTTTTTTAATTTAGAAAAAATAGTATTTAAAAAATTTATTATTTGTTATAAACGCTACTTTTGCTTTAATTTTTATTGTAAATTATGTTGTTTAATATTTAAGCATTAAAAGAAATATTCCTTAACAAAATGAAAATAATGTGTTTGAGTAGTAGGGGAGTCCCTCAAGGTTCTATTTCGGGACCACATTTATTTTCGGTATAACTTTCCAAAACAACTACCCATATGCGAAATCAACTTATACTTCGAGGATGTGCAACTTGAGAGTTTATTTCTCTTCTGACGGGAGGGTTTGTCTGTTATTTATTGTGGCTATGTAGATGCTGCGGTTGTCTATATTCCCTCGTGTATACCCACTTGCTTCCCGGTCTACTGAGAAAAAAGAGAAAAAGAACACTGAAGATGACACATGTCCGAAACGGATGTGGTTGCGAACCACATTTGACGTGAAATGACGGAAAGTCATTAAAAAACAGAGTGTTGAGTGCGAAATATATCTGCAGGCATATCCCATTCTATATGAAGACTTGAAAAATATTTATCTTTGGGCCGGTGCAAACGAACTCTGCTTAAATGAGCGCAAGTCATAGTGCATAGTAACGGGAAAGTAGATAAAGATATTTCATGTAAATATTTGCATAAAAAGTTTCTTAGTGTAAATACAATCATAATCATAATCAAAGTCTGATTTAAAAAAATTATATAAATTCAATTCATCAATTGTAAAGTTACGCGGGCTATAAACAAAGTTAAAGTGCATTATTTTTCCATTTCTGCAATGGCACCCCATAACACGGAAGTAGCGAATTCTTCAGTGACACATTTATATTTTATTGATGGGGATTTTGATAAAACCACTCAACATTATAAAATAAATGATAAAAAAATTTTATTAACAAAGAGTTCGAAATCAACTAAAAAAAAAAAAATAATAATTTTATTGCATAATAAAATATTGGATTGCAAATGAAGTCAAAATTATTATTTTAAATTTATTTTTTGCCATAAAAAAGGAAGAATCTCAAAAATATATAAATGTAATTTTCAGAATAAATTAAAGAATTTGCTGTGAAAAAGAACGCGTTCTGAATATAAATAATTTGTCATAATATAATTTTATTAAATTTTTAAACACAGAATATTAAAACAGTCGAGAGTACTTTACTCGGCTGTGCCGAATCTAACACCACCCTTCACCAATATACGTTATTAAAATGCATTAAAAATTTTATAAAAATTTTTTGGGGGCCTTTAATTTTAAATTATTTGAAAAATATTTTCTTAAGATTCATCATTTCCTCCATTTTATATCCCATTTTTATATTTTGTTTTATTTCATTCAATTATTTATAGATCACTTCTTAAAAAAAAGGTGTAAAATCGATATTTTAAATTTCTACTTTTGAAGAAAACTGATTCATGTATATCGAGTTTTGCAATAGGGACTTTTGAACCATATTGTTGCGGCTACATCTGTCAAATTTGCTGTCATTTGTTAAGTCCATTTTTTTTATTATCAAGGATGGATATAGTGTTGAACAACACGTGCGTGTAATAAACATGTTTTGTCAAATTGGATGTTCGGTTAGGGCAACGTTCCACGCCCATTTTGCAGTCCCCATAATCGTGCTTCAGTTCTGGATGAATGGGTACGTCAACAAAATTTTCGAATTTGCGGTGATGCCAGTTCACATGAGAACCAAGAGCGTCCAATGCATCCCGTAAAAGTCACTGTTTGGTGCGGCTTTCTGGCTAGTGGCATCATATTTCCATATTTCTTTAGACATCGACATTGGCAAGGCAATCAATGTTAACGGCGAAAACTTTAGGCCATTTTGATTTACTGTATTGAAGATAGTTAATGTGGTTTATACCGCATGCATTCCAAAAAAAAGCTGTCGCCTTATATTTAGTAATTGACTAACCCACCTTGGCCTTCTCTGGCGATGATTCGCTCCGTGAAACCCGCTGTTTGGACTGCTTTTTGACCTCTGATATGTGTTTTAATTGATCCACATTTTGTCCACGATTACGAAACGGTGCAAAAACTCGTCAATATTGCCGTTGAACAATGACAAACACATCTGCGAATTTTTACACGATTGCGTTTGTGATCGATTGTGAGCAAATGCGACTTCCATCTTGCGGAAATCTTTCTCATACCCAAGTGATCATTAAAAATTTAAACCATTGCACCATGTGATATGCCTATGGCTTTCACAATCTCACGCACTTTCAGTCTCCGATCCTCCAACATCATATCGTGATTTTTTTCAATTGTTTCGAGTGTAGAGACCTTAACTGGGTGTCCAGAACGTTGGGCCTGTCCCATGCTTATACGGGAACAATGTAATTCAGTAAACCACTTCATTACCATTAAAATTAATGGAGCAGAATTCCCATAGTACATATCTATCAAGCTCAGCCCTGATTTGAGTTATGGTATTGCACCGCAAAAAAATAATGGTTAATGAATACACGAAATTCATTTTTCTTATTTCCTCCTCAAATCAAGCGGTAGTCTGGCTGTTACACACTAAATGAAACATCTTGTTAAAATTTTGGCAGCATTCAACTCACAGCTGGCTGTTGACAGGAGTAGGAACGCACTTTCAGTTAAGAGGTGGAAAATTCAAAAAGTAGTGACTTATTGCCCTGCCCTCGTACTATGAATATTTTTAAAAGAAATTTCATATTAGCTATAAAGTGCTAGAAGTGCAAAACGGATAAATACTTGCCAATAGTGGCAATTCCTTTTTTCTTATGCGAAAGTAAAAACTTCAGCTAAAATTTTAGGAAAAATACCGAAAAAAGTACATGTTTTATTTTAATCAAAATTGTCTCAACTTGAAAGGAAGTCGAAAAAAATGCACTAACGGTTACTTTGGAAGTAATGAAAATGTGACTCCTTAAGGACAACTGGCATTTTGTCATTGCGTATATACCCTTTTCACCTGTGGCAAAGATCACAAAAAATTTGTTATTTCCATATTCAAAATTTAGAAATATTTTGGTCTAAAGCTGAAGATACAAAAAAGTGAAACGAACACAACAATAAAAAATAACAACAAAAGCGCCGTGGGTTTTTAATAACTTTGGTGTTTTGGCTGTGAAGGGCATTTGGAAATGTAATTAAAAAATCAATTAAAATATAATAGAACACATCGTAATTATATTTTTGTTTCTGTTATTTGATATTTTTCGTCTGCTGTGACTAATCCAAATATAGTTTGAATTTTTTTTTTCAAAATTCATAATTATGATCTATTTTTTAATTAAGAAATATTATTGAATTTAAAATGTGATACCATAGTTAACAATTAAATGTTAAAGTATGCAGTTTTAGTGTTGAAATTATTGGTTCAATTCATAATTGCTGGTAATAAAGCGAACCGATTGAGCTGAATTTTGTATTTAAACCTGTAAAGTGTGTTCCAATAAGCCGGCAGTGTCCCAGCAAAAGTAAAAATCATCTTAATGATGTTTCAATCTCTCCATACCATTGGCAATGAAACTAAATGTACAGCACTGTTTTACAAAAGGTGTCAAAACACTGTCGTTACCCGCGGCTTGTCAGTGTTGGTTACAGGAAATCCAAAGTAATGAATATAACCATATCTGATTGTTGGTTTTTGGAAGCATGTTATGTCCGCAATCATAACACATCAAATACGAGGTCTGTGCAATAGAAAAGGTGAATTTTGAAATTTCTCAGTCTACGATTAGCGATTTTTTTTATATTGCTACACTTGTCTCGAACATGTGTTCTTAGTTGAGTTTGTTTGTGAGAGGCGTAACAGTTAGACGTGTTTTGCTTGTTCGGCGTTTTTCTATTGTGGAAAAAAATGGATCAAAGAATTTGCATAAAATTTTTTGTAAAAATAAAATTAAGTTCTAAAAAGCACTTGAAATGTTTGGAGATAATATAGGGTGATTATAGTCTGAATTAGAAAAATGCTTACAAGTAGTGCAAGCTTTTCAAAGACAAAGTTCGTCCTGGAAGCTCCATCACATCAAAAACCGATGAAACTGTTGAGAAAGTGAAGAAAATTGTCATGGAGAATTCACGAATCACTATTAGAGAAGTTGTAGAGCATATCGGTTGGCTCATGCCATACAATTTTTTTTCGCAAATTTTGGTTATGAAGGGTGCGGCAGAGAAGCTTTTACCTAAATTGATGAATTTTTAACAAAAAACCTTCACATGGGAAACGCTCAGAAAATGTTGAATGCTGTTAAAAACGATCCAAATTTGCTTAAAAGGGTGATAACTGGTGACGAAACATTGATATATTGTTATGACATCGAAACCAAACTCCAAGCGTCAGCCAAGAACAGCCAAGACCAAAAAAAAACACGCCAATTTCGATCAAATGTCAAGGGGTTGCTCATTGTTTTCTTCAATTACCGTGGCGTAGTGCATCACGAGTTCTTACCACATGGTCGGTTAGTAAGAAGTATTATCTTAAAATTATGCACCGCTTGCGAAAAGCAATACGAAAAAAATTTCAGAAATTGTGCAAAAACAATTCATGGTTTTTGCATCACGATAATGCCACCAGGTGAATTTTCTTGAAGAGACCCATGAAAAGACGGCGTTTTACGACGATTGAGGAGATAAAAACTTGTATGAGCTCAAGGCCATACCAAAAAAATTAATATCAGAACTGTATCGAGGATTAGAGAAAAATCTGGCTCAAGTGTATCTAAGGGAGAATACTTTTAGAGAACAAAATAGAAATAGATAAATTAATAAATACATTTTGGGAGAAATGAAAATTTACCTTTTCTATTGGACAGACCTCGTATTTGAAAAATGTAATTTCATGTTGGTCAAAAAAATCTCATTTATTTGAAAGCTTGTAACACGTTAATTATAGTATTATTCACAAAAATCTACTTTAAATACTTAATATGAGAATCATAAATGAAGCGATTCTAGTTCACAAAAAATATCATAAAAAGTGAACAAAAACATCATAATATTTTGTTTTGTGACCTACGAGATTTAACATTTGTATATTTTATAATTAGAATTTTAAAAAGGGGTTTTAACAAATTTTATTTTCAGTAGAATTGCAGTAGGTTGTGTCTGCATTATATGATTTTTGTATCGAAATTTCTTGCTAGTCTGCAGGGAAGTTGGAGTTTTCGAAATAGAGCCTCAAAGAGATGTTTTTTTTAATATAAATTGATCAACAAAATGTTGCAATTTTTCCAGAAAAGAAAAGTTCATATAATTTAAAAAAATAAAAACATACGTAGGAGCGTTTCACGATATCTTTACAAAAAAATCTTTCCTATAGAGTTGTACAGGAGATCGTATACAATGTTGTATCGTTTATAAATAAAAAAATAATGAATTTAATTATCAGCTGAGATGTATGTATGTATCAAGGTTCCAACGCGCTTGGCTTGTGATATTAAATCTTGAATTCCAATTAATCAATTAAAATATCGATGAAAGGTTTGATTAATCGATATTTTTATTGCAAGCATTTAAAGTCTAAACGTAATTCTATACTCTGCAAGCAATATTCCAAAGTTGCTTATATTCCAAAAAAGTATTTTATTAGAATATTAATACTAGTATCTTCTTCTAGACTCTTGGTTTAAATTCGAAGTCTTTTCTTTCTTATTTTCAATAAATAAAAATCACTCATCATCAAAATCTGATGACCGCTTTAAACATACATTTCATTTAAGACATATTTCATGCCATGTTAAACAGTAATAAATCTTAAAAACATTTAATAAATAAAAAAACGAGTGAAGAAATAAATGTATTAAGTCCAAAAACATGTTGAATTTCAAAGAAAAAAATGTTGCTTTCCTACAAATCACAATAAAACAGTCAAGAGACGAAGTGTGTGTCCGATTGTCTTACGTAAAATTTAAAAAAAAAAGGAAAGGAAAACTCATTTGAAATCAGCCAGAAATATTTCTAAAAAAATACATCTTAAGTAGCGGACAGAGTAAAAAATTGTTAAATATTAAAACAAGAATTTTCGATCTAATAATAATTTTAAAATAAACGTTCAGTAATGCTTCAAGCCATTAAACAAAAACTGGCTTTGTTAAGATAAACTGTCTAAAATGTTTAGGATAAAACAAAGAAACAAACAAAAAAGTTGTTTAGATTTCAATTCTGTTAATAACAGATTTTGTGTTAAAATGACAGGCTTAATTGAGTATTTGCAATATAAATATTTATTTAGAAATTCGCATGCTTTGAAATTAATCTCAAGAATGGCCTTGTTTGATCTGTCAATAGGTGTTGGGATTCAAGACAACATAAAGTAAATCTTCAGAAACACACTGTTTGAGAAGACAATAATGAATTGGGGAAGTATATTATTTGCAAAAATCTTTCTTTCAAACCAAATGGTACCTTCCAATGTTTGAAAATGCAAAAAAAAAATTATGTGCGTATGCCAGCTCATCAGTAGACCTATTGCAATATTTTACAAAGAGTAGGAAGTACAAAACAACAAACAACAACTTGTACTAGGGGGCGCAAAAGTAATGTCATAATGTGAATTGGCTATCATTTTTGCAGATGGCGTCAAATGCGGTTTGACATTTATAATGTAGATATGAAGCGATATACTTCCCAAGAACGTGGAATTATCGTTACTGTTTATATGGAAAATTTTCAGTCTTTTATTCACTTCTCCGCGATCTTATGGCGCGCTCCAAGGATGTAAGGAGTTTAAAGTTACTAATGTTTTACAAATATCCCCGATATGTCCAATATAGGAAAGCATTTTCATTGCTTCCAAGAATCTTATAGGCCATTTTAAACTGCCTGGGAAATGTAGTTGAGAAAACTTTGAGTCAAATCTGACATTTGATTTGATCTGCCTATAAGTTTCGCGACTTTCAAAATTACATGGGCAGGCCAATAAGTCCGTGACTTTTTTAAGAGAGCACAGGTTTTTGGATAAAAAATCATTTTGTTTTTCAACTTAGCCTCCTTTATGTTCTATGCATTTTGACCAATGTTTTTCCAATTTTTTTATCTCTTCCAAAAGATAAGATTTCTCGAGGTCATTAAATAGGCATTTGTTTGGACCCAAATATTTTTATGCCGAGCCTATTATTTAGGCTTGGAGACAAAAAATAGTCACTTCGGGCTGGATCCAGGGAATGGGGTGGATAAGAGATGGATTCGTAGCCTAATTAATGGAATTTCGCCATAGAAACTGCACACTTCTGCACCGGTTGCTTGCCCTGGTGAAAAAGAACTTTTTTGGTCAAATGCCGTAATTTCTATCCAATTTTTTTATTAAATCGATCCATTAAGCTGACATCATATTTACCATTGATTGTTTTACTCTTTTCCAAAACAAACTGGTCGCCATGACTTTATTGGCTGAAAATCCTCCTTGACTTGCTTTGGCGCCGATTCGCCCCGAGAAACCAACTGTTTTGACTACTGTTTAGTATGTTGTAATGTATCAAAGTTTTTCCTACGGTTACGGAATGGTGCAAAAACTCGTCAATATTGCGGTTGGACAATGCCAAACACACCTGCGCAGTTTGGACACGATTGCGTCTGCAGAAATCTGGTTCATACCCAAGTGATCATTAGAAATTTTAACCACTGAGCTATGTGATATGCTTATGGCTTTTAAAATCCTCGCACTTCCAGCCTCCGATCCCCCAACGTCATATCGTGAATTTTTTCAATTGTTTGGGGATGCATAGACATTGACTGGGTGGCCAGAACGTTGGGCATCTCCCATGCTTATACGACAACAATGTAATTCAGTAAAACACTTTGTTGAAATTGAAATTAATGGAGCAGAATTCCCGTAGTATTTACCTAGCTCAGCCTTGGTTTGAATGATGTTGTTTTTTTCCAAAAAAAATAATCCTTAATGAACACACGAAATCACGTGGTAGTCTGTTATCAATGGCTGTCAAATAAGAACCATATGACACAGCTTGTTCATATTTTTATAGCAGTCAAGTGACAGATGTTTGTTGATAAGACTAGTAAAGCCTTTTCAGTTAAGAAGTTAGAAACTCAAAAAGTGCAGGCTTATTGACCTGCCCCTTGTAATACGGGAAAATGTCTAACCCGCCAGCAGTAGTACGCGTATACTGTAGGGTATCAAAGGAATTAAAAAGAAATTAAGATCTTAATCAATTAATAACTTTATTTAATTTTTCATTTAAGATATTCAGGTATTGCTTAAATGGTTGACAATTTAATTATCAAGTTGGATACTTGTGCCGCTGTGATTAATTATTATCTCTTGGTTATAATAACAAAAGAATAGAATAAAAAACTAATATTTTTGCCGCTTATGATACCAAGGCTTACAAAAAACAATATATCAATTAATAAATATTTAATTAAAAACTAATTCTTACAAAACTAACAACAACAATTTATAACTAAAATGGTATTTATTTTTTTGTGTATTGCTTCAAATTTATTTAGCAGTTCTTTGATACAACTCAACAACTATAAGTTTTAACTTTCGAACACAAACGTTAAAAAATTTCAAACAATTATCAAATTTTTTTCTATTTTGGCAGCAGCTTTGCTTAAAAAAATAAATGGAAGTTTTTTAATTTTTTATCTAAAATTTTTTACAACAATTTGGAACTTTTATGTCCTCTCAATTTTTTCTCTGCAAAGTTTCTTTCATTAATTAGTATTCTAATAGGGTGCATCATCATTCCTCATCATGTTAATATTCGAAATCCCCTGGAATAACTTTTTCATCTCTGTTACGTTTTGTCATATTCATTCCTTTGCTAATCGAGAGCTTTTTGCATAATCATACGACATTGTGGTACGTCACGCGGCTTCGATTCTGGCATCAGGTGATTTTTATGTAAAATCCTCCAGGTGTTCGAATAACACCAGCCCAATTTTTGAAATCATCGACAACGAGGATTTGGCGTATCGCGATCTGCATTGAAGCTGGCCAATACAGCAGCAATATTCTCGGTACGCACTCTTCGTATACGGATTAATTTGTGTGAAGATAAATTTTAATTTGAGTAGCAGAGACTAGAACCAATGGAACAGGTGCTCCAGAGTATATGTACGTGTTAGACGCAAAATAAAAGGGCATGCAAAAAACGTTTAAAACAATACAAAAAAAAAAACCAACAATTATAGAAAAAGAAATTTTCCCGGGGATAAAAATATAGAGTTATAGGTATATCCCACTATATAGAAATGCTGCTACAGACGGTCCTCTAAGGAGCACATTAGGTGGTATTTCTGAAATAATTTTGAAAGTACGAATTTTCATAATAAAATTCAATGGTTTGTTGCATGCGTCGTTCGTTTGTTAGTCTATTAATGGTGAAATCATGGTATAAGAATACAAGGTAGAACCACTTTCTCTTTTTTTATGACACATTGCCATTTGACAAGTAATGGGTTTTGTTAAAAAAGTGCTACCGTATTTGTTTTAAATGTTCCCAGTTTTCCTTTTTTGAAGTTAGTTTTCAAAATATTTTAGTTGAAATAAAAAAAAAAAACAATTTTCGAATTTAAAAGAAAAAATAAAAAAAAGGAAAAACAAATAAAATATGAGCTGCATCTTTCAAGCCTGCAAAAACACAAAAACGAAGTGCAAAGGTTCCGGTATACTGTTTTCCAAAGTACCGTTAGTGCCATTCAGACGTAAGGAGTGGTTGAATGCCTGCAGAAAGGAGGAAATACATTAAAAAAGGAGTTGTTTGTTTGTGCACTGCATTTCAGCCAAGAAGACTTTAAAATCAATGACCACAATGTTAGGCAAAAGGTGGATTACATGACCACCCATCGCCATTGGAGTTCAAATACCGATTTCGGTCATATGTTTTAGGTAAATGGTTGTTATGGTTTTTATTTCAGACATAACTTTGTTTTTTTAAAATAGGAAGAAATGAAAATATATTATGCGCAGAAAGCAATGTGAATTCAGCAATGAAACCCTTATTAATTTTGAATCTTTCGACCAAGAAATAACACCGACAAACGAAATTTTTGGTTTAATAAACGAATTACCAGCTGATGAAGAACATTTTGAGGCAAATTTCTTGTTATTATTACTAACTTTAAACAATTTTAATTTTTTAAATTTTATTTGTATTAAACTACACAATTTTTATTGAACTTTCTGGGAATTTCTATCCCTTTTCGACATGTGGCAACGCCCTCCTAAAAAATTGTAAACAAATAGAATTTCAAAAAACCCAATACTTGTGAAAATATTTTAAGTGGCACTACCTTGTATTTCTTATACCATGGGTGAAATGGCAAACTTTACTGAGCATTTTTGGCGTTGCCACATGTCACCAATTTTTTTTAAAACTGAAAAAATTTACACTGCTAAAACAAATAGAAAAAAATCACCCTATATTATTTTTACTTATTAGATAACATAATAAAATCGGGCTTTCAAAGTCCTTTCATTTTATTTAATACAACATTTCGTTGATGTTTTCCATCCTATTCAAGGTTTATGGATTTTATTGAATTATAGGCATAATAATTATACAAAAAGTATATATGGAACTGCATACTTTCAATATCCAGCAATTATCAGGCATCGATGATTCATTTAGTTGCATTAAGTTAAAAAGAAATATGATTATATGTCCCAATAAATGTGGCTCAAAATTTCTAATTCCAACAACTGTTTGTGAGTACGCAAATTCATTAAAAAGTATTTTTCCGTCTCATGTCTTTAACACTTCTTCTACGTGTATAATTCAAGTAAATTAAATTGAAATGCAATTTGCATTCAATTAGTTAAATCACTAATAAAAACACATCACATTTCGTGTTTCGTGGAAATAAGTGTCTTAGTTCAAAAAAGAAATTGCTACAATTTGTAAAATAATATGACTATAAAAGCCCTAAACAATTTGGCAAAAGACATCACTACCTCTTCAATAGTTCGATTTGCTATTTAAAAAATAAACCCAAAAACTTTCAATATGTTCAAGTTTGTAAGTAAAAGGTATAATTTCTAATGAATTTAATTTTAAATTAGTTATATCCTTCACGCAGGTTGTTGTCTTTGCTGCTTGTTTAGCTGTCGCTACTGCCGGTGTATTTCATCCCAGTGCTTTTGTCGGTGCTCCTGCTGCCTTAGCGTATGCCAATGCTCCTTTGTATGCAGCTGGTGGCAGCCAACAGGTTGATGTTCGTCACAATTATGATGGAACTTTGTCCTCATACACTACTACACCTTTCGGTTATACTTCTCCCTTCTCCAGCCGTTATGTAGCGGGCGCTCCAGCTGCTTATGCTGCTTTTGCTGCCCCTACAGATTATGCCAACCGTGCCGCTTACTATAGTCATGGCGGTTTTGCAGCTCCTTTCTTTGGCGCTCCAGCTAATTTAGTCGTTTAAATTTAAAAGCAAGGACTTCAACTTTGTTCATACTTTTTGTTTATATTAATATTTTATTTATATTTAATTTGTAAATATAAAAAGTAGAAAATTTTTAAATATAAAATAATAGCAAAAATAGTGTTAATTAATATAATAGCAAATCGTCAACTTTTCACGTTTTTCTTTAAAATCGAATGCCTTGAAACAAGAATTAAAGTTTCAATAGTATGACTATTCAGTAGCAGTGCAAAATTCTTTTAAATTACGCATAGAAGCTGAAAAAGTGTTAGATTAGGTTATGTTAGGTTAGTTTGATTGGAGGGGTGTGATAAACCCATGTCATACGACATACACTTAAGCCAGTGAAAGCTTGTTGTGCGCTCCCTTTTAATTATCAGACACAAACTGCCAGAGTTCTGCGGCAGGATTCGAACCTGGGACCTTCGCGTACGAGTCTAGTACACTACCTACTAGTCTACGAAGTGTTACTGTTTTAAAATCCCTACTACAGGAATTAAACTTTTTTCCATAATTTTTGTAGTAATTCTAACTGATATTGTATTGATGTGAAATATATTTCCCTACAATAACTCTTTCTTATTTAGTAAAGTTTGTTGTTATGATTTAATTTATTAGTACTTAATTTTTCTATAATTTCGCACTTAAACTCTTTGTTAAATATCATTTCAGTCAGTGCAAGGACAGCCAAACCTTTCATATATCCTTAATACTTAAAATTGAAATTTATTATTTGGGATATTCTCCCCAACTAATCGTTAGAAGCAATTAGAGCTTTTGCAAAATGCATTGAAAAAATTAAAAAAAAGGAATTATTTGTTGTGGCTTTAGCTCTTCATATGCCGACATTTCGTTGGTTAAACTTCACTGACGATTTGGTTTTAGCAACCAATGAAATGTCGTCATATGAAGAGCTAAAGCCACAACAAACAATACATTTTTTCATATATCCTTAATTAAAAAAAAATTAGTTTTCAACTACAATTATATTTAAGTAGTTTTCTTAGAAGTTATGCAATTAAGTCCACCGTTGAATTTCATTTTAATCGGTGTAAGGATATACCAAAATTCCATATATCCTTAATTTTAGAAATTAAATAGCGGGCACATTTTTGATTAGACTACAAACAAAATATGTAACTATTGCAAGAATTGTTCTGTTAAGATCTTACGCGAATTTCATATCAATCGTCTAAAGGATATACATACTTCCCATATATCCTTGATTTTTAAAAATAATAATTTCTGCTAAAGTCATGTTCGATATGCATTGAAATCTTATAACTGGTTGTAGTATTTATTATATGGCCAAGCAATCTGGTATAATTTTTTCCAAAACGTTACAAGGACAAGTCTATCTGTTAAATATCCTCAATGTTAATAATTTAATAACAGTTACAATTTTGATTATAAAGTAAAATTGTACACATAAACTCATCTTAATCAGAGCGAGGATAATCCCATCTCTGCTATATCCTTAGTATAAAAAGTAACATATTCAGAATGCAGAGAAAATCAAATTTTTCCATATTTATATAGTTAAACTCTCTTGTAAATTTTCTTTTCATGAATCCAAGGATATACGTCCTGTGTATTCTTAATTCTGAAAATTGAATATCAGCATCAATCATAATCAAAATAAAGCGAACCCTTTTAACTATTTCTATAATTGTATTGCCAAGCACCCTGCTAAGATGTGTATATCCTTAATATACCAAATTTAATATCAACCATAATTTTGTGTACCAAAATCCTTTTACTATTTTTGTATATATGAATTTACACTCTCTGTTAAATTTTAAATCAACGGGAGACATGTTGTACCTACCTCCCATATATCCTTAATTTTAAGGCTCTTATTTCGAATAATAATGCAGTGAAAACTCTTTGATAATTCTATATTTATACTCTATACCATGGTGAGTTCCATTTCATTTGATGAGTGTTTCTACCCACTATATATCCTTTGCATAATTAGGTTTTCAAATACGTTTGTCATGTTTGGTCGCTAAATGAAATCAGCATTCAAATTCAAACTTCAATAATGATTTGGCTTATCGACCATATGACCAGCTAAAGCCACAACGAATTTGAAAAGTTTCTTTTTTTGGGTACAATCACGACAAATTTCAATGTTAAGTACATATACTATGTCCTTTGTGATCAAAACAATTTAATTCTGTAATTGTGTTGTCAAGCACCCTGACAAAATTTACGCCAAGTTTGTGCTTAAAACTTTTTAAACTAAATTGGCTTTTTTAGAATTTTACCTTGTCGACAAGAAAATATAAATATGGAAAAATCATGCTGCATTACATTGTGAATTATAAATAAAAATAATGCCTCACGAGTAAGTAACTCTTCTCTAGATCCTTTAGGCTGGCTCATATGCCTGACACCGCAATTCAAAGCGAACTCCAAGATTTGTGTTTTAACGAATAGTAAAATGGAGGACACAAAGAAAACTAAAGCCTATCATAATTTTGGAGTAACCAGCTCTGCCTTAAATCGGCTATGCTGAAACCACATTAACCATTTCATCCTCAGATGGAGTTGCATGGCAGTGAACGAGGTGCCAGCAAGACACCTCGTTTCTGTAACTTAAACTTTGCCAACAACAAATCTTAATTTTTTTTGTTATTTTTACTTGTACAATTATCAACTCGGAACAAGAAACTATCAAAAGAAAAATTTCAATACTTCCAAAAAAAATGGCCAAGACCACTGCAAAAAATACTTAACAAAATAATTGTCTTCCGATTTGAAGCTTGAAGACACCAACCGGCTGCAAATTCAATTCAATATCAGGCAAACAGGTCACGTCTTATTATAAATACCCGATTTCACAAGTAAATGCGGTAACAATAGTTGTTGACACAATTGAATGAAAGTACTTTTAATTTAATGGTGACATCAAGATCCCCAAAAAGCTAAAGAAACTACCAAAATTGCTAAACTCTAATAAAGACTATAAAAAGTTTAAGCATTTCTTGTGAAGACATCAAACAATTATTTGTAATTAACCCTTGAACACACAAACAAATTTTGGTCCTCAAAATGTTTAAATCTGTAAGTGTTGTTGGTGGTAGTGAACTTTTCGTATTGTAATTATTATTATTTTTTTCATTCTTTTAAAAGGTTGTTGTCTTTGCTGCCTGTTTCGCTCTTGCCTCTGCGGGTGTTGTTCATCCCTCTGCCCTAACTGTAGCTCCCGCCGCTGTAGGTTATGCCAATGCTCCTTTGTATGCTGCTGGTGACAGTCAACAAATTGATGTTCGTCAAAATTACGATGGAACTTTGTCTTCGTACACTACCACGCCATTCGGTTATACTTCTCCCTTCTCCAGCCGTTATGTAGCTAGTGCACCAGCTGCACCAGCCGCTTTTGCTGCCCCAGCTGCTTATGCTGCTCCTGCTGGTTATGCTGCTCCTGCTGGTTATACTGTTCCTGCTCCTTTCGCTGCCGCTACTTCCGCTTATACTGTAGGTGCTCCTTTCACCGCTTCATATGGCTCTCCTTATGCTGCTGGTTTTGCCGATCCCTGGGGCCATCCCTTCGCTTCTGCCCCAGCTAAAGTTGTTGTTTGAAAGCATAGACTTCTATAAATAACTGTTGTTTCCTTGTAACTTCTCTTTTAGGTTTTTTATTAATTAACTAGCGGGCCCGTTGCCTGCTTCGCACGGCAAAACAAAATAAGAAAAGAAACACACTTGTTTTTAATAAAGTTGGTTTTGTTCCCAAAAACACACTCACTTCACATACGCACCGCACACACATGCGTTATCGGATTTTAACCAAACTTCATATAAACCATATATGGGCCACTGCCTACGTAGTGTATAAGTTTGGTTGAAATCGCTCGACGCGTTTATGATTAGTTCGGCGACGTACATATACGGACTTATTTTTATATATATAGATAAATAATTTAGTATTTTTGTTGAAAGTTGATTTAAGAAATAATCTTTGCGTTTAACTACCAATTGACTTTTAAAAAAATAAATTTTTCACTTTCCAAGGTCCACTGTCGCATCCTGTTGCAAAATATATTTTGACTTGGCTTCGTGAGCCTAGAACTAAATGCCTTCACCCTGTTGTGGTGAAGTAGACCTGAGTATTTTGTGGGAATCGAATCCACAATCCACGTCAGCGCTCAAATTGTTCATGAAGAATATGCATCATGGCACCCTTAGCATTATCTTACTGTAACCACATATTCTCTACATCCATATCATTAGATTTGGGCCCAAAGGAATCTGTTGTCATTGTTGTATAGCGTTCACCATTAACTGTGTTGGCTACACCAGCCTCGTTTACAAAAAAAGTGCAGGCCAATTACGCCGCGAACCCGAAATTCTCACCAAAACTTAACTTTTGGTGCATGTATTGCTACTTAGTGAACCTCTTGTCCATTGGCGAACTCCCAGATGTGGCAATTTCGCCATTTATTAAAAAATGCCTCCCAAAAGGGGAGTAGCTAACGATCCTAAAATTAACAGTCAATTGCAATTTGCTCTCCGCTGCTTTTCTTTTGGAAGCCGCTAGCACTTCTATCGAAAAAATGGTGTCATTCCTTTGTACAATTTCAGCAAAAATAAGGTGGTGCCTTTAGATTTTTCTTAGGCGTCTGATAGAGTGAACCATATAGGAACTCTATTGTCAAAGCTTCTTGCTTTTGGTGTTAGTGATGACTTCTCCCGATTCATTTCGAGTTTGCCTAGGGAGTTGTTATAGATGAGATCTCATTAGACGAGCTGAATTTCTTATGTCCAAAAGTAAATCTTTTACAACTGAGAGCAGCATTTGCCACTCATATTAATTTGGCAGTAGGCCAAGTCTGTCGGGGATTGGTGCCATAAGGCAGGATATAATTGATACCCAGTTGCGATATTGTAGCGAAATCTCACGTTCTAGTATACTTGCGCGTAGTCGTATGACCGAACTTGTTGCTCCATCTATAATTATAGGTGATACAAGTATTGAGGAATCAGGCGCTTTTGAGGATCTTTGCATGAAAATTTAGTTTGATGTTTGATGAGTTTAGCATATTTTTCATGTCGATAAGGAAGCATTCCTTATCGTGGCGTGGTGTAGTGGTTAAAGTGCTTGCTAACAAGACCAATTAACTCAGGTCATGAATGAGATTTCTAACAAAGAGTTTAGACCATTCTGCGGTAGAAACAAAGTAGTTGCAGCACAGCGTCGTCCATGCAGCCACATGGAGTACTTTGTAACTGTCTATCAAATTGGACTTGGTGGACGCAGGCAAACTGAGTCCATTCAGTGATAACTAAAGTTATACCCTAATGGCAAGGAATCACATTAAAGCGTTGTTGTTATCATTAAATATTTTTTGTTAATTATTATTTCCAATCAACTAATCTAATTAATTACTTGTTAATAATATTGCCAACATAAACTTAAATAGTTAAAATTGTCATAATATTTTTCAAATTAACGCTATAATTTTATTTGTGCTTTTGCATTTTTTATTACTTACGTTTTTATTATATAATAAAATCGAGTTAAGAATTACATAATTTCATTCATACCAAAAGCAAACGAAATTGAAAACAGTCTATAAATTTAATTGGGTTATTAACCCAAAATGCCATAATTGTGGAGGCAGAATAATAAAATAAAAGAGAATATCAAACACAATTTGTATTGAACATTTCCAATACAAACTGGCCTAGATGTGACCAGTTCTTCAAATCTATTTCTCTACTATCGGTGTGTATTTTCAAACGTTTTTGTAGGCCAAGCGAATGCACGACTTATTTCACAGTCATTTTGAACAAATTATAATCACGCACTCTGCCATGGCATTTTAATATTTTTACCAAAATACTGCCGGCTTATGTAAGAGTAATAATAAGAAAATAAGGAGAAAAATGAGCTGGGCATGTTGGCGGTGGTAGCAGCACACCCAAAAATTAGTGTAACCAAATTTGAGCGACCATTATGGGTGGCAGTCGAATTAGGCGAACCTGAGAGTGTGGAAATCATGCAAAACTAACAGTTGAAAAATTATGAATTTTTTTTAGGAAATATGCATTCGTTACAAGAAGTGTTTCGATATTTACAAAATATTTGTTTAAACAGGTGTTTTTCTGGTATAAATTACGCTGCAATAATTAAAAATACAATAGTTTTTACAACATTTGCTTAGATAGAGGGTGGTGTGTTTGTACAAATTGATTAATTAAACGGGAATTAAAATTTTCTATCAACTTAACGAAATGTTGCACGTCAAAGTGGTATGTAATTTCATGTGCATTGTTTTGAAAAGTTAATCTGAAATAAATAATTTTTATTTCAGGCTTTTGCCTTGATAGCTTTAGCTGTGGTTATTGTCCAGGCTAAACCTTCGCATCCCTTTGGTTTTCATGGGACATTTGATCATTTGGACTTAGCACCGCCGGTATTGCCGCCGGTTCCTTTTCATGCTGGAGAGCCGGGTACTATATTTCCATACCATCATCATGCAAGGTTGTTACCACCAGCTCATTTCCATGCTAATCCTGTTCTGCCACTTTCCGCTCCCCTACTTCCTGCACCAGCACCTTTGCTGCCAGCACCTGCCCCTGTAGTTCCTGCTCCCGCACCCTTCTTACCAGCTCCTGCTCCTTTACTTCCCGCTCCAGCTCCTGCTCCTTTACTTCCCGCTCCAACTCCTTTACTACCCGCCCCAGCACCTTTACTGCCTGCCCCTGCCGCTCTACTCCCCGTACCAGTGGTTCATCATACGGAAACTCATGTTATTCCAGCACCCACTCCCATTGTTACCCCCATTTTGGAAGCTTTGCCCGTTGCAGAGCCCATCCCCAGTTATCGTGCCATTCCTGGACCAAAAACCACTACTCATCATGTGTCTGTGGGTTATGCTTTTCCACGTTTAGCTAAACTGCATGGTCACATACACACTGTACCGCACGCTCATCTCCATGCAGCACCCTTGGCATTTGGTCATCACCACCACCACCATCATTCACTTTTCTAGAAATTTTACCTTTTTTTTTTGGAAAAGGATTTTATTAGAATTAATAATCAATTAATATGTATATTAATTTATTTTCAGCTAAAAACTCAAACCAAAAAAATAATTATTACAAATCAAACCAAAGTTTATGGAAAATGTAAACCAAAGTAATGGTGTTTGTTATTTGATTTAAATAACAAGAATATTATTTTAATTTATTTTTAATATAAAATTATTTTAATTAATTGAACACGCGATTAAATTGTATTTATTTAACACATGATATCATTTTAATTTATTTAATAAATTTTGTTTATTTCATTTAAGAAACATTCGAGAAAAATGTGAAATATTATCATCGCAAAAAATATATATACACTTGAAAAAATTACTATGTTTGTTCATATAAATCAAAAATTTTTATAAGTTATGCGTTACCAACAAAACGATATTAACCGATCAGTATTGTAAATTTCAAAATATGTTTACATCCTTAAACTCATTCAGTGAACAAAATATATTTCCTCCTTAAGGAACGACCTTTTCATTGCTTCCAAAAATCTATTAGTGCACTTATGCGATATTTTGGAAAGCAGTAAAAAAAAATTAATTAAAAATTCTAATTTCTTCTACAAATATGCCAATTATAGTTGCCATTTTGGAAAATAATTTTCTAAAAAAAATTATTATCTTCTTTTAATCCTTAGGAACATATCGCTCCTCAGATGCAACACAGAAATATATCAAAGAACTAAAAATTTTTAAAAAGTGTTCCTCAATATCCTCTGACTTTAAAAAACTTTAAACGCACCCAATAAAAAAATTGCTGGAAGTGGTGAAAATTTGGATTCTTATTTTAATAATTGTAACTTAAGCTTGGCATTGGATGATGCTCTCCATTTTGGATGCTGTCCACCGGATCTGAAGTCGTATTTGGGATGTTAATAAAATGTGAATTTCCGGAAGTGCTTTAGATGCCATTCGTTAATAAAAAATACTCTTGTAGGGCATTTGGAACGATTTTCCGTCATCCCACGTCAAATTTGTAAGGCATTCATTCTGTCTTCATCACCTAGCCTTTAACAAAAAAGTCTATAAGACATTAACCACATGCCGATTACATGCAACTGCTTTTAATTGCAAACAAATAAGTAAAATCCAAATACGCTACACACAATTTAATTTACACTAAAAGACAGCTTTTTAAAAAGAAAATAAGAAATCAACAATTAAACATTCAAAACATGCCCAAACATGCATAATAATCCATTAGTAGTCACTCACTGAGCCATTCGGCAACCACAGCGGTGTCCGACACCATTCGAATCAAGTGACCACAAGATGAATGCATTGCAGGTAGTTAAAAAAATTTTTGTTGACCAGAGTATTTCCTCTTAGTGTTACCAGATTGAGTTTTTAACTTCAGTGACATTAAACGAATTTTATACTTGTAAATTACGAATTTATTTTCTTGCTACCTCTGGCTTTTTCGAAAAAAAAAATTGTTGCCCTTAAAATGGGAAACACGTTTTACACGATGCTCACACTCTTGCAAAGTCATATACTTTTTGAGCGCATAATAGAACATATATCATTGCTAGATGTTACATTTAACATTAATGTATACTTATGCATTAAACACATTCGAGACAGCAGGCTACAGACTACAACCTGTCAAAAATATAATACATGTGTGTATATGAAAATGATTATTTTCCCAACTGCAGGACTACACGACTGCAGGTTGTTGTCCATGCTACTTTTGTCGTGTAGTCAAATTAAACTAATTTCTATTTTTGTTAGCTACAAAACAAAAGCAGTGTTGACAATATTATAAAATATGTAAAGCAAATTACCGATTAGAAATATTTTTTATTGCAAAATAAAAAAGAAAATTCCAAAATTTATATGTTATAATGTATATGCATCAAGAATTTTTAAATAAATAAATTTATTTGTTTTATTGTGTTGTTTTTCTTTTATGGCCAATTTAGATTTGATTTGCGTCACACATCAGGCCTGATGTGTTTTATGACAATACATTTCAAAAGTTATTTATTTCATATTTTCCCGACGTTTCGTGAATTTTTTGTTCACTTTATCCAGGGACTCGTCTATTTTATTAAAATATTAAAAACAGCAGATTTTAATATTAAAAAAACAGATTTTATAATTTTTTATAATTTATAATTTGTTTTATTGTTATATATCATATTGATTTGAGCCAAAAATATCAACATTGGTGAAGATTAAAAAAAAATCACAGGGCAATAGCCCTTTTTAACATAAAAATTAATTAGTAAAATTTATCAAGGATGTAAGGAAAAGAAAACTATCCTGAACAAGAACTATAAAAAATTAAAAGCGCTAAATATGCACCACTGTAATATACACAAATGAATTGTTGCAACAGCTGTTTACCATGTAACTGTGGTTTTCAAAATAATTAAGTAGCTGACTACATGACGACATTTGTAGACAACGACATTTGTAGTCGGTGTTCGTGTAGCCTGCTGGTGTCTATGTGCTTACAGCATTATAGTTTCGAATATTTCCACATGAAAACAAATCAAAATCAGTATTTGTGTGAATAAAGAACTTAATACAGTTGTAACTCACGCCAACAATTTTCGTCATAGAAAGTATCGAAAGTGCTACAACTACAGAGAAAATGATTTCACATTATCCATGGCCGAATGTGTAAATACAAAAAGAATATCGTGCCTTAACCGCCAAAAAAAGCTTAAGGGACAAACTCAAAATTGTATGGGGGAAGTATTTATTGCAAATTTAATTTTGTTCTAAATTTGTGATGCCACTTTTAACGGTTTTAAAATTTTAAGATCGCAAATGATCTTTTTCGATAGAAAAGCTAAAATCGAAAATGATGTCACTTTGTTCGCCGTAAGGGGGCGACATTTTCAATATCAGTTCAAATATGTTGCTAAGCTTACAAAATGTTACGTTTTTATTAAAAAGTGTCACAGGACCAACTACTCGTATTTATGTAACAGTCAACGCCCCTTCCCCTAACAAAAAAATGTTTTCCTATAAAGCAAGCCAATATTAAACTTTATTTTGCAAAATTATTCAAAGAACAAATTGTTTAACACATTTTTATCAGTATTGCGTTTTTACGCTTACGAGGGTGGTTTAGTAATTCCATAATATTTTGAATTTCCCTCCTCTTAACGGAAAGGTCAACGCTGCTTCTGTCCACAAGCATCAGTTAGTTGACTCCAGTCAAAATTTGATGAAGTTGTGTCATTTATTAATCATTAATTTTTCCGAGAAGGAACCATCACTCAAACCAAGGCTGAGCTTGTTAAATACTGTTGAAACTCTGCATCATCAATTTCAATGGTAAAACATTGGTTTACAGAATTTAATTGTAGTCCTACAAGCACGAATGATGCCAAAAGTTCTTGACGCCCAGCTCAGGTCTCTGTAACAATTAAGAATATGCGCGATATGATGTTGCCTAATCGGAGATTGAAAGTGCTTGTGATTGTGGAAGCCATATGCATATCACATGGCTCAGTGGTTTCAATTTTGAATGATCACTGGGTATGAGAAAACTTTCTGTAACATGGGTGCCGCGTTTGCCCACAATCTACCACAAACGCAATTGTCCAAATTGGCGTTCTTCAACTGCAATATGGACAAGTTTTGGCGTTGTTTCGTAATCGTAGACGAAACGTAGATCCACCGCATCGCAGCAGAGACTAAACAGCAATCAAAGCAGTGGGTTTCTTGGACTGAATCAGCGCCAAGGATTCAATAAAATCATGGCGACTGTTTTTCCGGACTCACGCGATATAATCCACCATTGAAAATACCTTCAAAAGGTAAAGCAATCAATGATGAATATTGTGCCAACTTATTGAGTCGATTTAATGAGGGTTGGAAAAAACGAGCGCATTTGGCCAAGAATTACAAATTGCTTGTACGCTTCCAAATTTAGCGCATATAACTTTTGCTGCGAATCGAACCTGCAACATCAATGATGAACCTGCCCATACACTCAAACTTCTTTCAATGTACAGTTTTCATACTTAAAGAAATCTGTTTGTGTGTGAACACTTCATTATTCAATAATAATTCAATTACCAAAAACAAACGTTATGGCGCAAGTGGCAGCCAGCAATATATGCCTCTTATATATAAGTATTATTATGAAATTGTTTATTTAATACATTCATTAATACATTCAAGCAAAAATTATTTATTTATTTGTGTATGCGCACCATTGAATTAATGCATCACTTTCATACATATTTTTTTGTATAAACTTCAATAAAATTGGGAAATGAACAAATAAACCAAAGATGAATTTTAAGTACAAATATTTAAATCAAATTAAAGTACACATTGCATTTGTTAACCTCTTCATTCAACAAAAACAATACATTTTCGAATGTATGTCGGTGATTGTCATTTGTGTGTGTTTCTTGCCAACGTTAAAGACCTCTAAGATTTTGACCGAATTCACTTGTTATGCAAAGAAAGTAGTCGAAAAGTGGCTCAAGTTATCACTTTCGGTCGACAGTGACTCAATTTATTGGCGTACAGTTTTTTTTAAGTTTTTTGCACTTTTTTTACAGTTTATGGAAATTTCATTTTGATTTTTTTTTGCATTATTATAAAAACCAAATGTGGTTGGAGTACTGACATCATAATTAGTCCTGTTTTCTTACTAAACACATATTTTTAACTCTAACCCTCTTATTTTTTTCTATTGATTTTTCTTAATAAATCATTAAAATGGCTGCAAGATTTTTGGTGAGTTATTTTGCTTTCTAACAAAATAAATTTTTTTTGTAATATTTTTTCAAAACCGATGAAAATTAATTCTGATGTTGTACCAATTAATTATTTAAAAAAAAGCCTTTTTGACTTTTTTTTATGTATTTCTGTAGTAGTTCTAAAGGAAAACTTTTTTTAACTGCTGTTGCACATTGGGTCAGATTATAAATAATAATAATTCTTAGTAGTTTTTGAAGCTTTTATCCAGACATACAGTTTTTATCATTTTAGACTCAATTTTAATGAGGTTCTATGCCTCATTAAAATTGTTTTTTCTTACATTATAAGGTTTTAGCAACCAATGAAATGTCGGCATATGAAGAGCTAAAGCCACAACAAACAATGCATTTTGCAAAAACTCTTAATTGTTTCAACGATTAGGTTAGCTTAGGTTAGGTTGATTGGAGGGGTGTGATAGCCCATGTCATACGACATACACTTAAGCCAGTGAAGGCTTGTTGTGCGCTCCCTTTATTTATCCAACACAAACTGCCAGAGTTCTGCGGCAGGATTCGAACCTGGGACCTTCGCACTACGAGTCTAGTACACTACCTACTAGTCTACGAAGGTCAGTGTTTCGACGATTAGTTGGGGAGAATATCCCAAATAATAAATTTCAATGTTAAGTAGTAAAATTTATTTTTAACTGAATTATTTCATTTCAATATTTTTCTTAGTAATGAAATCTAATATTCGTTCGTTCGTTTTTAATTTAGATCCTTATTCTGATTGCCTTCGGCTCGAGCCAAGTTCAAGCTAGTCACTATTCAACATATGCTTCAACTTATAATGCTCATACTATCAATCATGCTGTAGCCTATCCAGTAAGTGGCTCTAAAGTGGTTGAGCCAGCTGTATCCGCTCCACCTTCAGGTACTCTTGCTGCTGCTGATTTTCCAGCTGTTGCTCCTCCGAATGCTGTTGCTGCCACTAATGCAGTTTTTTCAAAGCCTGGCGCTGCTCAACATCCAGTAGTTGATCAAGCGTTTAATTCAGTTGGTGCTCAATTACCTCTTGCTGGCCCTGGTCCAATATCGTATACTGGCGCAAATTTTGCTTTAATTGCTCCTGGTAAATTTGGGTTCCCTGCAGCTTCAGTTGTATTTTCTAATGGTAACGCATACGCTTATGGTCCCCTTTACGCAGCTAATCCTACTTTTGATCCTTCATATAAAGTACCTCCAGCCTATACCACAACTCTTGCTGCTGCTCCTGCCTATGGAGCTGATCCTGTTTATGGCGCTGATTATGCTGCTGCTCCTGCTTACGCTTCTGGTACTGCAACTTTTGCTACTGGGTCTTCTCCCCCTGCCTATGCTGTTGCTTCTCTTCACGCCTCATCAGCTGCCTCTGCCTTCCCCTCTTATGCCCCATGGTGAAAGCTTAACATCTCTCAAGCTTAATCTTAATTTATTTCTTTATTAATTCATAATTTATAACTTTTAAGTGCCACAAAAGTAACTGTTAATAAAATTATAGTCATATTTATTAAATGAATTTCTTTACATCATACAATTTTCAAAAAGCCAAATAACCAGTTGGTCAATTTGTTTGCCAGCAATTCAAGTTCAAGTTTAAGAGATTTGCATGTGGCCGACTGAATGAATGTGTTGATTCGATCGTTTTTCTTTTTCTCTGAGTGTCACTTAAGATCTCTTTTCAATCACATGATTTGTGTGTCAATAAAACAAATACAAGTTTCACAAACTCATTATCAAACGGACATAAAGGTTTTTGACATTTTTATCAAGTGACACAAATTTATGATGTTTGTTATGCTTTTGTGTGATAGTTAAAAAATTATGATCGTATGAAACTTATTGAAACATTGAGTGTAAAATTAATACATTTTATTCACATTTGTTTTTAAGGCTATTGAGGCATGTAACTTCTGGTTTGTTGATCAACTATTTTGCTCTTATCGATTAATTATTAATTAATTTATTTTTAATAGAATTAAAACGTTTGCATTGTGTGGGTGAGTGAATCAATATTTTAAATACCAATTTATACAAAAATACTTAGAACCTTAAAATTTTATTTAAATAAATTAGAAAGGAGAGAAGAAAGATGAATAAATTTAAATTCAGACGTAAATGGAAAAACCAAACAAAAACGATCTTCCACTGCAGAGATATTTCTAAAAAGAAGTGTAACATTTTGTAGATCAATTTAAAAAAATATATTTATTGCAATAATTTATCTCTACACCCGAAACAATTGACAAAATTCCCGATATTGTGTTGGCCGATTGAAGATTGAAAGTGCGAGGGAATGTAAAAGCCATGGGAATATATCATAGTTCTCTGCAAGGTGGGTACCGCGTTTTTGCTCACAATCGACCCCAAACGCAATCGTGTGTTAAATTCACAGGAGTGTTTGGCGTTGTTCAACCGCAATGTGGACTAGTTTTTGTACCGTTTCGTAATAGTGGACGAAATGTGGTTTCACTACAACACACCACAGACCAAACAGCAATCGACACGATGGAGGCCAAGGTGACCTTTTCTGAAAATGAAGTCATGGGGGACCGAGTTTTTAGATGTTCGCAATATAATCCATACTGACCACTTTCCAAAGGATGAAGCAATCAACGGCGAATATTATGACAACTTACAGGCTCGATTTAATGGGGATTTGATGAAATAGAGATCGTATGGCGCCAAGGAAAAATTTCTCCTTTCCAAGGTAATACAACGGTGCAGTTTCTATTGAAATACCATGAATTATGCTACAAATTGCTCTGTCATCCACCTTATAGTTCGGATTTAACACCGAGTGACCGATTTCTTGTTTCAAAGCTGAAGAATTAGCTCGACGGAAAGAGAATTGACTCTAACGATGAAATCAATTCACAAATCAATACTTGTTTTGGTGACCTTGACAAGTCTCTTTTTTTTGGAAGGTATAAAAAAATTGGAGAAACGTTGAATAAAAAAAATGTTGAAAAAAAATATTTTTTATCATAGAAACAATTTAAAAAGTCACGGTCTGATTTACTCATCCTCGTTTATTCATTGTAGGCAATAATTACCAACTCTAGTGGTAGTAGATCTAGCAAGCAAAAGGAGCGACAAGGCTTAAGTTTTAAAAAAATAATTTAAAAAATTTCAAAAATTTACACATTTAAGAAAAAATTCTATAATACAAGAAAACTCGAATTTCAGAAATAAAATCGAAATTCAGAAAAACAATAAAAGACCAGAAATTTAAAATAAGGAAACCACAAATATCTTTGTGGTACTACCTCTCAAGGAAGAATTCCAAAAAATTGTGCCACTTTCTCTTCTGGACAAAATGTTGCATTAAGGATTTAGTACACACTTTCGCAAAGTGAGAAGAATAAGAATAGCTTAATGTTACCTTCATCATTAATGTACATTTAGCGTTCCAAATACTCCTATAGAATGAAAACTTTTAAATATTTGCTTAAGTGGTTGCAAAGAAGTGTTTGCATCACTGATCATTGTTGACAATAAAAAATTCACTTGTCATCTTTATCAGGTGAAACCTAATTAATTACTTAGAAGGTTTTTGCTTAAAAGCAAAATTATTAAGCAAAATACTTAACGCATTTATAGACCGGAAAATAGACTTGGGGCCAGTTTTTGACTTGATATTTAAATACCATTTATCTTTAAGTTCTACCTACTTAAATACGAAATTCGGGTTTTCAGTGCTTTTTATAAGAAACTTAAATGACTTAAACTTAAAATGTTGCTTATTTAAAGTCTATTTAAATTAAATTTATTGACCATATGATTCTGATGACTTGTTTTTGTTTGGCAGACAAACAAATCTGTGGCCATCAACTACAAAAATCTTCTATAAAAATCTTCTATTCAAGTGCTTTGGGTTTTTTAAATATTTATTTAATACATTTTTCTCTATCTTTAAATTACAATTGCTTTCTGCAATATTTCTTTATTTATGTATATTAAACAGCTGTTTTTTTTAAACTATGAACGATTTTTTTAATGCTTTGTAGTCCTTTTATATTTTCATGCCACTTTAATAAGAGTTTTAATTTATGAATGATAAACTATCTCCCTCTCTTTCTCTCTCTGTTCCTTCTAATATCACCATCTACCTTCTCAACACTATTCATTTCTCAAAGAAGTAACATTTTCGTATTTAAGCAGCCAGAAGCTGGCGATTAAAAAATGGTAAAAATTTATTTTCATAGAATATCCCCGTGAAGAAAAATGGAATTTCTTCTTGAGAAATTAAGTTTTCACTGCTTCCACGGGAACCAGTAGCCCCTACGACTTGTCCTAGACTGGTTATTGATGAGGGCCCTTCGGGGATCACATAGTGGCTGTGGTTAAAACCCAAAGATACACGGGAAGAGTTATGGGTCGGATGAGTGTATCTGCAACATGGTGCTAGTGTTCCTGTTGTAGATGCTCCATGTGCTGTTTCTATTCGACAGAGCTGCCCTGACGGTTGCGGTTGGTGAGTTGTCCATTTCATAGGGGGACTTCTTACTTCTGGGCAATTGCGGTGGTAGGAGGTTAAATAGCTCCAGCACTTTAGCAAGGTGTCTGTACATGGTTCTGCAGCCTGTACAGAATTCGCTACCATGTCGTCCCTATCGGGGGCACATGTGGATCTTCGCCGTGTGTGTGCCTTTGGATGGGACGACGAGGTTGGATCTTATGAAACGTACTGACGTAAATCTTTGATATTCTTTGTATGTTCTTCAAAATTATCCTTTATTGGATATTGGAAATATTTACGTGAAAAGAGAATTTTTCTTAAAGTTTTGACTATGCTGTTCCAGCCAGAAATACGTGCGATTACGGAATGCAGGAGACGATTCAGTGTAAATTTTAAGCCTCTGAAGGTCAACATTTTCACGAACGGCCAATCGGTATCTAGGGCAATGGGGTCCGAAAGCATTAATTGTAGCACCATCTTGGATTTCAGACACGCGATTAAATATTACGAGATAACTGGTCGGATCCTTCACTTTTGTATATCGGCCCACCATACTCTAATCAAAAATGATTAACAGCCAGGCGGTCACGACTAGAGCGTTGAAGACAATGATTACCGGAGCTGTGGGTAATACGACCAAGGCTATATGGGATGACACACATGATCATAAAACAAGGCGCTTACTGAGACTAAGGAAGTCCCAGGTTCGTAAGCGGATTGCAGTCTTGATGGAGGACACTCCAACTTACAAGTACATCTGTATCGGAAAGGCACTGCAAAGGATGACGAATATTAGGCACGTAGTGAGAAATCAGAGACAGTAGAAAACCTCTGCAAATGATTAGCTTTTGTGCAGACATGATTCCGGTTTTCACCCGATATAACTTTACTCAGGGTTAATGAATATAGAGAATGGAAGAACCACTTCCATGGCACGAAGTTCCTACAGGTTTAAAAGTTCACCTTTTTCATATGGGAGGGCACAGCAGGCGTTTGTCTCTGTCTACTCTTAGACATGAGATGAATTTTTCCTTCTCTTCAATCTCCTTTTAATCGTGTCTCTCCCAGAGGTTTTATTCTCTGTATACGAGGTCTGTTCAGGAGAAAAGGTTAATTTTTAAAATTTTCAGGCTACGTGCATTTAATTAGCTTTTTTTTACCTGAAGTAGGTATTTTATTTGTAAGGGTTCTGTCTAATATAAGCATTGAAATAATAATATTATATATCAATTGGTAAATTAATATTTAAAACAAGCACCGATTACCGAAACTGATACAAGGCAAAAAAGCATTAATACCAATGCGAAAAAAAAACTGCAACAACAACCCGTGTAAGATGGATATGCTTTGTAGAAGCCCTATGCTCCCTCCAGGAGTGGAAAGAACATATGTCACTCTTTGAACTGGGATACCACTTTACTTTTATTTCACTTAGATGACGTTTATTATTAAACCTAAATTCATCCCTCTATTATAATTAATCTATGGGACGTATGAAATCGTATTAGAATTAATTTTTATTATTAATTTT
The DNA here is from genome assembly GCA_963681545.1 of Germaria angustata. Taxonomy (NCBI): domain Eukaryota; kingdom Metazoa; phylum Arthropoda; class Insecta; order Diptera; family Tachinidae; genus Germaria; species Germaria angustata. The sequence continues at coordinate 9,733,151 of OY813000.1, forward strand.
TATGGTCATCTATAATTTATTAAAATATTTAATTTTTCCTTTGGCACTATATATTTCATGAAGACCGAATATGGATCTCTTTTATTTTTATTCCTTTCGTAATTTTCATATAGGTTAGGTTAGGTTGATTGGAGGGGTGTGATAGCCCATGTCATACGACATACACTTAAGCCAGTGAAGGCTTGTTGTGCGCTCCCTTTAATTATCAAACACAAACTGCCAGAGTTCTGCGGCAGGATTCGAACGTGGGACCTTCGCACTACGAGTCTAGTACACTACCTACTAGTCTACAAAGGTCAGTTCTATTAATTTTCATGTAAATATGTATATACATACAGACGTGGTAAATTGCAGCCGAAATTCCGTTTCTTGGGTAATTAATTTTTACCAATGCTTGTGGCAGCGAAATGGTGTTGTAAGGCAACCAACCAGTCTAGCCATTTGTATAGCAAACCGCTTGATAAAAGTACAGACGCACGCTTTATGCCGCATTTAACATGGTGAACTGACGCATCAACGATTATTTCCTCCACCTTTGATATGCAAATTTTCGCCGTTCACTTTCCGCGTTGTGGACTCTTCTTGTCTTCAGTGCTCCACTTCGATCTTATCGGTTTGGGAGGCCCTACCAGTAGCTACGCTACTGCTGGCATCGCTCTTAGGTTCTTTGGCGTACCCAGCATTCTCAACCACCACGACAAAGTGACAACCTGTCGAGGATGAATTGTTAGAAATGAATCCTCATACATATATTTTTTTAACTAAATCTTCGAATTTGTTGGTGTTTTTAAGTTGCAATATCAAAATAATTTTTGCTAAATTTTTTTTAATAACTTTGATATTTTAAGAGCAGTTTAATCTTGCTTTTCAAAAGATCTCCTTAACATAACGATTGCATAAAAATTAAAATCTGATTTAAATGTTAAAACAATAAAAACCCATTAATGTCAAATGTCTCGAAACATAAATAAAAATAATTGCGTATGTAAATCACAATAAATTTATTTTTCATATCCATTTTAAGGAAAAATAGACAACATTAGCCATAAATAGAGTTTCAATGAATTATAAATATTAGAAATAATATATTCAGTTGTATCGGAAAATTTTGTTCTCTACGTATGTACATGTATGCATACGTATTACACACATACGAATGTAAATTATTTTATTAAAAAATAACCATTAATATATTTAAGTATGAAGCCTTTCTATGTATAACCGGACTATAAGGCAGTCAGTAAATGGGCGAAAAAATAGAGAAACTCATGATCTGTTGGCCCGATTACACAATAAAATATTGAAAGTGAAACAAAATAGACTCATGACATGTTTGCCACTTTTAGGCCGCAAAACACTTTGCAACCAATAGCAAATGCATTTAAAAATACAGAAATATTAAATGGTGCAACATAGTGGGTATTTGTGTGACGTTTGGGGCAAAATGAGACCATGCAACACCAGCCCAATAACACACACACACACGCACACATACAAACTTACTCAATATTGTAAGTTGCAGCTTAGTAGCATGATATGGAAACTAGAAGAAAATAAAAAAAAGTTATAGATTGGGTGATGGCAACTGTCATAGTATTTCTTTACGACAATATTTCGTTGTTGCAACTGCCATCCTTAAAAGGCCAATATTGAATAATGATTTTGAAATGTTTGTGAAAGAAAAAAATATGCAAAAAAGCGTTCATTCAAATTAAACACCAACAGTTTTATAAACTTTTTGGCGGCCCACTCGGTCACTTTTAATATTTCGCATTCGCATTCCTATTCGATTTCAATTGATTGTAAATCATTTGATTTTATTTTTTTATGTAGTTGCGATTGCAATTGTTATTCTTAATGTTTTAGTTGTTAAACCACTAACCTAATCCATTTTATGGCTGAGTTTAACTTGTTCCATGATACGTTGGCCTTTTTGATAATGCGACAACATTTTGCGGCAGGCAGCTGTCACAAATGCTGCCCAATATCGTGTGCTTGCTGCTGCATCTGCCTCTGTTGCAGATGATGATGATGATGATGATGATGGTGATGGTGATGTAAAATTACGTCCGTGGCGTATTAAATAATCGCTTTTGAATAGGCTTTTTTTTCATTTTTTCATGTTTTATTGTTAAACAATCTTGTTATAATTAACTCTATTTCCACACATTTTCTTAAAGTGGTTCCTCTAGTTTTTCCTCATTTTTCTGATATGCTGGTCTGCTTTTCTATTTGGTGATTTTTTTTTAATATTGAATGATACACCTACATTCTGTGGCTGAATGGTAGTACGTTCATTTTGATGCATGTGACATGCTGGTTCAAGTGAAATACTTTTAGTGAACAAAATAAAAAAATGTGACTAAATATATTTGATTGCTTAAAATAAGAGAAAAAAATTAGTTTATCATGATTTACGCAATAATTTTTTATTTGTGTTCCAAGACATTTGACACTTTTAGTCTCTTGTTGTTCTAAGCTGGCGCATACACTTCCAATATTATTGTGCAATATAAACACAGTTTCTTGACGATCTAAATTTTTTTTTTATTTTTTATAAGTAGCAGTCTTCAGAATACGCGTATACACATATAATCATATAAATCGATAGCTCGAAATCTTATGCTTGCTGAAATATTTAGAAAAAATTTCCGACGCAAAATAACAAAATTTCAGGCCAATAACGGGGAATAGTTAGGGCTAGAAAAATATTTTAAGTCTAATTTCGTAAAAACTATGGGAGTAACTATAGTTCTTTATCATCATCTTTTTTGTAGGTTATTTTACACAAAAAAATCATTAAAATCGGCACAAAGTTGCAGATGCTACAAATTCAAAAAAAAAAAAAAAATTCACACTCGGTTTTCAAGTTTGATGTATTTTTATACTACAGCAGGATGTCTCAAATATAAAAGTCAGAATGTTTAACAATTACTCTTCGAATTGATATTTATTTCATACCGATCGGTTGAGTAGCTTAAAAGTTGCTTCTTTCTCTTACTTTTTGTTTCTGTTTCACGCCACTGTGGTATGATCGGAAAAATTCCTTATTTACAAAAAAAGATTTTTCATAAATCATTTTCTCTTTTTTCACACGGAAAAATAAAATAGACTACAAAAAGTATTAAATATTTAAATATTTTATATAAAATATATACAAAAATACGTTTTTTTCTGCATTATTGCAAATAAAATGATCACAAACCTGCAATAACATAAAAATATGTGTTACATGCATACATAACCACGAAAAAAGAGCTTCCAAGAAGGTTAATGAGGTCCATAACTTGCGATCCGGTAGTAGTGAAAATTCGGATCTTTTCCAATTGTTTAACCATGGCCTTTTCATTGCAAGTTGTTCTCTTTTGAAGATCCAATTCACTGGATTTGAACTAATGTTCAAGATGTTATGAAAAAGCAATTTTTGGAAGTACATCAAATGTCATTCGTCTCACATTATACTATACATTGTAACGTACATATATGCAAATCAATCTTATTACAATAAATTTTTTATTTATAAGACAAATTTTTTTCACTGCTTATTTTTTTATCGACTGGATTTGAACTCGAACAGCCAACTTATCCACTAGTTTTGGTTTGTTTTGGTTTTTTTTTTTTTTGCAAAGAAAATATTGTATGAAATAATAAAATATGAAAATAGAAATTATACAACAAAAACTTTGCTAACAGTCACAGTTTATTTTTTTAATGTAATATTTCAATTTAAAGTTTAAGAAAATTAATAATTTCAGTTAAGTGTTAAGATACAAGTATGTCTTTTAAATTCAAGACAGATTTTCTCAACTGAACTTCCTAAGAAGTTGGAAAATGCAATAGCGGAAACCTTGGAAGCAATGAAAATGCTATACCAGAAGAACGCCTTTCTGTTTCCACTGAGTACATATGTACATCATAAAAATAATTAGAACCGTTTTCTCGAACGTAAAAAATTTCCATTTTGTTGAATTGGAAAAAAATATATAAATTTGCTGCTCTAGATGGAAACAAAAATTCTCAGTTAAAATTTTTATTAATTTTTTTTTTCATTATGTCCTTGTAATTGATTATTTAAAAAAAAATTATCCTGTTGTGGCCTGAATTTCGTCTGTGTTGATGTCAACTCCTCCGTAGATATTCAACCATTATTTTTATATTAAAACTTTCAAAGAATAAATGAGAATTTAATACAAATAATAATTGGGAGAATAGTTTCGCATAGTTTCGACCAATTTCGTAAATAAGAATCATAGTTCTTGTTCCGTGTTATAAATGAAATCATTTATAAATCATGGTCTCCCACTGGGGAGACGAAATGCTTAAAACTTCATATAGAATATAATATATTTGTTGTAGTTTTCTATGGTTTCTTCTATAATTCTCATTTGTTCTTGGCGAGCTTTTTTATTAAGACGATGACAGTGGAAGGCCTGCTGATTAGCTGGTCATTAGCATCAACCATATGCAGCTGTACAACAACTAAAAAAATTTTATAATAAGAAGCGAGTATATGTATTTAATTTTATTTATTATTTTCAAGTAGCATCTTCTCTATTCGTTGTCAGCCTCTTTCAAAGCACCTGTTCCACTAACATCTTTATGGAATTTTGTAAATGCTTTTGCACCATCTACCGGTTGTTACACTTTCATTTATTACAAATAAAACGTTTGCTATTTATTTTTAAATAATTTATTTGTAATATACTTGTAAAATCTCTGCTGTAATGCAAACCAAATTTATAAAAGAAAAATTTACTTCCAAATCCTTGTTTGGCTTGTTCGACTTGAATTTTTGCTTTTGTGCAACATTTTTTTTATTACTATTTTTATACTTTTATGTTGTTAATTATTTAAAATTTTTGTTTTAACACCATAATGCGAAATTCATTTTACGAATTTAAGAAATTTTGTTTTACTTTTTCCACTATAAAAACAGCCTGACGTTTAACAAGATTTATCACATCACAGTAGCAGCCTCAGCATAAGAGATAACAAATCAGTTTTGTAAAGCTTCTTTATTTAAAAACAAGAGTTTTTTATATTAACTTTAAAAAAAGTTTATTCAGTTAAAAAAAGTATCAAGGAAAACTCCTTCAATTCAAATCAACCAACTTAAAATTTATATATAATTTTGTAAAAAAAAGAAAAAATAACAACATGTATAAACTGGTAAGTGTCCTGGCATCAGTGATCTGAAATATTAATTTAAAGAGTATAAAAAAGGATATTAGTATGAGTAAAAAAAAACATATCTGTACATACACATACATATATTCTATAAAATATAGCAGAAAAAATTTTGTAGTAACAATTTACTCTACAGAAAATTATTAACCGATCAGTCAAGGACATAATTTTATACGTATTGAAAAAAGAGTGTAACTAGAAAATTAAATCCCAAAATATATTATTTTGCAATTTAAACAAGAATGCTTTTTTAATCAATAATTTTTATTGATAAGTGATTCCAAGTTGAGATAATTCCTTAACTAAGACTGATATAAATTTCGTCATGAAATTTATTGCATGCAACTTTTTTTATTCGCTCATGGAAGCGATATTGTAGCTAACGGCATAGCAAAAAAGTGATAAATTCGATAAAAAAAATTTGTAGCGTTAGTCCAGCCTGAGGTCCTATGCCCTTTATGGGATCGATGGGTACATATAAGTATATAGTGCAGCCTAATTATTATTCGTATTAAAACGCGATGTCGAGAATATAATATATAACAAATAAATCAATAATGTAATAGTTCAATTCAATATTCAATATTATCTAATTTTATTTATTATCCTTTGTAAAGCATCGCTGGTAACAATAATTCTTTTAATTTTCAATAAATACTCGCCCCTATATTATTTTTTAGCTACAAAAAATTTTTTTTATAAAAAAATGTATTCAAAATTGATTACAGCCTTCCAAAAATTATATTTTCCAGAATTTTAAAAAATACACATTCTACAGCTGTTTCTAGAATTTAATTTCGAATAACCGAAATATAACATTCCAGAGTGTGCCACTGATGATGAAAACTTTTTAATTTCCATGATAAAGTTAAAGTAAAAATACGAAATCTGGCTCGAAATTTCAAATTTCAAAACTATTAAAATTTAAGAAATATTAAAATTCTCGATCAGTATTGAGAATGGCAATGAGGTCCTCTCAAAGTTCATAATCGAAAATTAAAAAAAAATCAATTCGATGGCTGTATGGACATTCGAACAGGCCATTAAAAATTTTTTTTCAGAATATCTGTCTCTTAATGTTCGAATATTCCAAATTAGCGTGAATTCAAGAAGAAGCTAAAAAAGAATTTTAAAATTTTATATAAAAATACTTGTTTTTTTTAAATCCAAAAATGGAAATTTAATAAATTTTGAGAAGCTTCGAAATTTCGAGTAAAACTTCGAAATTCCAAATTTCATTTCCAACACAAATTTTGAAAGTTTCGATATCTTTTCATAGATTTTTAGAAATCAATTTGTTTCAATTTTAGCTTATATGCATAATAAACAGTTAGATTTCAAAATTATTAAAAAAATCAAATAAAATAAAATATAATGATGTCATCATTAGCAGGAAACAGGAAGTTTGGAATTAAAAAACTTATATTGAGCTTCTTATACCAAGTTGGCCTTAAAAAAATAAAATAAAAGTCTTTGAATACGGGTGTGAATTCGAACCAAATTTCGAAATTTTAAGTAAACCATACTAACAACCTCTATAAATTAATAATACATAATGAAATATTATTAATTATTTCCAAGAAATATTTCATGCCCACGCTAAACTCATCACATCTATATACTCTTATATGAAATTACCCGAAATTCTATTTGTTTTTCTTTAGTATGTTTTAGTCCTTGCTGTGGTATGCTATAGCCAATCCTCATTGGCTGGTTTCTTGGGCGGCTATAGCCACGGCATTGGTCTTGGCGGTCATGGATTTGGCGGTCACGGTTACGGTGGTGGCGCGGCTGTAGTTGCTCAGCCCGTTGTGGCTGCACCTGTTGTTGCTGCACCTGCTGTTGCTGCGCCTGTGCTGACCAAGGTGACAGCGCCCATTGTTAATGAGGTGGTCCACCAACCCATTGTTACTAAAACTATTACGCCCGTTATTACTAGGACGATCACTAATGCCCCAATTAGTGTTACTAAAGTAGGTCCTGCCGTCGATGGAGGTTTTTCTGCTGGTGGTGGCGGCGTTGGTGGTGGTTACGCCGTTGGTTATGGCTACGGTGGCGGCCATGGCTATGCTTTAGGTGGCGGCCACGGCTACAGTTATAGCGGCGGCCATGGTTGGTAAGAAGGAATTGTAAATCTAACATTTTCTTGTACCCCATGGGGCAAGCAGAAAAAATATAATTTTATTTGTTGCTGTACAAGAGAGAAAAAAAGTATATGTAAATCACTTCCTTATGGGTGATTTATTGCGTAATAATTTTCTTGCATTTACCCAATAAAATATCATTTAAAATATATTTAACATATTGTACAAGCACACATACAAAAAAATATATTAATATTGCAAAACTGCCAAATAAAGAGTCATAATCATTATTTAAGCTGAAAACAATAATGATATAAATTTAATATTAATAATATTCTAACCAAATTGTATTTATCCTTATCATCGTATACGATTATGTGCAATCATTTAATAATCATGTATGCTTATGAAATCCATAATTCTTGACTCTGTAATTTTATAAATGATCAATTTAAACAAATAAAGCACAACAAAGCGCAAAAAATGTGCTCCAAACAAACATTTTCCAATGAAGTTTTACTGCATTGAAGTAATTTTTTAAGTTAATTTTCAAGTTCTTATGGGCTAGATTTTCTAACTATTAAGTCCTTTTATCCTTCGATCATTATATCACACGCCATTTGTCCATTGATTGGTTCCCCAGTAAACGTAGCATTTACTTTAGGTTAAGGTTTTGTAATGGCCTTTAACGATGAAGGAGACATTCGATCGAACGTTTATATTTCAAACAAGAAAAAATTTGACTTTCTTGTTATTGTTTTTATTAGAAACTTCCGAACGAAATTTTCAAGGGCACTTAGAGGAACAGACAAATAAAATGTGTCTGGCTGTCCACTGTCCTCTGTATCCATACAATAAATCGAAAAATTAAAATTTGTTATCATTTGTAAATAAAATTTTCTAGAACTTTTTCCGATGGCAGAGTTATCAACAGTCGTCATGTATCAAAAAATACGGTGAAAGAACATGCCTGCTCATCCTTAAAGGAACATCTCAGACAGAATTATGCTTCAGAATGCAGTGCAAATTTGTAACCATTTTATAAATTATGTAAATCAGAACTTTTATGATTTCGAATTCTATTGGTGAAAGGATATGACTACTGCCCGCCCATATATCCTTAATATTCAAAAATTCAATTTTTGCTACATTTATGATCAGAATGCATTGGAAATTGCTTAACTATTTCTAGGGTTCCTAGGACTGCCTCCTTAATTAAAAAAATCATTTTAACTGCATCTTCTAATAATAATCAGAATACAATGATGAAATGCAATTTTTCTTATATTGCACACACCAGATCGTAATTTTGTTTTCTATTGGTGCAAGAACATACTCAATTGCCACATATCCTTAAATTCAAAATTGTATTTTAAGATACAATTGAAAGTTAGTATCGAGTTCTTACATTAAAGGTGAATTCACCCATTCGTTTTGAACGTTCTGAACGCCTTTTTTATATGTAGTTTGTAGTCTCTATTTTTGAGAGAGAGAGAAAGAGAGTAAAAACCATTTTAAGCCAAAATGGTTCCGCATTAAATTTACTCTCCTTCTCTCTCTCTAAAAAAAAATAAAAAAAATAGAGACTTCAAACTACATTTAAAAAAAGCGTACGGAACGTTCTAAACGAATGGGTGAATTCACCTTAAGAAATAGCGATCTCTGATAAATTTTATTTCAATATGTGCCAGGATAAGCCCAGCTCCCACATATCCTTGATACAAAAATTAATATCTTCTACAATCGTGGTCAATACAAAGTCTAAGCTTTGATTTCCTCTAGAAATGTGGAGTCAATGCAAGGACTTGACCATCTCTCATACATCCTTTATTTAAAAAAAACAAATCGGGTTACATTTATGATCAAAATATAATGAAAACTCTCAGATATTTCTAGAATTATACGATAAAGTTCGCCAAGAAATTTTATTTCAATCAGTGTACGAACACGCTTTCCTCCCAAATATCCTTTATATGAAAAATTTAATTTCTGCTGCAATCATGACCAAAATGGTACTTGCATTTGTAACTATTTGTGGAATTGTATATCTACGATTTATGGTAAATTCTATTTTGATCTATTAGAGGAAATGTCTCCTTTCCATATATCCTTCAACATGAAACTTTAATATTTTGTACAATTATGTTCGAATTGTAGTAAAAATTGTTATTTATTTTAGTACTTATGCAACTAAATTATTCGGTGAAAGTTATTTACATCGAAGCAAGGATATGCCTGCATTCCATGTATCCTTTTTTAAAAGGAAATTATTTCAGCTGGGATTACGATTGATAATTTGTAATTAATTCTTAAAATATATAAATTTTCTTTTCAAATGGGTCCTTGACCCCATGCATATCATGCATTTTAAAAATTTACTTTCTTATTAAACCGAGCTTCCTGGCAAATTTTATATTATTCGATGGAGGGAAACATCAATATATATCCTTAATTTTGAAAATGAAATCTCAAGCAGAATTGTCCTTAAAACTAAGTGACTATTTTGATAACTATGCAGTTACTGTTGGTTGCAAATTTTTTTTCTCCATCGGTGCAAGGTTGCACCTACATCCCATATATCCTTAATTTTGAAAAATTATTTTCTGCCGCGATTATAATTATAATGCAGCGGAAATGTGTAGCTGTTTTTAGAATTATTTATTTAATTTGTTAGATAATTTTTATTTCAATGGTAGCAAGGACACGCCTACTTCTTACATATACTTGATAAAAAATGGAACTGACCTTCGTAGACTAGTAGGTAGTGTGCTAGACTCGTAGTGCGAAGGTCCAAGGTTCTAATCCTGCCGCAGAACTCTGGCAGTTTGTGTTTTATAAATAAAGGGAGCGCACAACAAACCTTCACTGGCTTAAGTGTATGTCGCATGACATGGTCTATCACACCCCTCCAATCAACCTAACCTAACCTAACCTGATAAAATATGTAATTTCCCATGAAACTATTGTCAGAACGGAACGAAAATTTGCAAATTATTTTTAAATTATAGGTCGCAGTTCCACAATAAATTTCCTATTAATCTATGAAGAGACATACGAACCTTTCTCCCATATATCCTTTATTTTAACAATAAAACTCCATAATTTCAACAAAAAAAAATTAATCTACATTAAGAAATGTGCAATCAGAGTCTGTGCAAAAATTAAATATCAAATAAAATTTCAATCAGAATGACGTAGAAGCTTGTAACAATTTCTAACATTTAATTTCTGAACGCCTACTTCCCATACGAGTATATCCTTAATTTCAAAAAAAATGAGTTTCATCTACAATGATAATCCGAACGAGGTGAAAATAAGTTACAATTTCCAAAATTATGTAGTTAAGTTATCCATATTCTTGCAACCATTGCAAGGACATATCTCCCTCCTGTATATCCTTTATTTTTAAAATTGAAAATGCTTAGAAAATGTTGAACTGATGTTTTTCTTTCTTCGTTGAAGCAACTCTCGCATTTGTCATCGTAGCGTGTTAATAAACGATCCGACATACAACAGCTCATGCTCTGCACCGCATCGCTGGACAAACAAAAGTTGCAACGATGCTCTATCAAGGGAACTGAGTTCCTTCGTTTTCAGCGTCCTTTTTTATTATTTTAATGTTTTTATTTAATAATTCAAACTTCCATTTAAACGCTTCAATGAAATCACATTTTTTTTACCAATTTTTAAACAATTTTTTTATTTTTTTATTTACATTTGCAAAAGAAAATCGAGGAAATTTGCGTTAACAAATAAAAATAATAATAATATATTTATAACAAGGAAATAATAATTAAAACATTTCAAACATTTTAGATTTAACATTCGAAAAGCATACGCAACTGTCTACTCAATAACTCATACACTTGCTTCCTTCCTTTCCCAAACCCATTCTCTATGCAAAATACTGTTATTGTTGTTGTTGTTTATATAATTGTCTTACATCATTGTTACAGTATTCGCTTAAGCGCTTACCAGCCATGACCGTAACCCAAACCCAAACCATGACCACCAAGGCCATAACCACCATGGCCTAAAGAAATTGCTGGAGCAGCAGCGTATTTAATAGCGGGTGCAGCATAAGAAATGGCCGGAGCAGCTGCGTATTTAATAGCGGGTGCAGCATAAGAAATGGCAGGAGCAGCATAAGATACAGCTGGTGCTGCATATTTAATAGCAGGTGCTGCATAAGAGATGGCAGGAGCGGCGGCTATTTTAACAGCAGGAGCAGCATATGAAATGGCTGGAGCAGCAGCAATGGCATGGCCACCAATAAGGCCACCATGGTAGCCACCACCATAACCACCCAAGTAACCGGGAGCGGCGACTGCGCTAGCAATAAGGGCCAATGTAGCAATGACCTGTAAATGAAAGAGGCAATTTTCTTTTTATTAATTGTTTTTATTATTTTTTTTTTTTTGTGAAAACTGAAAGCGAATGTTGTTATTGATTTATGGGCATGGAAACATAAACTGGAGGTTGTTAAGGAAATGAACTTTCTATTCATTGTTTATGTACATTAATCTTAATTCTTTTGAATTGAATTTTTAACTCCCTTAGCGATGGGTATTGGGGTCAATAACTTTTCTCTTCTTTTAAGAGCCACCAATGAACAAATAAAATATTCGTAAAATTTGTTAATTTAATAGAGTCATAAAACAAAATGATAACAAAGTTATGCAAATGTTCCTCATTTAAACAAATGGAAGTAATTCTTAAATGACATTTTCATTGCTTCCAAAAAAACCTACTAGTTCAATTTTGTCTACTTCCCGGAATGTCAAGTTGAGAGAAAATTTTATTAAAATGGTAAAAAAAATGAAATTCTGATTATTTTTAACTTCGTAGCCTTTCGAGATATAAAACATTTTCCCAGTATCCAGTTGTAATTTAATGTAAAATCATTTTATTCGCAAAAAAATCATTAAAAAATTAAAAAAAAATATAATTTTTTTTCAACATATCAAAGGCTGCTTCCGAATCGTTAAGAACTTATCATAGAACTAATGAAAATGATGCGAATTCACACTGCATTGCATACGGAACATAAAGGCAACATTTGCATGCCTTTTTTGGAAACTCTTTTTCCCTTGGGTCTATAAAACTTTGATAATACATTAAGAATAAAGCGCTAAGAAAACCATCTTTTTGAAAGAAAAAATCAGTAGTTGTATAAACTAAAAGCTCTTTAAGCTTGAAAAAGCTTTAAGTTTCCAAAATGTTTAATGAAAAATTATGTAGAACCTTAAAACTTTCTTTTAATTTGTTACTTTCTTTTCATTGTGATTCAACAAATTTCTTTTTTTAGGTCTACATTGACATTTTGTATTCTATATCTCAGGCTTTTTACAATTTCCTTTTTAATTTATTTAATTGGCTCAAAGATAAATAAATGAAGAAATTATTTACAACAGATTTTGGAAAACTAATGTTTAATTATTTTTTGCTAAAAAAGAAATATTCTAATAACTACAATTTACTTTTTAGCCATTGTTTATATATTTCCTTATTAGGCAACTTAGAGTCGACGTCAAGTCAACTCGACAGTGAGCAATAGGCATTTTTATACAATTTACTACCATTGACGGGTTCCAAATGTTTTATGCGGCTTAGAAAATGGCAACTTGATGCTATTAGTAGACAATTATTAAAGAAAATGGGTACAAAAATTACAAATTATTGGTGTAGAGTTTACATGTCGTCGACATTTACTTACATAATGAGGAGAATTATATATTCTGTGTAAATAATGACGTTTCTATAATATTAAGTCTTCGGTAAACTTAAACTCAAAATCACGAAATTTTGTTACTCTCCGAATAACAATTTTACGAAATTATATTTTAAATAAATCGTATTGAAATATCGCAAAAATTTTTTAATAAAATCCCCCTTATTATAATTGTCGTCGTCGTCGTCACATCAAGTCGACATTAAAATAGAAGTTAGTTCTGTGCTCATTGTAGAGAGCAATTGAGTATTATTGGCGGCCACTTGCCATTTTTAAAAGCCTTAGTAATAGTAATAGTATATAAATAATAAAGAATTATTGTCGACAACGACCTTACAATTGCCAAAATATTGGTGTAGACTTCGTGTGACGTTGTCGCCGACATGTGGAATAACGGGGAATATTTCTTAAGTTTGAATAATATACACAATAAACTTAATCATAAGGTCGAAGAACTATAAATAAAACAAAAGAAAGCCCAATATTGTTGTCTAAGGCTTAGTACTAAAAAAAGATTCAAGATTATGCAAATATTTAAAATAAAAAACTTTTTATTAATTGCCAAAAAATCAAACTTTTTTCAAACAAGTTTTTGGATCATTAAATTTACAATTCAGTGTAAGTTTGTAACATGATGTCTCCTGAAATTAGTCATATACTTATAAAGTAAATTATAGATTTTTTTCAAATGGAATGGAATTTATTTAAAAGAGTTAAGCTCGTCTCTATATACATTCATTTCACTGGTTCTTAAGACAGACTTTAAAGCACCCTTCATTAACACATTTCGTTTTGATTTGGAGACAGGCTTAAACTGATTTGCACATTTTTTTCTTTGGTATACAGAAAGTTTAGAAAAAAGCTTTTGTAAATTACTTCTTTATTTCTTTTTAACGCAAGGATCTTTGAAACTCGTGCTTTAATGTATAATACTTTAAGAATTTATGATTTACAAAGCTTAAAGCTTATTTTTACCACAACTTCTGAACAAGCAAATTTTACATAGTTTTTTGTTTACAAAAGTTGTCCAGTTGTAAAGCAAAATGTCTCTAAACTCTTGAAATTCCTTTAAAAAATTTTCAAATATTCCAAAAGCTTTATTTTGAATAGGCATATAATTATTTATTAAAAAATAAATTGCAAATATGTGCTTTATGTTTTCAATTGCATTTCCTTCTGACATCATAAAACTTATTTATTAGGCTTAGATCGTGAAACAATTTTCATTTTCAAACCAATATTTTTTTAATAATATCTTTGTATTTTTTGACCAGTTTATAACAATTTTGATTAAAATATTACTTAAGCTCAAGTTCTTATTTAGTGGTTAAACAATTTTATTTGAAATTATCTGAAAATTTAGAATGTTCCTGAAAGCGATACTCAATGAGTATCAAAATATGGATAATTTTAAATAAAATTTTTTTAACCACTAAATAACACCTTGAGCTCAAATAATATTTCAATCAAAATTATATAATTTTTAATTCAAAAAGTTTTCACAAACTTTCTGCCATGTTTATGTACCTTTTTTTAATTTTCAAATATTATTAAACTTTATGAAATTCTGATATTTTATTTGAATGTTTGTATATAAGTATATCAGGTTGAATGGTATTCAAGTTTGAGGGTTGGAGTCTACTGATAAGTTATGTAGCGTCAACATAATTTCAGACATCTAGACAACTTGATTCACAACAAATAAAAATTTTTTAAATAATTAATTTGGAAATAAATTGAAAATTTTTAATAAACAGATGTTGTAGATCTTTCAAAATATAGTTCGAGGTCTACTGATACACCTTTGAAATCAATTCATATTATTTTGCATAATAACTTTAAATAGGTAACTTTTGTTTAAAAGCTTTATAGACGCTTTTATTTAAATTTGAATTTATTTTTTTAGTTTTTTTTTGGCAATAAAATTCTTAATTCAAACACAGGTTTTTAATAAATCTTTTTTCTTTTGTCTGGGTTTTAAGCTTTTTTTAAGTATAAGTACTTTAGAGCTTTTATTGTATTTGCGCACTGTTCTTAATGTAGAGGTTTGGCTTTTAAATCCGAATCATTTTGGTTTAATATACGAAAGAAATATAACGAAAATTTCCTGTTACTTTGGATCAATTTGTAATAAAACAAAAAATATAATTTCAGGCAGCTTTAAGCTCAAAAACCTTAGTAAGCTTGGCTTTATATGTTCTTTAAATATTAATGTTTTCAATTTTTTGTTTATTTTGAAAGCTTTGCAAATTGAATTAAATAAAATTAAGCTTTAGAAAAATATCCTTTTGGTAATTCTAAAATACTGCGATTAAAGCTTTTAAAATAATAAAAATTCTTCTAATAATGATTCGAAATCTTTTCCATAAAAAATTTTGCTATTTTGGAACTTGAACTTAAAACAACAACTTATTTGTTTTTGATACAATCCACATCTAATCGTTTAATTTAGATTTATGCCAGGATATTTTCTAGTCAATTTGATATGAATGCCGGACTCCCTTTTAGCTTTTAGTTCACGTTGGTCAGGACGAAGCATTTTTAATTTTTATTTTTAATAGTTATGGTTTAACTGTAGGTTTTTTTTAATCGAAAAGAAAACTTAAAGCTTCTATGCCCTATACGTGAAAAACTCGCATTAATGTTCTTAGTTATTTTGCTTTTATTAAGCACTTAAAAGCTCTTCATAAAACACTTATCAAACTTAATAGATTAAAAAACCTCCTGGAACTCTTTAAGCCTACAAAGGCATTACATATGTAATGACGGTCCTTTGCTTTTATTAAACGTAATTCTGCTTTAAGTTAGTATGCACTGGCAACTGTTCCTTTTGGTTTTCATATCAAATATATTTAGAAATAGGACCTTAAAATTGCCACTTTTTATTAACACATTTTTATAATTTTTGCACTTTATTTATAAAAAGACTACATCCTTAAGCCCGAAATTTTGTATAACCAAAGTAGTTCTGTGTACGTTGTTTTTTTACTTACAAACTTGAACATTTTTAAGGATTTTGTTTTTCTGTTACTTTTGTTTAAATTGTAATAAAAACTGTTTTTTCCACACAAGCTGACTTGGGTTTGAATAACTTGTTCCAATTGTCAATAGTATTTATAGCCGAAAAATTTTGTTTGTCTCGCTTCGAAATAAGAAGAAAAATCTTTTTAAAACGCTGCCTTCTTAATGATACTTCTATATAATTCCAGCATAAGTTTAATGCAGCCGCTTACATGCAGCCAATAGTGCAACTTCAAACATGCAGTTGGCAGCGGCGCATGCAACGGCGACAATGCATGTTTGTCGGCTGATGCCGGTTGCTGTCGCAAATGTTGCTGCTACAAAAAACAAGCTAGAAAGAAATATCAGAAGCTTTTTTTGTTGCTGACAAAAAAAAAACAGCTGTTGCTCTAAAAAAGTATCACATAAAAAACACTTTTACTTTTTTTAGTCGATAATGTTATTGGTTGTAGTAATTAAATGAACTAGATGAGGAGGGCGATATGAGAATGATTAATCTTATCGGAACAGAGGATAAACTATATCGTTCCATATTAATGGAAACTCGAAAATTTTCGAGCGTGACTTGGGCCCTGATGGACAATTTCAAAAGGAAATAATTTGGACACAAATTTTTAAAATCATTAATTTAACTATTTAATTAGTTATACGAAGAAATTTTAATTTTTCCTTACAAATTATTAAAAGTTTTTTTTTTAACTAGAACTATAATTTGGTGGAATCATAAGTTAACCTTACATTTAAATATAGAATAGATATCGAATGCCCTGTTGCCTCTCGGAGAAATTCTCTTCTAACCTTCTTTTCTTCTTTTTGTTTTGAATACCAAAATATGTATATCCATAGGAAAAGAGCTTATCGTACCACCTTCCTTATAAAATATCTGCCTTAACCTGATAGTTAATCCATTTGCTAGCCCCACCTGGTCTACCCTCAAAATAAATATAAATAAAAAATAACCCAAATATTTTTCAGCCTTACAACGATGATCATTTTCATTGCAAAATTTATTTTCCTCTCAATTCTTTTAGATCATTTTCACAAGTTTTCAGTTTGCAGGTGAAGTTGAATCAGCATCACGTCAACTTGCCACTTAACGAATCATATATTTGTAATCTGCGTATAAAATTTATTAAAAATTTTAAATGTTTTTGATCTTAAATTAATTCCATATTGAATTTGTTGTCCACACACGTTCATTGTTGTTGGTTGCATTTAACGTCTATTCGAATTGTCTTGTACGTTTTAAATTATGCGTGATTTGCAATGAGTTTCTAAGGCATAATAATAATTTTTGCACAAAAATTTCATTTGGTGGGTCAGTAGATCTGGTTTAGTTTAATGCAAAATGGTCAATTTCATGTCACAAGCGGATTTCCACTTAATTTTAGTGACTAATGCATTGTTGAGTACCCTACAATTGCAGATTAGCAATAGTGAGTTCATCGCAATGGAGTTTTGGGGGGTTTTTGGTAAATCAAGCTTTAAGTTCGAAAGTAATTAAAATATAATTAGGAAATTGAAAAGAAAATAAATTTGTTTTAGTTATTTATTAAAATGGTTAAATGTCTGACTGGAATTTGTCTTTAATTTCATATCTTTTCAGTTATTAAAAAAATAATTTAAAATTTTTGACGACGATATCTCTCAAACTAATTAATATGTTTCTATCTCGAAAGTTTTCGTCAACGCTATTCGCCGAACTATTCCACCCATTTAAATAAAATTTACTGCATCGCCGATGTCTTAAAAAAACCCAAATAAGTGGCCGAATTTTGAAGGCCTAATCGACATGAACTTTCAGAGTTGTTGTAAAAAACTGCTCTGAAATGAATCAGCCGCTTTTGATCCCACTTGCGAGGATAGAAACATTTTTTTTTCCAAGTTTCGAAAAACTTCTAAATCTATAAAATTAATTTGAGAAACATTTTTTTTGTCACGTTGTATTCTTAAGTTTGAAATTGATTAGAAATTTTGCTTCTGTTAGGTTATCCTATTAAAAATTATGAGAGTTCGACAGGCACGTATACAGTCACACATATGTACACGTGCCCAAAAACACATACATACATACCATATATGAAGCAATAGGGGCGTTATTTTAAAAATAGACAGATCCATAGAAATTCAGGTGATCAAAGCGCAAGGCAACCAGAAAAAAACATCCTTCTTCAGGACAACTCTCATCAACATCATTAATATGCCAGATCTGCATTATTGCAGCATTTCGTTAATTGTTGTTTCACTATTTAAGTGATGAACTCATAGCACTGGTCACTGAACAGTACCGGCAGCGATTGATACTCTCCTATTCTATTGTACATCACAGCGTACTCCTTCGTCGTTAATGTTAGCAGAATCGTGGGTGAAGTAAAATAATTTATAAAATGGCTACTCGTATGAAAATTAATGATTGTACTTAACACCAGAGGCGCTACAGCATTGCTATAAAAATTTATTAAAGTGCGCAATAGCAGAGTTTCATGACAATTAAACTTTGTCATTTTCACCACTTGTCCCATCTCTGCACTAGCCCTTTCTCAAAGGAGTAAAATTGTAAGTAGTGGGTATTAATTGCCCGAGTGCAACTTCTCCTAAAAAGAAAACGAAAATGGCGGATAAACTCGAAGGCCATAAGGCCTTCGATAATGACTGACATTAAGGATCCAGAGATCTAAGCAAATCTGTGGCCCCTCCTGAAGACACTCTGGATCTTAAAAAATGGCACATCAAGGAGTTCAGCATTAAAATTTCAAATTTACAAACTAAAAATTGGTATAAAAAATTTTTTTGTAAAGGACATTTATCAGACATAACGATAACAAGGATTTTTCAATTAATTGATTTTGAGAATGTCCCAAGTAATTTGATTGAATAAATATTGTAAATAAATAAATATTTCTGCCAAAAAATAAAAATTACGGATAAAAATTAAGAGGTAAAAATTAATTGGCAAAAAATAAAAGTTAAAAAATCAAGACATTGATTTTCATAAAAAAAAGTTAAATATTGTGATCCCTGCTTTTTAGCGATTGTTTCAATGAGATCAAGCGCTTCCCAGGATGCTATTGAGTTCCCTCTGCTTAAAAAAAATATTTGAAAATATCGAAGCGCTTCATACTTCAAGCAAATTTGTAGATTTGAAAATATAAATTATTTTATAATTTTTATTTTAATTCTTGGTTTCAACAGACTACAATACTTTAGATCAAAACTGACAGAAATTTAGTAGAAATTTAAATAAATCAGCCTAAAAATATACCCTATAATTAGATTTTTCGTTTAATTAAAATTCGTTATGGAAATAAATAATAAAATCTCCAGATGAACGAAAGAGCTCTTCAAAGAATGAATGAATCACTGCAAAAAGGTTTGGCTTGAATTCCCAAATTGAGAACTTAAACTCGAGCCAGATTAATTAATTAATTTCCCTTTGAAATAGACTTCGTAGGGCTTAAAACAGTCGTTGCAGTGATTTAGTGTATTATTCATGGGTCGTATTAGATTATTTTTTTTCCAATAATTTTTCACTTTTTGTTTAACAAAAAAAATTTTTTTTAAGTTTCGATTACATTAAATCATATATTTATTGTTAAAGTTGTTGCTGTTGTTGTTTTGTATATTAATGATATGGTTTATTGACCGCAACGCTCATACAAACCACTTTTGGCCAATTTCAGTTGTGTCTTAAAAAAAACTTGGCTTCTTTTTTGTGTTCCATAGAAATAAGTATTTTGGAGATTTTGTTTCTTTGTTTCACAAAATTTTCTTAGTTTATAGATTTTCTACTACAATTAAATTAAGTGAGTTGTATTAAATGCAGTCTGTTGGTCTAACTCCACACGACACCACACCTCGTTCGAAATGGCTGAAAACTCTGGTTTTTGAATGTTTTTTTTTCCTTTTGTTGAACATTATTTTGTATTAAAAAAAAAATATTTTCTATCGCAATTTCATTTCGTTTAAAGTAGCATTTCGCACATCAAATGATGAATGTATGCATGTATGAAACCAGCAGCGTTCATTTGTTTGCTTGAAACAATTACAAAATATTTTTGTAATCTGTGTATTTTTTTTTTTTTTTCATTCAATACAACGAAATACATTCTACTTTATTTTAACGATGAATTGAATTTAAAACTATTAATCCAACAGCCGTTTTGCGCTTATTTACCACATTTTTTTTACTTTTCACAATAAATTGACATTTAAGGAGATTGTTATGGAAATAAACTTTGACCAAGGTAATTATTGCTGGCTGGCTAAGACAACATTTACTTTTATTGTTCGAAATTAAATGCAGTTTTATTTATGACTTGTTTCAGTATTAATCTTTTGTTGTTTTTTTCTCTTATTTTTTAATTTATTTTTTTGCCAAAACAAAACCGATTGCTGCACAATAATATAAAATTGCTTCCTTGAAATTTTTTATATACTCATAATGCACATTGATAATTTGAATACAAAAGGCACATAAAAAAAGATTCTTAACTTGTCCATAATATAGTTTAAGATAATATTCGCAGGATAAAATTTATCTCATGCGACTTGTCACAGAAAGAGTATTAAATAAATCATAAAATAAATATCATAAACTTTAATTAAGTGAAATAAAATCTTAAAATCTTAATACATACAACCATCTCATAATTTCATCAAGTGGTCCTGGCAAGTGTAATGATATCACATTAATATCGCAAATATTTGTAATAATCTAAAATGATTTTTTTAAAGTACACATTTCCTTGCCTTTTCATAGATTTAAAAAAAGTACGAGAGTAGGTCAATAAGTCCGTGAAAATTTTAACTTGCCGCCTCTTAAATGAAAGGGCTACTCTGCTGTTGCCAACAGGCATTTTTCAGGCTGCGTCATTTTGTTTGTTTGTCTTTGACAGCCATTGACAGCAGACTGCCGCGTAAATTGAAGAAAAAATGAGAAAAAAGTGTATTTCGTGTGCTCATTATTTTTTGCGAAAAAAACATCCCTCAAACCGAGGCTAAGCTTAATAAATACTATGCGAACTATGCACCATAAATCAATCAATTTCAATGATAAAAAAGTGGTTCACTGAATTTCGTTGTGGCCGTACAAGCCCGGAAGATGCCGAACGTTATGGACGCCTGCAAATAATTGAAAAAATTCCGGAAATGATAAGTTGGTTATGGGAAAGCTTTCCGCAAGTTGGATGCCGTCTGCGCTCACAATCGACCACAAACGCAATCGTGTGAGAACTTCGCAGGACTAGTTTTTGTGGCATTTCGCAACCGTGGACGAAAAATGGATCTGCTACAACACAGCAGAGACCAAATAGCAATCAAAACATTGGGTATCTCGGAGTGAATCGGCGCCAAAGAAGGCCAAAGTGTGTTTGTCAGCCAATAAAGTTATGGCGACCGGTTTTGGAGATGTATGCGTTATAATCCACATGACTATCTTCACAAGGGTACAACAATCAAAGATCAATATTATGCCAACTTACTGGGTTGAATTAATAAGGTTTTGAAAAAAAAAACGACGGCATTTGGCCCAAAAAATGCTTTTCCACTAGAACAATGCAAGGGTGCACACCTGAGCAATTTCCGTGGCAAAATTTCACGACTTAGGCTACGAATTGCATCCTCAGCCACCATATTTTCCGGATTTAGTTTCAAGTGTCT
Organism: Germaria angustata; assembly: GCA_963681545.1. NCBI lineage: Eukaryota > Metazoa > Arthropoda > Insecta > Diptera > Tachinidae > Germaria > Germaria angustata. The sequence continues at coordinate 9,754,832 of OY813000.1, forward strand.
ATTTCTTATTTTTAAACCCGAAAAAATGGTTCGACAGAAAGAGACTTGACTCCAGCGATGAAATTATTTTTCAAACAAACACCTATTTTTTTGCTTTGGACAAGGTATATAGTCCTCAAAAGTGTCAATGCGTCTACTACTACACCAGAGGCGCTGCAATATTGCAATGGAAATTAATAAATAAAATAATAGTATTATTAGGCTACCGGACCTAGGCCTTTTTGCTGATAAGCCCTAAAAACTTGTACTTGTTGCTATTCAATTCCTGAAATAACAGGATAACGGATGCGCATACAAGTAAATTAATGTTAAAAGTGTGTTCGCCCGCTCGTGCGGATGGGTAATATGGTTTTTCAACCAGCCCAAAGGTCCAGTTATCCGTGAAACTTAATATGTTACTATTCAATTCCTGAAATAATAATGTAATGGGCTATGCTATTCTGGTTAGAAGTGCTAACGATGCCTCAGGTTTGCATGGAACCTATAATCGTAGGTGTTTCTAATACAAGCACAACCAGAGATCCTATGTGGTACCAAGGGAACCAGTAGCCCCTAGGATTTGTCCTAAACTGGTTGTTGGTGAGGGCCCTTTCGCAACAAAATAATCGTTCGATTAATCGTCATATCACTAGATATGAAAGGTGAAACAAATTTACCACAAACTTTAGAGTTTATACTATTAAAAAATATATGTATTTGTAATTATTTATTTATTTATTTATATTTTATTAACAATATAATTACAAATTATATGTTAATATATAAGGAGCAATGGCAACATAGGCCTACAGCTCTACATTAAAATATTTTTATATGTTTTTTGTACAAAGTATTTTTCTTAGATTTTATGGAAGAGATTTGATTTCTTTAAAAATTGAGATATTAATGTTATATTGTTTGGGGTAGGATTGGATAGGCATAGTTTTGGATCAGTGTTTAGAAAATGTTGAATTCTTATGGTATTAAGTTCTGGACATTCTATAAGGAGATGAAGGAGGTTTGGTTGAGGTATGTAACAGTTACAAGTGATCGTGTTATCAATTTTAAGTAAATGTCCGTGTGTCAGTCTAGTGTGACCTAGTCTGAGACGGGTAAACTTAATTGTATCTAGTCTATTAATATCAGATGACGTTAGATCATTTATTGTTGTGCGACTGTTGTTGATACTTTTATACCATGAAGAAGTCCTTTCAAATATTTGATCTCTGTCTATGGTATTGTAGTGTGTGTAAATGTATTTGTTTAAATCCTTGCGGTCAACGTTTGCGCAAGTGTACAGAGGAGAACTTATAGCGCTCTTGGCTTCCTGGTCTGCAAATTCATTTCCAACTATACTATTGTGACCTGGTACCCACAGGAGTAAAATATTCGGGTATTTATGTAATAAAATATTTCTTATATGTGTTGTATATATATTGTTGTTGTTGATATTAATAATGGATTTTATTGCTGATAAGGAATCGGAGCAGATAACAAATATTCCGGTACATGTTTTTATGAATTGCATGGCTTTATATATAGCAATTAATTCAGCTGTATAAATAGAGCTATATGGAGGTAGTAACAATTTTGATATAACTTCACTCTCCGTGGTGATGCTAAATGATACTGAGTCTTGGGTTTTAGAACCGTCTGTAGAAATAAATTTATATGAACTAAATTTGTTTTTTATTTCGTTAAAGAGGGAAATATATTGAAAAGAGTTGGTGCGTGATCTTGTGTATTTGGTCATAGAGACGTCAAATATATCTGTTTGCAATGTCCATGGTGGATGGTTTGCCGTTTTTGGTAATACCACTTTTAGTGGTATGTTTAACGATGTGCATTTCTGAATTATAAGAAAAATTGTTGATTGAATTCTCGGAATTTTCTTTGTTCGATTTAGTTTTGTAACTATTTGTCTAAGAGGGGACAAGTCATCATATGCAAATGTTGTGAATAATTTCGTTGTTAAAATATCTCTCTGTGTTATGAGTGGTAAGATGTTAGATTCAAATAGAAGATTATTTGCTGGCGTTGTTCGAAAAGCTCCTAAAGCACTTCGTATCGCGGAATTAATGATGGATTCTATTTTTCTTAAAGAGGATTTAGGCGAATGACCATAAATAGGTAAAAGATAATTTATCTTGGATAAAAGTATTGATTTAACAATTGATATTAGTGTTCTTGAATTACAGTTGAGCTTAAAGCTGGATAAGCATTTAATAATATTGAGTCTGCTAGATAAGGCAGTACTTAGAAAAGAAATGTGATCTTTCCAGTTGTATCGCCGATTAAAATAAAGACCTAGTATTTTTAAAGTATTGACTTCGGTTATATTGAAAGTGCTACATTGAACTGTACAATGACAGTTTTTCTTTCTGCAGATATGTAAATATTTGCATTTTGTTTGCGATAATGTGGCTCCAGAAAACTGGCACCAGTTTTTAATATCATTAAAAATACTATTAAGATTTAAGACTGGATTTTTTTTATCCGATTTAATTAAGATATTGATATCATCTGCATATGCAGAAATGCCAATGTTCTTATGTAAAGGGACTAAGCCGTAAAGTTTGTTAAACGCAATTAAGAATAAAATCACCGAAATGGGAGAGCCCTGTGGTATTCCATTCTGTATAGAAAGTGGTAAGCTGTACTGATTTGATATCCTTACCATTATTTTCCTATTGGTCATAAAATTATATATGTAATTTATAACTTTAGGTCCTATATTCCACTCAACTAATTGGTCCAAAACGGAATGAATACCCACTTTATCGAACGCTTGTAAAAAATCAAGTGATATGATCGTAACATGCTTTCTCAAAGATAGGGCATTCGCAATTTGATAGTCTACATAAAGTAGACTATCGATTGTCGATTTTCCCCTCTTGAAGCCAAATTGGTGGTTATTGAGTAGTTTGTGAGATGTTACAAACCACCATAACCTGTTGGCTATAATCTTGTCAAGGACTTTTGAAATACAAGAGTTGAGAGATATGGGTCTGTAGGATATAATCGATGATTTGTCAGAATTTGGCTTGAGGATAGGTATAACGACGCTGGTTTTATATTTTTGTGGAATGAAGCTTGAAAAAATATCGTTATAATGTTTTAGAAGTCTCTTTTTTGTGTTTATTGGAAGCATCTTAATCATTGGATAGGAAATTCTGTCAATTCCAGGTTTTTTACCTTTTAGTTTATATAAAACTGTATTCAATTCAAATAGTGTAATGTCTTCTTCAATTCTGGCTGCACCTAGGTTTGCCACTGATGTTGGTGGACCTGCTTTATATCTATCTTTATTTAAACGAAAATCACTGTTAAAGTTGCTATCAGCGGAGTTATTGGTCCAAAATTTGGCAAATTCGTAAGCTATTTTATTTTCTTGTATTATATTGATATTGGGGTCATCGATAGAACTGATACTATGTATTTTGTGACTCGTTTTATATCCAGTTAATGAACGGATATTACTCCAAATTTTATCTACTGGTGATGAAGGACTAATAGAGGAAGTGAAACTTCTTATAGCCAGTTTTTTCGAAATTTTTATTTCTCGTTTGTAAACTGCATTTGCCTTCTTATATTGTATAAGATTGAACTGACTCATATTTCTCTTGAAAGAATGCCAGGCTTTATTCTTTACTTTCTTTAAGGCTTCCAAATTGTTATTCCACCACGGTACTATATGATTTTTTATTGGTCCTGTCTGTGGTATAGATGAATTAGCTGATTGCAGAATAATTTTTGATATATTTGCGCTCTCTTTATTAATATTGGAGCTAATTGGTCGAGAGATGTCATACTTAAGACAGTTATTTTGATATTTATCCCAATTGGCTCCTTTTACTATAAATTTTCGTTTGGAGTTGTTGGGTTGTACAGCAGATGGAAATAGAGAAATTAAAATAGGAAAATGATCACTGCCGCGGAGACTGCAGTCGGTTTTCCAAAAAATATGTGGTGCTAAAACTGGGGAGCAAAATGATATATCTAAATAAGAGAATGTGCCATGTGTGTTCAAGTGGGTAGGAGACTTGTCATTCAGAAGAACATAGTTGGAATCAGTTATATATTTAAATATTGTATTACCTTTTCTATTGTTCGAATGAGACCCCCAACTATTATGAGAACCATTTAAATCTCCAGTTATGAGTGTAGGTAGATTAGTATAATCAAACATGTTTCTCAGATTGCTAATACTAAAGTCTTTATTTGGGGGTATGTAGGCGTTTATGATATTAAATTTCATTTTGGATGTAATAGAAAAACAAAGGGCGTCAAAATCATTGCTTATATTAACCTGGCTATAATTAAGTGAGTTATGGATTAAGAAGGCTACTCCTCCGTATCTAGTGGTAGACGAGTTAGTATGGTAAAGTGAATAATTGATTGGTACGGGAATATTGGGATAGGTATGAATGTGGGTTTCTTGTAATGATATAATCTTTGGGGTATGCTGTTTTATTAAAATTTGTAGCTCACTGTAATTATTGAAATAACCATTTATGTTCCATTGTATAATAGTCAGTGCCATAAGTTATTTAAAATATAATAAATGAAATGAGGTTTTGTTGTATTGGGTTTGGAAAATGATATGAGAGCCACATATGTATATAAATTCTAGCTTAAGTGTACATCTTATACTGAGTAATATGTTATTAAATTTTTGTGTTTGCTGAGAGTAGCTGCTATTTAAAATAACAATTAGAAGATAGACTATTTTTTGCATTTTAAGAGTTTTTAAAAGTTTTTCTATGTTAAGAAAGAAGAGTAGGATAAAATATTTGATAAGAGAGAAGAATGTTAGTATAAATTTTAATAAATGCATTATATTATATATATAATATGATAAAACTTATCAGAATTCCATTTTGTCTTCTTCATCCGCAGTATCACTTTTTTTTTTGTCTGCTCTTAGATGTATTTTTGGGAACTTTTGCCGTAGCTTTGAGTTTATCTTGTAGCCTTTTAGAAGCTGTTCTTGGTAGGATTTTTATCTTTGATTTGTTGCTGGCTGATGAAGGGGTGGGTAGTGATATCAAATCTAGTTCGGAGTCGGTCAAAGAATCGTAGGTTATCAATTTTGGAGTTATCGTTTGAACTGTTGATGCTGCTTGCAAAAATATTGGCGTTGATGAAGATTTTTTGTTTTGTACCGGGGTACTGTGGTTGTTAAGAGGTATGTTTTTATTCATGTTTGCTACTGAGGAGTATAGAGAACCGTCGTGTTGATGTCGTTCGTTGTAAATTTTGTGAGCGGTTTTGTTGTCTACCTTTTCAATTGTTTTAATAGCTTGGAGCTCTTTATGTTTAATAAATATTGGACATTTTTTATCTTTGGAAGAGTGCTTTGTATCGTCCATTTTGTTATTTATACAGTTTATACAGTTAGCTACGTTTGTACAATCTTCTTCGACGTCTGGATTAAGATGAAATTCTTTTGCACAGTGAAAACAGACTTTTTGATTTTTGCAAAATCTTGCAATATGACCAAATACTTGACAATTATTACATTTAATTGGGAGAGGAATATATGGCCGAATGTTAATTTTTTGATAACCGACTTTGATATCACTGGGCAAGGTAGACGACGTGAACGTGAGAATATGGAGACCGGTTTCAATGTTTTGGTTGTTCATATATTTCATAATTTTTTTAACTTCACATACGTTTTGATCACGTAATTCTATAGTAATTTCGTTTTCTGGTATACCTCTTAAGTCGTTGCTGTAAATAACACCTTTTGATTGATTGAGTTTTTTGAGCTCTATTACTTCCACTGTTATTAAGTCAGAGAGTGCTGTAAGCGTTGATAATTTATTTGCTTGTACATAGTTTTTTGCTTTAATTAAAATATCACCACTTAGTAGTTTTTTGCATTCTTCTACTTCGCCGTTACAAGTATAGTCAATAGCTTTTTTTAATAAGAAGGGAGATATATTAGCTAGAGTATCATTACTGTTGGTTCTCTTCATTAATAAGTAAATGGGGCCAGGTTGAGAGAAATTTAGTGATTTTGTTTTATCCCAATTGAGAGTGGGAGATAATTTGTTTTTTGATGTGTCATCTGGAGGTTTATTCATTGTTTAATTTTTCTTCTGAATTTACTCTTTTTTAATTATGTAATTATTACCACGTTTTATTATATTTAATATTCACTTAATAGATGAAGTAATTTCCTATTTAATATATATTTTATTTATAAATGTTGTGGTTGAGTTTTATTGTCTTTTATTTATTAAAAGAAATATAGCCACAAAAATAATTTCTTCAAATAGACAGAAAAAATTTAATTTTTATTAATTAAAATTTCAATGTGCACTCGATGAAAGTTTGTACTCGAATGGTATTTGTAATTATTTTAGCGAGTGTGTATCCATTTTGAAAAAAATATTTATTATGTGGAGTTTTGTTTAAAAAAGTTCTAACATTTTGTGCCTTTTCAAAAAGAAAAATGGGATTTTGATAAGCGAAAACTCATTAGGAAAGATTACGCAATCCTATAAAGGATATAAATTCGAAATAAATAGATATATTCTATATAAAATGGTCAACCATTTATCAAATTTTTGTAGAAATCAAAACGCCAGTGTTCATTTCAATGGAATATTTAGTTAATCCGCTCACCAAATCGATGACTCGTTAAAGATAAAATACATTAAAATTTTTGTATCAGCAAATTATGCCCAAAAGCCTTTGGTTTTATTAATATTTCCATCATTTACAAAATGATTTATTTTCACAACATTATCTTATTACATAAATACTATTTGCCATAAAACTTCAATATGACTTCAAAAAGGCTGAACCTTAATTTTTCTTTTCCTTCTCATTTAATTTGCAAATTGTTTGGATTTATTCAAAAAGGAAATACAACAAATCAAATTTAATTTAACCAACTCAAATCAACTTCACCTGACAGACATAAAATAAGCAAAATTTAACATTTTTCTAAATGCGAATATTCCAGCAGTTTTTGACGCTTGATTAAATTTAAATCTAAATTAACTCCGATTTCAAGCTGATAGATAAATATCAATCTTTATCCGAACGTCACATCCATAAGCTGGCCTGATTTGGCTGAAAAAGAAAAAAATTATAAAATAAACAACAAACAATAGAGCCGGACCACAATCTGCATTATGGCCACAAACAAATCATGTCTTTGCCTTAAGGTTAACACCAACCAAATCGTAACGTTTTATTCAAATCAACGTACGATCGAATGTGCGACCGTATGTATGTGCTGGATAAATGTTTGAGAAAATTAATAAATGCAACAAACATTATTCATAAAAATGTCGAATAAAGTTTTCCCCTCCTTCTTTCTTTATTTCAAGTGATCCAAAGCGTCTATTAACAAACAAACTTTAACGAACCCGTATGAATATTACAAAGGCAGCGCTTTGACAACTATGCGCGTTTGATTTTATGTGCAAAGTATTATGTTGCATTTGTTGTTGGCAATAGTGCTGCTGTTGCCGCTGCTGTTAGAGTATCACATGAAGTTTTTTGTTCTATTTAATAGTGGGGGCACTTAAGAATAGTTTTTCAAATTATTTAATTTTTTATTAGAGATTTTTTTTCATTGATTCTCATAGACTTACAACTCATTGAATGCGTAAAAAAGAGCTTAAAAATAAAACACTTGCAATATTCAGGTGCTGATTTAAATTAATGGTTTGAAATGCCACTAGGAAATGCATGGAAAACGCCCTCACGGGCTGATTCTGTTGAGTTCAATATATGCGGTATTATTACAATGACCCGGGCCTTAGCAAGACACGATATAAATTAGATCGGTGATCGGCCAGTCAGTTTGAAGACATTAACTGCCCGCCATTTGAGTCCTGGTTGATCCCTTTTGTATTTGCCATCTGCGAATAAAAGCTAGTAAATATTCAGGGGGATCAGCACATATCTCGAAAAGTATCAAGCTAAACATATTGAACTCCTGCTTAAAATCATCCCCTTTCTATAGATGTGAAAGAAAGATTTTTACCAACTTAAAGATTTTATGGAACTTGCCATGTACTTAGTAATACATTAACTTTTTATTAATTTAACTGTAGGAGGAGGGGAGCCGTGAGTAAGACCCCCCCCCCCCTCCACCATCATTGAAATTTCTTGTCCTCTTCCTCGTAAAGTATATTTCGCCTTCAATAATTAATATATACACCTGGTCGCCTCCCAAACGATCCCAGTCCAACTTGTGATTTTTGTTAACTACGAATTCGGACTTTCTAAATTGAAATTTATATTTTCTGTCACTCGTTAGTCTATTTTTATTTTATTATTTTCGGTAATATTTCCTAAGAGCCTCTCTTGCAACCGGACTTAAATAATTAACGTGCGTTGCGAACGCACACCCATACAAAATAAAATGCATTTGAACTTTTACTCAGATTTTTTCTTCTTGATTAAAGCCTTTAGATTGCAATTAACTGCTCCATTAAAAAGGGGCGTTAGTTAATTTTTTTATTCGAATGTTTTAGTCATGAACACTTGAGTTGACGCTGGTGATTTTGAAATCTTTATAAAATTAATTGTTTAAAGCGAAGTGTGTAAAATTAATGAGTGGTTAAAAAAAAATTTTTTTTCTTTTTTTTTGCATTTAATGTTTAGGAACCGGAGGTGCGTTAATGGCCAAAATGCTGCTGTGTATGTGCGTACTCGCGTGTGTGTGTGTGTGCGTTTGAAAATTTGCAAAAAAAATTTATCTAAAAGCTGTAATTATATGGTAGTACTGGCTTAATTTGCGTAGCTGAACATATTGGCAGCTTTAAAGTAAACTTCGAATTTAATCAGGGGTTTTTTAATTTATAATGGTTTTATATTTTTCACTGCACTTGCAAAATATAATTTGATTTGCAATAAATTCTAAAACTTGTCGTCTTTTTCTCTTTTGCAGATTTACTGGTGAATATTGGTGAGTGAGAAATTTTATAATAAAGAACATTTTATAATAAAAAAAAACTGGGTTACTTAATAATTTTATATAATTATTGATTTAAAGTTAAAGGCTTTTTCTTGCTTGAAAATAAAAATCTTAATAATTTACAAATATTCGAAATTATTTGAAGCCAATGTTTAAAAATTAAAATATTTCTTAAATTGCCATTTTAGGTTTTATCTTTAATGCCATTATTTGTTATATTTTTATTTGGTTATTGCGATTAAGGACATTGAATCATAAACAAGTATTTGAAGCAATAAACAAATACATTTCACTACACAGGCTCTTCATATACACTGTTAATTTGAATACAATATGGGACTTGAATTCTTGTTTATAAAAATAGTTCAATAAAAAGTAAATTAAACTTTAATTTTATGATCCATTAGCTACAACCGATCGTTATAAAATAAAATAAAGCTATATACGAGGGGAGGTCAATAGGTCCAGCATCTTTTGAATTTCCCTTATCTTCACTGAAAACAACACACTATTTCTGTCAACATGCATCTGTCAGTTGACAAAAGTATAATCCAAAGCCATCCATGCCTTCCTAAAACAAATCCATTTTTCTCTTGTACTATTTTTTTTTTGTTAGTTTCTAAAAATCAATTCTGAATCCGTGCCATTGTACTTTTTTTACGTCGAAGAGTACCAAAATATGGTTAAATTATATTTATTTTTCTATCCCTGGTGGAAAGTCTACAAAAATTGAAATATGAATGTCAAAAAAAAAATTTATAATGTTTTATTCGTGCCTTTTTTCCTTGCCGGGTGAGCTTCTCAATTCCGATAGTCCACAAACTCAAAATTCAAATGAAAAAAATCGTGTGATTTGCGTGTTAATTTTAGTACGTCACCGACTCTTGGTGTAGTTTTTCGTCAGTAGTTTCTATTGTAATTTGGCTACAAAGTGAACTTCGATATAAAAAACGTTTATTTTTGAAATCTTAGAAATGTTTCCGGTATTGTAAAGAAAATTAATTTAATTTTAAAATTAAAGTTATTTAATATATTAAAATAATAAAACAATAAAACAATAAGTTTGTTTGCAGTCCCAAGTGTTAGAAAATCGCTAAAAAAGGGAATAATTTTAGAAATTTAGAGTAAATTTTTTAGTATTTTCGCTGGTCGTTACGATTGTATCTAGGCTAAAAATTATTAAGTTCACGTTGGCTAATAGCCTGCTGAAGTGCTGCCAACAAGCTTATAAAATATTTGTCAATAACACAAATTTTTTTTTTTTTTTGCTAAATTTTTATAAATATTTTTATTCCACTAACACTATTATTTTATACCCCCTGTTTCAATCAATCAGAATCTATTACGCTTCAAATTTTTCAAATGCTACAACTTTTTCACACATTTTTCATAATATTTTTCTTACACAAAAATCGAATATTTGTTCACGCCAATTTTAACCAATTTGTTTGACGACAAACGCTTTTCATTGCAGTTTTCCCATGGCGAATTGATCGTTCTAAGGCGCCTAAAATTAATTATGAAGATTTTTAGATGCCAACTGTCGATAAAATTATATCTATATCTATATGAATTTAATATTGGGTGATTTTTTAAGAGCTTTAAAATTTGATTTAAAAAAAAAACACAAAACAAAACGTATGAATCTTTATTTGATACGATAGAACGATCTATATAATTGAATGTTTAAAGATGATTTCATTTAAATGTTGACCACTGCTACGCCTCAAATGGTTCATACGCTGAGTCCAATATATCGGCCGGTGTGTCACGAATAAATTCTTCAATATTTTGAAGTTGCTCGAACGTGTATTGGGTTGAAGTAGCTCATTAGTGACGATTGGCTCATCCTCCATCCACATCCATTCGTGATCAATGACGCAAGTCACTCACTTCTTCGAAATATAGAGAAAAAAAGTCGTTCTCTAGTCGAACAAACCTTATGTGGAATAAAGTGCGGAAAGAGGGCTTTCCTTCCACTTTCAGTGTGGAGAAGCTCAATTTATTTCACAGACTCCTACTACTTCTAACCAATTTTACTACTGCCAGCTCAATACATTGCTCTATTAGGGGTCATCCCCTGTGCTCTGGTCCCGTAAAAAATTATTATAATTTTATTTATTTTTTGTTTTTCCATTCTTGTCTTTACCCAGCGCTCTGGAATGAGCTTATCCATGTTTTGTAATTATACATTTTGATGGTGTAAAAGGCAAGTGTTCGGTGTTCGGTCATCGTTTGATGGGCGTATCGATCTTAGGCATGTCAAAGATTTTACCACGTAACGCGTTACGATTTTTCCTCGCTGACAACAGCCTTTTTTTGCTTCTTATAAGAAATTTTAATGAAAATACTATTTAAGCTTAAGTTCTTATTAAATTTTTAAAAAGTTTTATTTGTTATTATCGATAATCCGACACTCATTGATCTTCAAGATGAATATCGATAGTAACAAATAAAACTTTTTAACAATTTAATAAGACATTGAGCTTAAAAAAATATTTTAGTTAAAATAGTTATTAAAAGCTCAAAAGAATATGGAGTTATTCTTATAAGAAAGTACAGGTCGAATCTCAACAACTTCTAACGACAGGTATTTATAACCTCGTATTCAATTTAGTCGTTTGTTCTATGATCATATGCGATCATACATCATTTAATCGATATTCATAGAAATATATTGAAAAACAATTAAATTTTAATCTAATGGACTTAAATCAGCTTCAAATGTACCGCTAATAAATATTCTTTTTTTTCTAACTTTTTAATAAAATTTTTATTTGAAAACTAAATTACTTTTCAGTTGCACAACAACATAATCAATCGACTTCTTAAATGATTTTTATATTTTAATTCTTATTTCATGCGAATGCATTTCCCCTTTGTCTCGCTCTGGCAGAAATGTTTGGAAACTAATTTTCTATGTTGCATGTATTTCAAATGAAATCCTAAAATACCACATGCTGCTATTTAATTATGTTTATTAATTTTTCTTCAATATTGTATCTCACGATCTTTGTGTTTCTTGTTTTTTTTTTTAATCATAAGTTGTCATTAAAGCCAATATAATTATAAGTTTGTAATAAAACTTTTGTTTTTTTGTTGTATGTTTGGCCTGAAAACAAACAGTTTTTGTTTATTATCGATGCCCTACAATGGGTCTAATGATAAAATATATGGAAGTAATATTAGCCCAAAAGCCACATATAATATTAGCCACATGCAGCATGGCATTCGATTACGTACCTGATTTTTTTTTTAAGTTGGATGACAAGGAATGACATCTTCACAGCATCCAAAATATCGACATCTTGAAAAGTTAAATTGGCAAATTCGATATTAAGAATTCTCTGTTTAACTCTTCTGATTAAAAGGGCAACAAATTTTACACTTTCTTAGAAACGAAAGTGCCATACGTTTTATGCAGTCGTAAGAATTTTCTATTTCTGAAGTTGTAATTAGAGCAAATTATTATTATTTGTCAGTGAAGAGTAAAAATTTACTTTGATGCAGGATCATTTGCAGGATATAGCATTTTGCATTTTAGTACCCACTCGGTACTTTTTAATGTATAATACATTCTTATTTGGCAAATGGTACTACTACTGACTCGAAATATTTTCGGATGAAACAAATGGCTTCAGTGATGTGAATTTTTTGAAGGTCTCATGCCGCCTCTACTCATGCAAAATTTATATTAAAATTTTTCATAATTACGACTTCAGTTCCCATGAAGGCCATGTTAAAACCATTAGAAGTGATTTGAATTTGTACTGCCCGCGGGAACAAAGACATGAGCATTTTTTTGAATTCCTCTGCAATTGTATTGGAGAATTTTTGAATAAATAATGACAACTGTTCCACTTGCAATTATCCTTTCCAATCCCAGGAAACTCTTGTGAATTATGTTTATTATATTTTAAATAAATTTATTTCTTCTATATGCCTCTTTACCACGTTACTAATGCCTTAATAAAACAAAAATATCCTCTATTCTACGATAATTCATTGGAAATTTAAGAGCCACTTTACAAAAATATTATTAATATTTTGCAGATTTTTGGCTAAAATTTAACAAGACTAATTGTTAACAACTTTTAGTTTGTAAACAACATTTTAGGTGTATTCTATTCATGCCACAATATCATATTATTAGATTACTCCACCCTTATTCTGTAGCAATGGCTAGAGAGCTTAATTGCGGAGCTGTAAAAGCAAATTCAAAGCCAAATTCAAGCTCCGACTCGGGCAAGTGTTGAAATTAAGTTAATAACTTTTTGTTAAAACTTGATGAATTATGATGTTTAAAAGCAATAAATGTGCATGTGTATGTGCAATGTGCATGTTAAAAAAATATTCTCAAGCTATTATTATAAATTGTAGGCCTACTAAATGTCAATGATTAGATTTTTTTACTTTTTAATGGTTAAAGCAACTATTAATGTGTTAGAAAATTATAGTCATTGAAAATCATTGAAAAAAAAAAATTGCTCACAACAATAAAATCTAATAAAATTTCATATGGACTTGAGGCAAAACGAAGTAGATTATGAATGGCGACTATTAAGCGATATAATTGAAACAGTCTCATTTTGTTAATCAACAATCTCTAAAAAATCTAAATTAATTTATCATTAATAATATTATTTTAAATATTAGTTTGAAAAAATCTCGATGGAAAAGCCAAAATTTAACTTTTAATTACAACCCTATAAAAAAAGACTTCCAAAGAAGTCAATAAGATCCACTACTTGCGATTCGAAGATAGTGAAAATTCGCATATTTTCCAATAACTTTAACTTAGGCTTGCCATGGCAAGATGTGCTCTTTTTTTGAGTCACGTTCGCCTATATCTGAAGCCACGTTCCACGCTATGAAAAAATGTCTTACCGTAAGCTTCTCGACTGAGAAGGAGGGACACTATAATTTAGAATTTACTCAAGTTTCTAAATGTATATTGTCACGTGTTTTGGAATCACAGTTTTAACCAATGGAACATCTAGATCTTTATGAACCAGGGACCACCTGTAGTCGTATGGAGGATTTTATTTTGTCGCCTTTGAATTTTTATACATTAAATGGTGAGGTGGTGCCCCATTATTGAATATATTTTGATTTTACAATGAGTTTGTTTAATAGCCAATCAACTTGGATCGTTTTCAATTTCATTTGGATCAGCTTGCCGTGAGGAACTCCTGCCACTATTATTAATAAAATAGATTTTTTTTTTAATTTTGAAGGCACATACGAGTATATTAACATATTTCTGCGTGATCATTTACCATACTTCTGATAAACATAATAAGATGTTTGAGAAAATGTTATAGATCTTAAGTGTATGAAGAGAATACATGTTTTATAAAAGGTGAGCTTTCGGATTTTATTTAAAAAAAATCATAAAATTTGAACACTTGTACGAAATCTTTATTTGAGTCGACCGAACCATCTATATAATTCAATGATTATTTCGCGTAAATATTGACCGCGGCTACTCCTCAATGGTTCCAATTTAAGCATAATCTCTCCACTTATCGGCCGATATCTCACGAATAAATTCTTTAATATCGGCTTCCGGTGCGTCAACCATTGCGAGCTTGTCCTTATAGACGTGAGCCATAACATAGCCCCACAAATAGTCTGAAGGCGCTAAATCGCACGATCTAGATGGCCAATTGACCGGCCCCAAATGTTCACCCAACTCGCCTCTCAATTGGGCCAGTGTTTTGCGTGCTGTGTGGTATGTGGCACGTGTCAGCCAAAAAAACAAACAAAAAACTTGTAATCATCGCACTTTAGCGCTCGCCATTCGCACTAACGTTCCTGCCTTCGTGGTCTTTGAATATGTACGTTCCAATGATGCCACCGGCCCATAATCCTTACCAAACAGTGCACTTTTCGGATGCAATGCTCTGGCTGCTTTACACACAAAATACGGCATTTTTTCTTGTTCACGTATCCATTCAACCAGAAATGGGCTTCGTCGCTAAAAAATAATTTTCCGATGAAAATGTGGACAATGCGCTTTCTTAACCGAACATAAATTTTGATCATAAAATTCAATAGTCCGCAAGCGTTCTTCGTTTGTAAGTCAATTCATGGTTAAATTATAGACCAAACTGAACATGTTTAACAGTAACATGTTACACGAAAACAGCTGAGCTGTAAAAATAGAGTTGCTAAAAAATCACCCTTTACAATCATTGGGCCAAAAGCTAATTGTAGTTTGCAATTATGATTTAATGAAACAGATTCATTTTTTGCAAGTACGTATAACATTTTGTTTAAAAGATTTGTTCGCAGATTTGTTGGCCCATATTTTTCCATATTTTATATTTTATAATAAAATATAAACAAAGTTAATTATTTTGTTGAGTTTTTGATGAGTTGTTGAGTTTTTTTCCATGGTGCAACGAAGTATTTTGAAATATGAAATTTGACTTAAAAAACTCTTGCTACTCGTACAAGCAGCCCTTAAACAAGCGGCAAGAAGTAAAGGTCTCTACTGTACTCAGGTTGATTCTAGTACTGCCTGTGTAAACTCTCATTAATTAATAATTATAATTTAAAATGATATAAAATTAATAAGTGTAACAATTAACAGGAAAAATGTCTTTAAATATGACATTAAGACCAATGTTTTATGGATATAAACAAATTTCACACATTTCATTTCATTTATAATAATCTGGCCCACAATAGGCCTGTCCTACATTCGATGAGATGTCAAGTCGATGCTTCGGAAATCCATTTAAGTAGAAATTAATTAGAATTTTAATTAATTTTAAAGGTTAAGAAGCGTTTAATATACAGATACATATCTGACGTAACAATTTTTCTTATTTATTTATGTACGTACATGTGACATGTTATTTTTATAACATCAAACTCGAATTGGGAACTTCTTTGGCACAGAAATTTGAATTGAATTTTTTACCATTAGTTTCACTCAAATCGAATTTATTAGTAAAGAGCTCACGTTGCTATCACACGCATTAAAACCCAACAACATAAAATAAAAATATACGAAATATATATGTAATATATAAAATATGAATCATTTCTACGCATGTACATATGTATGTACAAGTACGTTTACTGAAATGTTTTTCTATTTATAGCGTCATACATATTTCTAGCATTTAAATTAAAAAAAGCACGCTGAGCGTTACTTAAATATAATAAGAATTTTTGTGCAAAATTTTACTTTCATCCTCAAATCATATCCTTGGCAAATTTGGGATATTCACCTCTGTAATGGCATATTTATTAACAACGGGTCTTCCAGTGCACAGTGGTCCCAAATCAAATTTTGTTTTTTGTTTTAAGATCTCTAACAACATTTTTATAAACTTACAGATTATGGAAAATAGAAAATTGTAAAATGTAAATAAAAATGGGAACTTCCATTAAATACTCGCGTCACAAAAAAAAAAAATACTTTTTAACCCTTCGACTCACACAAGAACCTGGCCAGACCATTTTGCTAAAAGGGGTTTAAACTTCAGGTACCTAAACAGGAAAAAACAAGACAAAAAGCGACTTTCTTTTTGGCAGCTCAGCTGTTTTCGTTACTGTTGAACATGTTCAGTTTGGTCTATAATTTAACCATGAAACGAGTTACAAACGAACAACATTTGCAGATTATTGAATTTTATTATCAAAATTCATGCTCCGTTAAGAAATTTTATCGTCCACTTTTTTATCGGGAAATTTTGTTCAGCGACGAACTTCATTTCTGATTGAATGGATACGTGAACAAGCAAAATCGCCGTATTTGTTGTGAAGAGCGCAGCCAGAAAGATTTCATACCGAAAATGCACTGTTTGGTGCGGATCATGGGCTGGTGGCGCATCAAATCAATCGCAGGGTGAAAGGCATTCGCTAGTCCGCTCCACACTTTGTCCGCATTCTTAACGACATCTTGTCAGTCTCCTGTGCAGCTGCAAAATTTCAGATAAACCCAATCCGCATTAACGCCCTTTTGAAACAGCGTCGGTTGTAGTTGCCTAAAAACATTTTCATTTGCACTCTTGTAATCATCTACTTTCCGATTCTTGACACATGATAAGTACGAGTGTAATTGCAATTATGGTGGTGGCGTGGTGCAGTGGTTAAAATGCTTGCCTACAAAACCCAGGTTCCCCAGGTTCGTTCTCTGGCAGAGGACAAAAATGTTGACATGATTTTTAATGTTTTAAAAATTAAGTCAAAGTCAGGCAGCCGCTACCCTCTGGAAAAAAGTTAGGAACTAAAGATTAGTAAGGTTCCTCACCACTACACCAAATACACAGAGGTCGTTGTTTCTAGGCAACGACAGACAGCAGCCCCATTATTCGTAGACCTGCTACAGCAAACCAATCATCTACTTACCTGGAACAACAATCCATTAACGTAACTGATACAAGGCAAAAATAACAATGCGAAAACAACTGCAACAACTCGTGGAAGATGCTTTGTAGAAACCACATACTCCCCAGAGTAATGGAGAAAAAAATTGCAATTATAATTTCATATGTTTTATTTTCATTAAATGTATTTAAGTATAACAAGAGAAAAAATTTAATTAAATCCAAAGAACTCAACGCAAAAGCAATCAAAAAGCGACTGCAAGCTTCATTAAAAATAAATTTTGACAAGTCAAGACAAATCGATGAGTAAGTTCATTAATGAACTATTTCATTGGTTTGATCGGGGCCAATGCGTTATTCTAAGGATTAACGTACGAAGGCGGTAGCATAAGGATAAGCGGAGTAGCCAGCTGCATAGGGATATGCACCGTAAGTGGCAGCAGCTACGGGAGCTGCATAGCCAGCAGTATAGGGAGCGTAACCCGGGTAAGCTGAATAAGCCAAGGGTGTACCAATGACAGCGGGCTTCGCCATAGTGGAGGCGAAGATGGCGAAGAAACAAACCAGCAACTGGAAAAAAAATAAAATAATTTATATAAAAATTAAATATGATCTTAATGAAAAAATAACAGAGAAAAAACAAATTAAATTAACTATGGAACATTTATATTTTTTTCAGTGGTTTCACTCACTGTACGAGTATTTGTGTTGATATATATTTGGCTACATGTATGTGTGCGTGTGTTCTTATAAATACATATACCCTATATATTTACATACATATACATGTGTATGTAGACCTCTCAGAAGTTTTGAATGGAAAAGCCTGTCGAAGGACCTTCAAATCACTTCGTTGTCGTGTGATTATTAATCGATTCGATGTGTGCAAATTTTGAAATTATTCGTAAAATTTTAAATAAATTTTATTAAAACTTATTGATTAGTACGCGATATATCCTTGTTGGAAGAATCATTATTTTTTTTCAATAATTCCGAAAATGTTTGCTAAATCGTTTTTACAAATTTTTTAATATATTAGAAATTTGGCAAACTTCTGCAAATGCCATATATTTACTCGAAATCCGTTTATTGTATCGATAGATATTGCTTCCGAAAATGTTCGGAATAAAATATATTTATTTTAAATAACTCCGAAAGTTCTCGAATTCAGTTTATTTGTTTTAGCTCCCTTGAATGTTTCGAACAATGTCGTTTTCGAAAAAAAATTTTCGAGGTAGTTTTTTCTGAATAAATTCGAATAATCTTCTCGTATCGGTTTTCATAATTCGATCTTATTTTAAACTTTATCGACTGCTGCACATGTAATCTAGATCGCTTGATTAATTGGAAAAGTGTCGTTATGGAAAGATTTAAAATAAAATCGTTTTCAAAATAACTCCGAAAATTATTCTCTAGTGGATTTTACAGATGTCATTTTTAATTTTTTGCTTAAATTTTGTTTTAAATCGGTTTGATTTGTCGAGAGATGTCATTGTTGAAATTAAAAAAAAGCTATTTTTGTTTTAATAATTCTAAAAATTTCTCGCTAAAATGGTTTCCTAAAATCGGTGAAATTATTGGACCTTTTAGTGGGTTAATCAAACTCAAAGAAATATATATGTTCCTATTGATCCTATAAGAAGCATGGGTTCTCAAAATCCAAGATATGGTTGACAAATTTTTTTTCCGAATAAAAGGGTCTTTAAATTTTTCGGAAAATTCCTCTTATATTGAGATTCTCAACTAGCAGGAAGTTCCAGAGATGGCCTGCAAGGTGAATCATATTTATTTTCTTCATTTATTTCAATAACGACTTTAGAAGAATTTGTAATAAATTTAACAGGCTTTAAATTAAGCTTCATACTGAATATTTTGCTTTAAACAGTTTCAATATCACTCTTTTATATTTTTATTTACTCATTAATTTATTTTATAATTTTTGATTTGCCTATTCCTTGTTTATTTCTGGTTTTTTACTTCAGGAACTTTTAAAATTAAAATAATCTTTAAAAAATGTTTTCAATTTTAAAATACGATTCAAATTAAGTTAATTTTTCCTTAATGTCCTTCGGTTTGTTTTCTTAGAACTTAATAAAATCGATATTTTTTTTCTTTCAACACTTACGAATTTAAACATTTTTCGACTTATTGAGGGAGTTGTTTTGTGGATTCTTAAAGTTTTAGTTAAACTGATGGTGTCCTCCTTAAAGTTTCGTGCTTTTATACAAAATCTCTACTTCAAAAAAAGGAGCTCCACAACTTGTTCTACTCTATTATTATTCTGTATTCTATTCTACTGTACTTAATGTACGAAAACCATCAATTGCTTGAAAAGAATAAAATTAATTTAAATTGTGCTTATTTTTACTTAATAATAATTTCAGGTTAAATTATACATTCCAAACATGTCCTTTCACTTTTTATACTATTTTACTTAAAATATAATAATAATAATAATATTAAGTAAATATGCATTAGCTGAGCATAAGATCTGTTGTTTTTTAGCAAAATTTATTTAAAAAAAAAAATTTATCAATGTTTCCACACCTCTATGAGCGTCTTCAAGATTGGCTTAAAAGTATAATTGGGAATTCGCAAGGTATGCTATTCGTATCACTCTTATTGTCATAAATTTTTTTCAAACGCATTTATTGAAAATAAAAACAAAACAATTAAAAAAAGTTTAGAACATCATGACAATACGACTGATAACATACCTTATGAATCCCCCAAATCCATTAAAACAACTTACTAATATTATAAATATCGAAGTTTGTGTATTTATTATTCAATCATGCCAAAATGGCCAAAAGGATTTGTATGAAAATGCATATGAAATAATTTGTTTTGCCACTAATGGACACTTGCCATAATTCTAATATTTGTAAAACACGCATAGACGGCTGAAGTGAGTAGATCAAATTCGGTATATAGACCAATGCACACAGATTCTCTGTAGGATCAACGTAAAGGATACATGGCTTTTAAGGAAAAGGATATACATATATTTAAGACCTTAATATATATATATATATATATATATATATATATATATATATATATATATATATATATATATATATATATATATATATATATATATATATATATATGAACTAGTATACAATTCCGTCACTGGTGTACTTGGGTGGCTGAAGGCATCTCGCTTGGGGGTGTCACATTACGTATAACAGGCAAGATTAAATTTATAACGTTAAGGAATCCGGTGCTTATACCTCGAAGTTGCCTCCAATCGGAAGGAGCCGGCTAGAAATATTCTTCCATAAATGGTTAAATCCAGTTCACTAATGTTTTTTTTTTCCTCTAAGCGGTGACAGAGTTTAAATGTGTTGTTTCCTCGAATCGAAGTTATTCTCAGGAATTAATGGTTTACAATTTACCCTAAAGAAAGCATTTAGAATACCCATTAATAAACGTGTGTGTGAAGATAAATATAAATTTAAATAGCGGAGACAAATACCAATTTCTTTATCACTGCCCATTTCTCGGTTAACAGAGCGTTAACAGAAATACGGAGTGATAATTGCCCTCTGTGGGGAAATTTTGAGTTGTTGGTGTATTTTTCTACATATAAATGGTGCCCCTAAGGAGCACATAAGATGGTATTTCTGAAATAATTTTGTAACTTCAGAAAAATGTATTTGTATAAACTCATATATGTGAAATATCTCTTGAGAAGATTAGTGGCCCCCAAGGAAAAATTGTGAGTTGTAGGTAAATCCCACTATGTAGAAATAATGCTCCAGATTTACCTCTAAGAAGCACATTAGGTGGTATTTATATTGCTCATTTTGCTATATTACATTACTCATTTATCAGGCTGAATTTGATCGATGACATGGGTTATGTTGGCTATAAGAGCCGCTGGGTTTGGTGGCTTATTCAGATAGATCTGCGACTTAAGGAAAATTCGAGGCCGAATCGCACGATGGCATGGTCATCTCCACGTGAGATGACCATGCCATTAAAGTGATCGTGCAGAATGTCCAGTGTGGCATGACCTGTTGAAACCACATCTCTTTAGTATCCACATCATCCAATTTAGGACAAAACAAGTTAATAATGATGGCCTGGCTAACGTTGATCTAAAACAAATATAGACCGATGATGCCGCCAGCCCAAAACCAGAGCAAGCAGAGCATTTTTGGGCATGCGATGGACACTTTAGGATCTCATGCATATATTAGTATCGTCCCAAATTCGATAATTTTGTATGTTGTACTCGTTATTTTAAAAAATGGGCCAAGGGCGTGGAACCTTGCCTGACCACAATAGGCATTTTGATAAGACTATTTTTTCTAAACTCTTTTTGTAAAAAATGTTCAATCTTTAAAAAAATAATAATAATAAATAAATTTTGGGAAAAAAGTTTTCACACACATAACAGTATATGAAAATTTCAAATGAAAATTTTTCCAACTTTGTCAACATTTTTTAATAATCAACATTATATTGTCAGAATTTTAAAGTGGGGCATAGATTAGTTCAAAAGTAGCGAAAATTTATTTATGTATATGCATGTTGCACTGTAAAACCGGAAATGCCCAACTCAAATTTCTTCGACCTCAATCACAACTAAATTAGAAGGCAATAATAATCCCTCTTATTATGTGTGTAAGTCTACGTATATGCATGTTGCACTGTGAAACTAAAAGTGACCACTTATAATTCTAATTTTTCATTAAATATTTTGAAAATCTTCTCCCAAACCCATTATTTCGGATAGGTAAATTGTCTGTCCGATTTTCGAATAAAAAAATTTCTGAGACCATACAGCAAGAATGCCTTTTTAAAATTTTGAAAATAGTTCACAAATGATAGAGTTACGTTTATACAGACATTAAACAAACAAATAGAGAGAATTGAAAATCTGAAGTCGGTTATGAGTTGGAAATTCAGCCTGGGTCGAAAAATTTTGTAATTCCGTATCAATATAGCCTTATCGAAATTATTTGATATATGTTTTTTTAGGGACCAACGTTCAGAAGAGGACCCCTACTCCTGCAATTTATTATGATAGGACTAGGAAAATAGTTTATGGGAGGGGGATGGACATTCAATTAGATCTTTGAACGCTGAAAATGACAAGAAAAACTTTTGCATGCAGGTTATTCCACATACGAAATGTCCGTTAAAATTACGAATTCTCTGTGTAATGCGTAGTGCGATTCGCTGGCGGTTGGTAAAAGGGAGCGGATCTCGGGAAAAAGGTTCTCTAATCTTATTAGAACACAATCCAATCAATCGATATGTACATATATGGGAAATATTAACTTGCGTAGCAGAGACACAAACCACAGTCTCTAACATTGATCATCATTCTGTTAACAGAGCACTGTTAACCACTTAAATGTCATAGTAAATTTATTTCAATTTCAAAAATCTAGGAATTTTTGACCAGAGCCGTATCAAACAACATATAAAAAATGATTACTCCAAAATATACATGAAGGTAAAATAAAAGAGCATGAGAATAGAGTTTAAAACAACACAAAAAATAATAATAAAAACATCGCTAAAATAAGAACCCACTATGGAAAAATAGTATAAGTATATACCCCTCCTTGGGAATGATGATGCTGATTAAATATGTTTTTATTGTTAAGATAAAGACGGAATATAAGGTCTATATGCCTCTATTATACTCCTGTTTAATTCAGCTCATAGTTAGATTTTCCAGTAGGACGTTGAGGCAATGAACTGAGGTATTTTTCTTTTCCTAGTTAATGAATTTCTGATGCCACTTTCGTACCTGTGCAACATATCCGTGCTACTAATATTATTTTATTTTAATTGGAAAGGCCATTTGTATTTTTACGTATAACAATTAAATACATATACATATACAAAACATATCACAGAAATAAGAACAATAATATCATCACAAATTAACAATAATTCTTTTTATACTCGTAACAATAACAATCACAATATTATTACCGACTGTTTTTTTTTTTTTTTTTTTTTTTTTTTAATAAATTTGTACACTGACTCTCACAGTCACCAC
Organism: Germaria angustata; assembly: GCA_963681545.1. Lineage (NCBI taxonomy): Eukaryota > Metazoa > Arthropoda > Insecta > Diptera > Tachinidae > Germaria > Germaria angustata. The sequence continues at coordinate 9,778,131 of OY813000.1, forward strand.
GATGCGGTCTGCATATTAATGGATAAATTTTACAAACAAAACGGCTAAAAAGCAAACCAGGGTTAGAGACTTAAGGAAATGAATCTGATTAAACTAAATTTGGAGAGTTTGGGAGCCACTGCCTTTTAGCTAGTATGTTTCTTTAAAAGGTATTTCATATTTTTTCCAAAACAGGAAAATTGTTTTGGAACTTTTTTCCGGAACTTGTCACATTTTTGATTGTAGGTCATTCATTTTAAAAATAAAAGCTGAGAGGTTTCAACATTTTTAAGCAAGTGTGACTTCCTCAAGTTAATGGCCACTGAACTTTAGGAACAACTATAAATCAAATTGCTATTTCTGCTTAGAAAAAAGATGAAGAGAAAAATTAATGGATGTATACTCGTACACTGGAAAAAATATGGCTCGTATATTTGAAATGTTGATTCCGGTGGTGCTCTTTTTGCTAAGAAAAGGTGTAAAATTGTTTGCCCTCTTAAAGAAAAAAATTTTTTAACTAAATGCAAGCTTACTGGGAAAAAGCACTTAGAAATTGATCAACAAAATTTGCATAATTCTCGTATTTTTCCAGACAGGAAAAGCTACAATAAATTAAAATTATGCGCCGTGTTATTTTTTATTGCGTGGGACGCCTACACTTGATTTTTTTTTTAATTTGAGTAAAATCTTGTATAAAAAAGCTTAAAAAAAACACTTGAAGTGTTGATAACTGCAAAAAATATATATAAGTGGTAGGATGTCTTTCAAGAACGCCCAGAAGTTGTTAAAGACGACTCCTGCTCTCGCCACCCCATAACATCAACAACTGACAGGACCTCTGAAGAAGTGCATAAAATGGTAGTGGGGAATTTACTGATAAAGTACATTCTCGTTTGGCTCGCGTCATGGGAAAGTTTATTCGGAAACTGCTTAATTTTGACCAAAAAGAACACATAAACGACACAAACGTGAGCCACTAGCAATGGGAAAATGATTATCCTGATTTATTCAAAATAATCATAACTGGTGACGAATCATGAATATGCTGTAATAATATCCAAGTCCAACTCCAATCGTCTAAATGGAATATCCCAGTAGGGCCAACATCGAAAAAGCCCCACAATTTCAATCAAATGTCAAGGTTATGCTTAATGTTTTCTTCAATTACCGTGGCGCAGTGCATTAAAAAATTCTTGCCGCAAAGTGTTACTGTCGCTAAATAGTGTTACCTGGAACTTATTGGCGAGAAACAATATGTGAAAGAATTCAGACAGTGGTATCAAAGCAATTCTTAGGTTTTGTATCACGATCACTAAGCGTTTCTAGCCAGTGATTTTTTGGGCAGGAATACCACCACAATCGTGTTCTAGCCATCATTTTCAGCGGACTTGGGCAAATTTAAAGATGCCGAGGAAAGAGTAAAGTTTTCTCACGATCCAGTAAATAATGAAAGCATTGCTGAAGAGGCCATAGCAAAAAATGCTTATCAAAATCACTTCTACCCGTAGATAAAGCGTCCGAGAGGGATTTTACTTTGAAGGGGACAACATGAAAATTATGTGCGTGAAGATAAATTTAAATTTAACCAGGAAAGACAAAATGCATATTTCTGCAACGCGGATGACGCATTTAACGAGTCCTGTTAGAAAATTAACAGAAATACCAAATTGGTCTAGGCTCATTTAGAAAGCGAAATGTAGCAACTAGGTTCGGTTTCAAAATAATTACCAAACGTAAAATTATGCTCCAAGAGTTCCTTAATAACATTAAAATTATTCAGAAAGAGTAAATATATGTTAAAATAACAATAAAATTCGTTTAAAAAAAATTTAAATTTCTTGAAAGGATCTTTGGGATATTTGAAATTATCTTGGAAGCTTAAAAATGCAGTTTAAAAGGTGTTAATTTTTAATTTTTTTTTTATTTTTTTTATTAGTGTACAAAATTATATATAATTTTAATAACGGCTCCAAAGCTTTTAAGGCATTATAGGAGCGAAGTGGCCATATTGGAAGAACGGAAAGGGTCTAGTAATACACACTGTAAATAAATGGTGGTGGTGTAGTACACCTCTCGATTTTTAAAATATGGCCACTAATGTTCTTAATAAATTTACAAAAAAACGTTTTGTTCAAAACCGCACTTATGAAGCTTCCAGAATTATTCCAAGAATTATTTTCTTAAATTTTGAGTTAAAACTATATATTACTTTCACATAAGAAAAAATAAACATTTTCTTTGCAAAAAAAGAAGAAAAAACCAAAACTCTACTTTTACTATGTTATAGTTACATTACATTTCAGTTAAAGGCAATAAAAAATAGTTTCGCAATGAAAGATGACGATAAATGCCCAAAAGTTTTTAAATTTTCAAACTATTTCCCAGAAAATATCAGTGTTAGTTGCATTTCGTTTCAGCTGCACGAAACTTTTGCTAAAGCAATTTTTTATCGAAATCTCCTTTTAAGTGCACTTTGTATATCTGCACATATATTTTTGCATTACTGACAGTTTCATGTGTATATTTTCTTAAAAAATTAAAATTTAAAATTCACTTACACGTATTAGCAACACGTGGTGCTACTTTTTTTGCCGTTTGTGAAACACAGAAATCAAAACTATTCCTCCTTAAGGTTTCTAAAATGTATTCTTTGTTGTGGTTGTAGCTGTTCATGTGGCGACAATGAACAAAAAGTTTTTCAAAATCTTATTGTTTAAATGATTACCTGGGGGAGAACGGCCCAAATAATGAACTTTAATATTAAGACTTTATCCTTTAACCCTTCCCATGTACATACGTACAGATATATGGTGACTTTCTTACAATAAATTTTAGCTGCCCTTTTAAGGATAAGTGCATTTCAGATAACAGAATTTATAAAAGAATTTATCTGCACAAGAAACTGCGCCAGATTTAATTGTGCAGGTCAAAATTGCTGTCTTCATATTATTCATATAATTTCGCATAGAATAATAACAATTGCGCTTTTTCGAGCGAAGGAAGCAAAAGTTAATGAAACATTTATTTGTGACATTAACTTTCTAAATATTCTTTCATGATTGCCCGTAGTGGTCCATCAGTGGGCTCCAATTTTAGCATACCTTTTCCAGCACGTCGGCCGGTATCTCACCAATCGCAGCTGTAGTGTTGCCTTCTAGGGCTAGAATTGCGGCTGGTTTGTCCCTGAACACGAAAGACATCAAACATACCCACAAAAATAGTCTAGTAGGGTTAAATCGCCAATGGACTGCTGTAAAACGTGAGATTAATTGCTCACCAAACTCGCCTCTCAAATGGTTCATGGTATCGCGTGCGGTGCGGCATGCGGCATCGTCTTGGTGAAATCACATGTCAAATAAGTCCAATTCTTCCATTTTGTGCAAAAAAAAAATTGGTAATTATTGCACGGTGCACTTTCAGGGTGTATTCGCAGCTCTTGAACTGCTTTTGGCTGCACTTCACACCAAATTCGGCATTGAGCCAAAAGTGGGCTTCGTCGCTAAAGACAGTTTTTCGATAAAAAAATCGATCTTCATTCGTCTTTCCCAAGGTCCATTTACCATACAAAAGTCGTTGTGGTACGTCACCTGGCTTCAGCTCTTGCAGCTGCTGTATTTTGTACGGTTTCATGCCGAGGCCCTTACATAAAATCCTCCAATAGCACAAGTCCAATTGTTAACAACGGCGACGAATTAACATATCACCATCTTGATAGTGGCCGATGCGGCACCAATATTCTCCTCGGTATGCACTCTTTGCATACGGGTCGGTCGATCAGTGTCCAATAAATTGAAACTGGTAAGAAATTTCATCACAACAGCTGGAGAGCCTCTTTGGTGAATCGATTATGACGACTCATAATGAGTTTTGATAATAAAATTTAATGATTTGAAAGCTTTGTTCTATTGTTGGTCTGAAATGACAAACTTTGCTGATCATTTTTGTCATTGCCACACGCCACGAATCTTTTTACACTGGAAAAATAGCAAATATATCCCCCGATATTTATTTTAATTTCATTGTTAATTGTTGTCTTTTTTTAAGTTCGAAATTTTAAAATTTAACACAAAAGAAAAGCTTACAACAGAATGTTTACAACTGTCATAGTAGTATTTTCTTCAACTTAACAATTTCCAAAGCCCTTCCTGCTGGTACTTATTAAACTTTTAGGTTTTCAAAAATAATTTATCATATTGTTAACAATCACTCAAAAAAGTTTGGCGAACACTGTCCCTAGTACTAAAAAATTCCACGCATATACAACAAATGAAAAAAAATTAATTAATTTACTTTATTTTACTTGATTATTGTTTTTATATTAATTTTTACACGACACAAACACAATAAATGAATGCAACAGAGTCCAGTGCCTGACATTATGTGACTTTGAATATAAAATGGGTACTAACAAAAGTAATAATCGTTCATATGTGTTAATACGAGTATGTAAAAAAATTATGTATTGTATTTTATTTCTGCTGTTGTATATCGTTATGAAAAATAACCTTAAAAAGTTTAAAAAATATAAAATCCACTTCTACTTGAAATTCTAATTCAATTCTCATTTAAACGCTTTTCGCAGCACCCACGAAGCAACAAGAATAAACGCTGAACGCTTGAAAAATCTAACACAATAAAGTGTCTCATTCAATTGACGCGTAACAGTTAAAAATTAAAAAGTGAAAATTTTAAATTGAACCCACAACGACAACAAGACGAAGAAAAAGAGAATGTTTAAATTTGTAAGTTTAAAACGTCCTATTTGTGACATTTCAAATTTAGACGAGTCTAATTTATATAACGAACAACAACATCATCAAATACAATCCCCATCTACTACTCTACTATTGAATAAACCTCCCATTGTTATAATACCCAAAACTACTCCTCCTCAAAAAACTTTGGCCAAAAATCCTACTCCCACAAAAATTACAGATTGTAGTCGTGATTGTTGTTGTGTGTGTGATTATGCAACAGCAGGTATTAGCCAGACCGGGAGACTTTACCGATGCTGCGGAGACGGTAGATGTACCACCAGAACATCGTGCTGCCCCTCCGGCACCGCCACAAGCACACCCTGTGCAGCCGCCATATCAGCCCAGAGGCATATTTCCAGTTGCTGCTGTACCAGGTGGCCCGCAATACCCCCTATTCTTTACAACTCAAAACGGTTTTGTACCCTTCGGCAACATTTACAGTGCCTACCAGCCTCAACCAATACCGCCACAGGCCGTTGTGCAAAGACCTGCACTCTTCTTGCCTCAAGACCAGCCAATAGCATCGCCAATTGTCACTGCTACCTTATAAAATAATTAATCCATGTGACTTTATTGTTTATCTCATTTTAACTTTGAATAATTTTATATTTATTTTTATTATTAATATTTTTATTAATCAAAAAAATGCGCTTGTTGTTTTTAAAAACGTGTGTTGCATGTAATTTTAAGGCGCTAAAACGCGTTTAGTTTTTGTCTTCGTAATTTTAAAATAATACTTTGAAATATTTTTTAATTTTTTTTATGCATTTCAATGCATCGTATTAATGACTTCCTCATTCCGCATTGACGCTTTCTAATTTTCTAATTAAACTTCTATTTTTGTTTTGAAATTTATATTTATATTTCCAAAGGCCTTATAAATAAAATAATTTACTCTAATTATAAAGTAACACGGGCGTGTATTTTTTTTTCTTTTTTATTTAAATTATTTTTAATCTATTAAGAGAATTTTAAAATAATTTTTTCAATACATTTAACTAAAAAACATTATTTCATAAACGAGCTTTAGGTCCTTTTATACAAAAAAAAAAAAATTTATTTATTTCAATATTCTTCAGGAAGAAGACGCCCAAAGGGGCGTCGAAATATTGAAATAAAATAATGCTTTTTATTAAAGGACCTAAAGCTCGTTTATGAAAGAAGGTAAAAAATGGTGTTAATTAATTAAAAAAATTATTATTAAAATGTAATATTGCAAAGAATTTTTAAAGAATTCATAAAGGAAATTGCGGGGAGTAACGTAGAGTAGATGTAGTGGTCCTTTGACAGATATTTTATTTTACATTTAATCCTGCCATATGTTCTCCATGATTTAATTTTAAAATATCACATTTTACTTTCAATTTATGGCGTTTTCTTATAAATTTGCCACATTTCACTCATGAAAACATTTATAAATCGCTCTAATTCAAAAAGAATAATTAAAAAAAATTAAAGTTTTCACACTTTTTTAGAAAAAAGATTATGCCATCAATTCGGGCATAAATTTTATTTAAAAGAAACATTTCTCTGGTGTATTTTCAAAGCTCAGCTTTTGGTTTTTTATGGGTGAGTGTAACATTATACACCTTGAAATGTATAAGCCAAGACACAAACTTTTTTTTTAGACCTCTGTTAACACGATAACATACGTGAAGATCTGTAAAATGAAAGAAACTTGGCTATCGCTTTCAACTTAGACATTTTGGGCTTGAAATACGCTCTTTGCTAGTACTCAAAATGGTCCAAATCGGTATTTTATGTGGCCTTACCTCATTTTATGTTTAGGTTAGGTTAGGTTAGGTTGATTAGAGGGGTGTGATAGCCCATGTCATACGACATACACTTAAGCCAGTGAAGGCTTGTTGTGCGCTCCCTTTAATTATCAAACATAACTGGCAGAGTTCTCCGGCAGGATTCGAACATGGGACCTTCGCACTACGAGTCTAGTACACTACCTACTAGTCTACGAAGGTCAGTTTTTTATGTTTCATATAAACATATGTTTCATATATACATACATATATACATATGTATATTATTGTTATTATATATATTGTTTTTGGAGGAGTCAACGTGAGGAAACAAATGCAAAAAGTTTGAGTGGGTTTGTGTCTAGGATTGTGTGATTTGAAATTTAACTTCACACATAAATAGACATTTATTTACAACTTATTTATATTATTTATTAATGTCACACATACGAGTGACATTTTGTTGATGCGAACCAACCCATCAAAGGACTCCAATCGGATTTGTTATTTAAAAGCATTCAAACTCTTATGGTTATACAAAAACTTTCAAATACAATATGAGAATTCTATCATATGTGAATAATAGAAAGTATATAAATAAAGTAGCTTTACAATTTTGTAATTTAACAACATGACAAACTTTTTAATGACGGATTACCTAAGGAAGCTCATATAAAAATAGTTCAGTACGAAAAGTTTTGTACCTCAATTGGAGAATAAAATTTAAATTTATATTCCAAATATCTAATACAGTACTTTCCGTTTGTCGTTAGGCGAAAAATGCTATTATTCAGTACTGCCTTGGCTGTATCAAAGGTTCACTTATCTGATACACTTATCTGCCTCAAGTTTAATGAAAGGCAAAAGTACAAGCAATGATTTTTAAATACTTATAAAATTCAGTTCATGTAGATTTCTTTAATTATTATAGTGTGTAATTTTGAATTAATTTTGTAGTTTATTGCAACAAAAAAACAACAACAATAGCAAAATATCAAAATTTTCGATAATTAATAGTTAAAATAAATTCAGAGTTGGTAACCTGAAATAACAAGGACACGTGAAACTTACATATATGCCGGTATTATGAATACATGTGCATTTAAAAAAAGTTTACTTTGAACTAAGAAATGATTGACATGTTTGTGTAAATACAAGAACTAAATTCTTTATTGATTTTGTGGAATTCTTTCAACACACAAACAGTGTTGCCAAAGTTTTTTAGGCTTTTGTGTTGTCGGTTCTCAATTGCGGAGCGGTTTCACATTTTTTTTTAAAGATATGACAGTCAGTTACTTCATTTGCTATAGATTCGACCACAGTTTTTATAATTTAATATATTTCTAAGAAATTTATTAATTAAAACAAATGTGGACCTGCTGTCGACATTTAATTTTCATATTTAGTATTGTTAATATATTTCTACTTAGAAAGTAATTTTGAAATCTGTATACTTACATACGTATGTATTAAATACTAGAGTTTATAATTTAGGTATGTACTCGTATATGGCGACAATGCATGAAAAATAAATTCTGCCATCTTTGATTTCCTTGGTTTTGGCATCATGCATACAAAAAATATAAATAAAAAAGTACAAAATCTCTTTTTTCTACTGCAGCAGAGGCAACAGAAAACATGATTTCATTTATATACACATTTCTTACATTTTGTAAAGCAGCTAAATGCAACATGTTCTATGAATAATTCATTAAAAAAATGTGTTGTTATCCGCATGGTGTAAATAAGCGGAAGCTATTTAAGCACAAAATTATCTCAGATTTTCTTACGAAAGGAAGTGTGCTTGCTTTATGCAGTTAAGTGAAAAAGTTAGGTAACTGAAATGCAGCTAAATGCAAAGCTCTGTATATAATTATTTTCTTCGTTAAATACTATAATGAAGAATTATAGTATTTTGCTATTATCAACCTAAAATAGATAATATGTAATATCACATTACATTGTGAACATCAGTGAAATACATTAAAACGGAAAAGTTTTAATAAAAAAAGATAAATACTCTGTACAATTAACTGCAAAAGGTAGGTAAGTGAAAATCGATGTATATAATGTGTTTTGCTACCGTCTATTTAAAACAATATTTTCCTATAGTTTTTCCATTATTTAAATTCAATATTTTGTATGAATAACGTATATAAAATATTTGATCTTATCTGCATTGTGCACATAAGTGTAAAGAAAGAAAAATTTATCATAAATTTACCAAAACTAACAGTTTCTTATGCTCTGTAGTGTTAAATGCAATATGCAGTTAACTGAAATGCAGCCAAACGAAACGTTAGTTAAAATACTATCTATTAAAAACTATTTGCCATATAAAATAACTCTTTAGCTTTCAACCCATACTCTTCAACCCTAAAAGCTTTTTTTCCACAGAAAGCTTGCCGAAAAATAAGCTCTTTTTAAAATTTGAATTTAAAGAAGTGCTTCAATTTCGTGAGGTGTATGTATACATTTATATATTTTATCTTAAACTTTTAATTATTAACAAATCATTCACAAACAAAATAGTATTTCTTCAACAAAACACATAAAAGCCTTAAAAAACAAAGCTTTTTTCCAAAGTCCTTCCCTAAATGCCAAATTAAACATCAAAAGTCCAGTCATCAATGCAACCTAGTCCTTGATTATTTAGAAAACAGTGGTGTAGGGTGCGGCAGCATAAGGATAGTACGAGGCATAAGGAGCAGTATAAGCGGCAGCTACAGGAGCGCTGTATGCGGCAGCAACGGGAGCAGTGTAGGCAGCAGCAACAGGGGCGGTGTAGGCCGCAGCAACGGGAGCAGTGTAGGCAGCAGCAACGGGAGCAGTGTAGGCAGCAGCTACTACAGGGGCGGTAGCGACTCCATTATAATTGCGGGCAACATATTGAGAACTAGTGGCGGTAACAACACCAGCGGGAGCAGCGGCCACAACAGGGGCAGCGGCGAAAACAGCTGGCTTAGCATAAGCGGAGCATACCAAGGCGATTAAGGCAATGAAGACGGACTAAAAATAAAAGAAAAAGGATTTAAATTTTTATATTTTTTTTTTTTTCAATAAAAAAATAATAAAAATATATAAATAAGTAAATTTGTTAAATTTTAAAATCTGATCCTACCGTTTTGAACATTCTGGCTGGTTTTTATTTTGTTTACTTGTTGTCAGTTAACTATACTGAATACACTCTTCTAGCCAGGCTTTTATAGTCAAATTATTCGAACACTTTTGCTAATAAATAGAATAAATTTATTTATTTGTTTTTTTTTATGGAAAAAAATACTTGAAGATGTCCGCCAAAATAAAAATATGTATGTATATTTAAAATTTTTGCACACAAGTTTAGGCATTCAGACCTGCATGTGTTCAAATTTTTTGTGAGTTCTACAAACCCTATTTTCGTGTTTTTGCTTTAAATTCACGCACACTTAGACAAGTGCTTGGCAATTTTTAATGTCTACGTAATAAAATAAATTTTTGAATGGTCTTGAGACAATTGGAAGACCACTTTCATTGCCAACTTTTTAATACAATTCAAAAGCAACAATAACAACTGCACCTGCCTGACATTAAATATTTTAAAGCATTTTATGCGAAATGTTGTGTTGCTACGCGTACATGATCGGTAGGTGCAACAAGTCTCTTTGCCTTACAGTGGGGCAATTTCCCAAAGCCTTGAGTGAATGAAAGTAAAATTCTTACAAAGACTGTGAAGAAGCATTTGAGTCAAAAAATTGACGAATGTTTTATCAGAGCTTTTAGGAGAGTGGAAGTGGCGTTTCCCCCTTTTTTTGTCTATGAAAGGGCAACAAATTTAACAAATGGCATATGAAACTTATTAAAAATAACATAGATTCATTTTGATTTTGAATTAACATTTATTTTGTAAAGAGATATTTTATCCCATGCATATTGTACGATTAAAATGGGACGAAACTCAACGTTACCGTTGGGATCCTAAACTATAAATTTTTACCTTTTTGATCATTTTTATCTAGTTCGTAAACATTTTCGCCCCTTTTCGAAAAGTCTCACTTACTATGGGATTTCGTTCTATTTATATTGAAATTTATGTACACATGCCTCATGGCATCGATCCCACTAAATTTTTTTTTTTTAATTAAAGCTCTAAAGACATAGGCGACAGCAGACAGCAAGCAGCAATATGTCAACAATAAAATCCATATATTTAAATGAAAACGATTATTTTAATGGTAGCACAGCAGCACGACTGCACAGCAGCATTTGCTGCTGCTGCCAACTTGCGAAAGTTTACCTTGAATTGTACATCAATCATTTTGATATGGCAAATGCTTATCTAATATCCTTAAAATATCTGGAAAAGGAAAGAAAAGATTAATAAAAGAAACATAAACATTTTCTATGTGATGCCAGAACTAAAAAAATGTAATCTATGGCTTTTCTTACATTATGTTTTGCTCCAAAATTGTATTAATAATAAATGTTTTATAAAAATTTCTTTATAGTTTTAATCTTCTTAAAATTTAGTTCTTTTCTTCACCGTTGAAAGGGCAGAAAGTGTTACACAAAATTTTTAAAAAGAAATTATCATCAGACAACTTTTGAAATTATATTTTTTAAGTTTTTAAAGAACAAAATATACATTTCTTCTGGAAAACGTTAACGTCAGACAGCATGGGGCAAGGCTTGTTTTGATTTTCTTCCGCTTAAAACTTTGTTTATAATAATTTTCGGCAACAAAAGTATTTTATATGGGTTGCTACATGCAGCCACTCACGAATCATTCGTTGATAAACATATATGATTGCATATGAATTTAAATTGAAATCTCACTTAAACGCAACTTTTTCACCCGAACTTCATTTATAAAAATGTCCTGAATATATATTCACGTGTATACCTTACAGAGTTTTTGTATTTTGGGACTGGATTGGCAAAAGGCTCCCTGGTTGCTGCTGATATTATGGAGTTTATTGCCTACTATAGAGTGTCTTAATAATAAATTAACTTCATTTATTTGAATGTTTTAAAACAATAAAACCAACTGAAAATAAAGCAGAATAAGTAAAAGGTATTTTAATATTATTTTTGCTTTAGTATAGTTTGTTAAATATTTAATTTTGCCCACGTACTTCACTGGTTGGCAGTCATGAATCATTTAAATTTTGTGATTTATATTAAATCGCTTATTTCACAAAGAACTAAATATAAAATTTTTCTAAATTAATTGGTTTGTTTTTTAGAAAAAGTCAAATAACAGTTTGCAAATTTTTTTATTTTTTTTAATAACAGTACAAGTTGGCGCAAAAGTAATCTCATAATGTAAATTGGCTACCGTTTTTTCAGTTGCCGCCAACCGTCAATGTATTTTGATATTTATTATGAAGATGCATAGAGAATTAGTTGTTGTTATTGTTACTGCTTATTTAATAAGTTTTCAGTCTATCGTTTTAAGGCAGCGCAAATTTCGTCGTCGTGTGCCATATACTCCAGCAATTAAGCATATGGCTGAGTGACCTCCCAAGAAATTACGGCCTTGTCTTGTTCGTTCCACCGAGACCGTAACCGTACAGATGCTAAACGAGTTTCTTTTTTGCCACAAGTTACTGCATTGGGTCTAGACCATTTTTGATTTCAATGAGATGAAACAACCGTTCACACGGCAACGATGGAGATTTTGAGACACCGATTTATAGGTCAAGTGATTTGACGTGTTGGAGATTTAAACTAGCCGTCCATATCCAGAAATCTAACACCACCAGACGTCTTCCTTTGGGGCGTTTAGCACAACAAATCAGGAAAGTCTTATAAATCTGAGAAGGTAACACTGGAGATGAAATCGTCAATTCGGAGGCATGTGTTTTGCGAGCAACTACCCTGCTAAGTAAATTTAAATTTCCATCTACACACATTAGATAAAGTCTTCTCCATACTGAGACGTTCGGAAACCTTAGTATTATAAGTCACGTTTCCATATCTAAATTCTTTGTATTTGTATACTTTTTGTCAAATTTGCGACTAGTGTTGACTGATTAACAGTGCTCTGATAATTGCAATATTGATTCTGCTAAAAATTATGGTTTGTGTCCCTGCTAGATGCTCTCTATTATTAATGACAAATTAGACGAGCAATTGTGTATGTGCGTGGAACTACCTGCATATGCAATTTTCCAGCACTCTAGGCAATCGCGTTCTTTAGGAACTGTACTGTGAAGGAAAATTTTCCACTGTCTGATTTAATAGACTTTGTAAATTCGTAGGAGTACGTCTGTTGCAATAAGTCTCATTTGAGTATCACAATGGGCCTTATAGTCTGAGTATATACACCCGTGAATTTCCTTTTTGCGGTCTGCGCTGGCAACCTAACCCAGGCTCATTCCATTTACAATTCTGTGTAGTACTAAAGAACTGTCAGAGTTATTAAATCTATCGCATAATCACTGGTGCCAATTAAAATATATTATTTGAACATGCAACTTTCAAATCATAACAAATTATGTACCACAATTATATTACAGTAGTATGTTGGTATATTATGTTGTCTGCTCATTAAAAAGAGTTCTAACGAAATGTTGCCATTATATAAAACACAAATAGATATAAAACTTGTCTCAATATGTAACCAAAAGCACACATAACTGCTCGTAATATACAGAGATGTTGTTTTAAAGAGATTTAAAATAATAAATAAAGTTACTCATGTCAGTATTATTCAAACAATTATCCTGGTATCAAAAATCGGAAGAGCTGAAAAATGTCTTTTTTATATTTTAGTTAATGGCGAATTGTAGTTGTAATTGTGTTTTAATAGCAGGAAGTTTTGTCGACTCTTTGTTTGGATTTCTTAACATTTATTAGTTATAAATCTGTCTTGCCATAATTGTTACATTTTATTTTTAGCCAGTCTTGCTCTGTCTTTTTCGATTTAGCTCTTTTAAAACAATTTTGATATTAACTTTAATTATTTAATTTTCCTATTGTGTGTTTTCCTCGCTGGTTATTTTACTGCAAAGTTGAGGCAAAAATTTTATATATTCACATAAAAAAGTCACTAACTAACTTGGCCAAAAGGATATATAAATAGTGTTGTACGTAATGTAACAGAGATGGTGAAATAAAAGGCAGATTTGTTTATTTTTCTCTTGTTTGGAGATAAATTCGAATTGTATTAGCACAGCCACAAACCATATATTTTAGCCCAGCTCATACTCGTATCGTAGTTAACGGAGCATACCCTAGTTAACAGCAGTTGTATAGTCCTAAATATGACAATACTGAACGCATAGCCGGTGTAATTTAGGAAATTGAAAAACAATTTTGTTTGACTTAATTTCATGAGGATCGTCTTAAGAACACCTGGTACCACTCTTTCAATGTAGTGTAGTATGTCATGGGCATTTTCATATTTGACCGAAATATTCAATAGTTCTTGATATTTTTCAATAGTCTTGATATTTTTTTCAGAAAAAAAGATGCCAAAATTCTAATATTTTCCAAACTAACAAGCTTTTGACAAAAGCTTCTACTAGAAGGGATCCGTAAATACACATGCTTGTATTGATGATTTCAAAACTTATGGCTGAATTTTATTGGAACAATTTTTTTTATATTCAGGCACGTCTTTTTGCTCCCCATTCGGCCCTTTTTTCTCTATAAAAAGGTAAAAAAATTTTCTTAGACACGAAAACACTATTAGTTACAAATATTCTTTCTTGAGACATCAATTTCCAGGTCGAGTGATCCTCTAATTTAGAGATCGGAACTGAGCTTCCATATCGCCAGATATAACACCACCAGACTTCTTCCTTTAGGGCTTTTTAAAATCTCGCCTTTACCACAACAATTTTTGGAATCTAAAATTGAAGAAAAATCTCCAAATGACAGAAAACGAGCGGAATTATGCATGAACTCGCGAGGTGGCCCTTTGAGCGATATAATTTTCCCCCAACTAATGTCGTAAATTTTGCGTTTTTAAATAAACTTTTTATGGAAACAGAGTTTTTTTTTATCACTGACAACAAAATGGCGATCAGTTGAAATTATGACAAAAGAATCTTCAAATAAATTTCTATACTACAACTGAATACTCCTCTTGCGTGAAACTTTATTGTTTTCGGACAAAATTTTTTCCTTGCTGTAATAATGATTTATTGATTTTCGAATATTTTATGCTATTTTTTTAACCATATCTGTATATTTATTTAAAATTAATTACTTAAACATAAACACACATTCAAACTTATTACATTTTCAATTACCAACCTGGTTTTTTCCGTGGCGCAAAAAAAAGGAAAAACGAAATACAAGTGGCCACCACTTTGCAATATTTAAACACCCCAATTACTAATTAATCCAAAGTTAATGATGATAAAATTATAATTATGTATGTCTACATTAATCGTGATTATTTATGATGAAATTCGTTGGTCGGAGCCAGACAAGAAAGATGAAGAAGATGAAAAAACACATCGTAAAGGGAAAAAAAAATTTTAAAACCGAATCTACTGCTCCACATGTGTGTTGACGGTTGCATTCGAATGAAATATAATGGCACCACCATGACGTTGAAAGTGTTTCGCTCGCTGGGTGCGCCAATAGTGGACGGCCGATATGAGACATACGCTGCACAAGAGAAAAATGAAGCAAGACAGGGCAATGGACATGGCTAGCAGGTACTTTTGCATATGTTCGGCATGCACGGCCATAGTGTCTAAGGATTTCTGAAGGATGTTTTGGAAATTTTTCGATGATTCCAAATCGTGTTCTGCCTGGCTTAGCTCATCTTCTACATGACTGACGCATGTGACGTCACGTATGTGGGTTGTCTCCTTGGAGCTGTCGTCATGTTCTATGTGCAGCAAAGTGTAATCACTCAGCTGAGGCTTGATCAGAAGCCAGTGCAGGTAGGAGCAATTGAAGCGATTAAGTGATATGCCCAATTCGATGAGTTGGGGAAAAGCCTTGGCAAATGTGTATTTGCCTTGAACCTCGGTTAGATTGTTGGCATCTATAAAGAACGATCTTATGTTGCCATTGGCCGGCACGAAGATGTCCAGATTCAACTCGGTCAAATTGTTATAGGACAAATCCAAATTGTCCAGCATAATCAGTTTGGCAAACATGCCGAATGTGAGCTTCCTTATGCCGGTGGCCTTCAGATTTAAAATTGTCAAATGTTGGAGGTCTTGGAAGGTGCTAATGTTGGGTGTGCCCACTGGATTAAAGGATAAATCCAGCTCGGTTAAATGTGTGAGCAGAGTGATATTTGTTATGTCACTCAAATTATTTTTGCGCATTAATAGAACGTTGACATTTTGTCCATTGAATACTTGAACGTTTGAAATGGAATTATTGATGGCCGTCAAAAAGTTGGTGCCATTCACCACCAGCGAAGTCAATTTGTTGGAATCCAAATCTAGTTTTTTGGTTATGGTTTTATTGCATAAGCTAAACTCCGTCAACTGATTGCGGGCCAATATTAAAACCTCCGGCCCATAGGAATGTTGAAATATTTGCCCATCAAACGATTTCAGCCGATTGTTAGCCAAATTCAAATCCCGAATGTGCCTCAAATGGTAGAACACTTCCGGTTTAATAAATTCCAACTGATTGTTATCCAAGTAGACGGCATCCATGTAAGTGTTTTCCAAAAATAAATCTTCCGGTATAAAAGTCAATTGATTATTGGACAAAATCACTTTGTTCATGTTGGTCAAGCCGCGAAAGGCCAATGAACCCAGAGTCTGCAGTTTATTGTAGCTCAAGTCCAGACGCATGAGATTGTGTGCGCCCACAAATACCGACGTATTTATTTTCTCTATATGATTGTGACTTAAGTTTAACGTTGTCAGTGAACTGGCCGAGGTGAAAGTGTTACGCGAAATGTCCTCGATTTCAGTATTCGAAACATCTAACGTTTTCAAACTACTAAACACATCAAACAGTTTGGCCGGTATATCCAACAATATGGAATTGTAAAATTTCATAAAATTCGTATGATTCGCTTTCACGTACGGGGGTATTTTAACATTTTGCGAGTGCGTCACTTGGAACCCCGACACCGTACAGAATTTCTCTATGCCACCGATATTTGTACTATATTCATCGCACTTGAGAACAATATCCTCCGCGGCACTCATCAATATTATACACACAATAAAGGCATAACATTTTGTTAATAAATTTAATGTTTTCATTTTATTTTTAAATTTAATTTTATCCAAACGTGTCCGTTTCTAGTATGAAACTAAATGCATTGACCATTAATTCTTAAGGAAATCGTTTGTTTTAATTCTTTATTTAAGTATTTTATCTCTTAAGTTACATTATGCCTATTGTTTGCTTAAAATATTCGTTTTTATTTATTTAATTCTTTCTACAATTCAACTGCTGATAAGAATTGTATGGAACTTTATGTTCAAGTTTTTGCAACACTCTTTCATAAGTTCCCTTAGGCTTTTGTTACACTTTTGAAATGTTGAAATAGAGTAATAATAAAAATTCTTTGCTTACGCTTGCTAGACTTCTCATTTAGTTCAAGTCGTGTCTAGTACAAAAATATTTTTCAAGGAGTATGATTTTTATTATAAAATAAAATGTTTTTATTACTACTTCTCCGAGCAGACGTTTAAGTTATTAGTGGGAGCAATGAATTAATAAAAACAAAAATATAAATATTAATAAAAAAGAATACTAATATAAATATAAATAAGCACATTGCAGTTGCCTTGAGGCATCTTAGGGGATCTTAAGGTATCTTAGTATTGACCCCGATACACTGCAAAGACCAGGAAAAGTGATGTTATAATTTGAACTAAACGCCATTTTGTTATAAATGAAAAAAGCTCTGTATTCATAAAAAGTTAATTTGGCCACCTACCGGGTTGTTGCATAATTGCGCTCGTTTTGAGTCATTTTGAATTGTTGCTCGCAATACATTTGGTTCCAAATTGGCAATTACTTCTCCAATTTTAGCTTTCAAGACTTGCAACACTTTCGTGGTTTGTTGTGGTAAGAGCAAGATTTTAAAAAGTTCCAAAGGAACTATCCAGATCTGGCGATCTATATAGAAAGTTAAAATCTCCAAAACACGAGACCACCAATTGACGGTAAAAAAAAACTTGTTGGGCATCTGCCTGTAATGCCCGCCATTTACGATTATGGTGGTGCCAATGGCATCTTGAAAGGAAATATGGATCAATTACTTTTTCACAACCAAATGTAGCACATACAGTCACTTTGAGGGAATGCAATGGCTCCTCAAGTATTTCATGTGGATTATCTTGCGACATCTATAGTGGATCCAGCTTACTCGAGGCGCTCAGCCAAACGCTTAATATCTCAAGCACTCGGAACACGACGACGAAGAAAAGGAAAACCAAATTCTCGCTGCGTTAAGCCAACGACGAAATTCACGTTGCATTAAAATAACAGACTGAAAATTTGTGAAACAAGCAGTAACAGTAATTCCACGTTCTCTATATCTCTGCATTATAGATGTAAAGGCGCAGTGACAGTTGTCGCCAAATGCGAAAGTAGCAGCGAATTAAAATTTTGACATTACGTTTTCGGCCCCGTGTGCTTCCTGTTTGTTTTTATATTACCCTGTTATATAAAAGGCACCCATCCTCACCAGAAAAGAAATAAAAACAGTGTTCCTTTCTACATTCCACATATTTATTAAATAATTCTTTCTTAAAAGCGATATTATGAAGCATACTTAAATGAAAAGGAAACGTACATCAGATGCAGTTCATGTGTAAAAGACAAACGAAAAGTAGTTTGGGTCCGCTGCGGTCCTCCTACTCTGTTCAAAGCTGACCACCTACTAAATGCAATAATTGTTCTCATTAGATTTTTAAATTTAAGTTCGTGTGGAATGATATCAAATAGCCGATGAACTTTCTTGTCATAATAATACGAATGGATGTTGTTGTTCTCGATACAATACAATGTCAGATGTTTTTTTTTTTTGGGCTAAAAAAAATAAATTTCGTCTCTTTCATTCCCCCCACTGCTGTGCATTCACGCCACTTAGTGAGGAGATTTTCAATTTATTCTAATTTTTCCGAACTTTATCCAAAAAGTATCACCAAATCTAGTGCTAGTTCACATCACCTCCACCTGAAATGACAATGCCTTCAAATCGGTCGTGCAGAATATCAAATGTGTCATAAGCTGTGCCGTTCTGTTGAAACCGCTTGAAGCATATTATCCAATTCAGGTTAAAAGTAGTTGGTATTCATCGACCTATAGCGCTCGCCGTTGAAGGTGATGCTTGGCCTTAGCAATGTCGTTTTCATTGCAATATGTACCGATGACGCCTCCAGTCCAAAGTTTACACTAAAAAGTGACATTTTCGGGATGCATTGGACGCTCTTGTATCTCATGTGGGTTGGTATGGTCCCAAATTCGACAATTTTGCTTCTTGACGCACTCATTCACCACAAAGGGGCCTAATCGCTGAAAATGGTTCTTGTGATGAAAACTAGGGTCGAACAAACGAACAGCCATTTTAATAAAACAATTTTATCATTTTCTACTGGAGGACCATATAAATATTTACAATAGCAATCAGGGATGGAAACGTTTATACTATATCAATTTCTTTATAATCAAAATTTTTATTATATAAAATGTTCGATATTTCCTATTTTTAACTATCGGTCTAATTTTGTATTTCACTTTGGGCAAACGTTGCATTATTTCAGTGTAAATTTAGATTTAGTTGTCGTAAGAATGTTGCTTTAAAATCATCTATACTGAAAACACCTCGTCTGTTAAACCGTTCTCTGGACCTATTATGATCTATTTTTTTCTGCACTTATTATAGATAGCGAAAAAATATTCCACTTCTGATATCAATTCATATTGAGTCTACATTCTAGGGAACAGCGCCTACAATATTTTACGATTCCGGCGGCCGTTCTTGAAAATGTCAGCTATAGTATGAGAATGCTCAAATAAATATACTTATTTAATATAATAAAAATTTAAATTTTATAAAAAATTCCAGTAATTGAAACAGCCTAATAGAAATTTTTTTAAAAAGCAAGTGATTTTAGAAGGTTTCTGGGCTTTCATAACAGGTGTCCACGTTTTGTCTACAGCTCAGATTGCGTCAAATTGATGTTTCATAAACTTTCAAATTACGAAAAAATGTTTTAAAATTTATGAAAATAGATTTACAGTTTCTGATAAGAATTTAATTTCTTTTTCGACAGCGTACAAAATTAAAATGCATTATTCAAATTGCATTTCCAAACTGCAAACATTGATCCAATCATAAGTATTCTAATCCCGCCTCTGTATAAAAATATTATTTCTACGGTTCCCTCTCCAGGTGCCCTTAACATGTTCGACTGGAAGGAATATTATCTCTCTTGATTTTTGATTTGGTGCAGGGTATGTACTATTCGTCATATTCCAGCATGAAGGCCTCTTGCATGTTTTCTTTTATAATCTTTTGTGAACTCATGGAAGTGATAACAACGCAACTTGCGCATTCAGCATGTTCTGGAGATGTAGTTTTCTGGGTTAGCCCTGAATAATTTGTTATTTTAAGAAATTTAAAATGATACACTGACATAATTTATTATGGAAATATATTTGAGTAAAATTGATATAATTGTGGAATTGAGCATTTTCGACTGGAAGGAATATTATCTCTCTTGATTTTTGATTTGGTGCAGGGTATGTACTATTCGTAATATTCCAGCATGAAGGCCTCTTGGATGTTTTGTTTTATAATCTTTTGTGAACTCATGGAACTGATAACAACGCAACTTGCGCATTCAGCATGTTCTGGAGATGTAGTTTTCTGGGTTAGCCCTGAATAATTTGTTATTTTAAGAAATTTAAAATGATACACTGACATAATTTATTATGGAAATATATTTGAGTAAAATTGATATAATTATGGAATTGAGCATTTAATATGCCTTTCTTTGCAGCCAACATAATCGTATAGTGAGTTTCAAGACTTTCTCTTTGCACTAGCGAATAGCGCCATTTGGAGCATCGTAAATTTTGGAATATTTTTCACGCAACTCATAACTCCTCCCAACACATTGACTTTAACAATATTTCTAAGCCATTTTTTTCATGTAAGTAACGATGAATTTTAAATTTATAACCCTAGACACAAACCTTAATGGCCAGCAGATAACGGTTAAACAAGTAAAAAATTGTAGGAAAGGAGTCATCATGAGCGAACAAATATAAACCAAATAAGGCCATAATACAGTCCTCTGTCATAAACGGGAATTCCAACAGTTTGAATTGGAACTAGTTTTTGGCACTCGTGCTTTTTTAAATGGCATAAGATTGGTATTCTTTGAGTGATGACCATTTTTTTATTTTTTGGGGGGAAAGTAGTTATTGTTGCAGACAAAAGTAAATGTAAGTTGCGGGCAACGTTCATGAATAAAATCTATTGGACTAAAACTAATTTTTCTTCTGGATTTCCTTCTGAGCGAATTATAGGATTTAGAATTAATAAAAAATAATAGCTGAGGATGTTTAATTTCAATTATGCGATTTTGTTTTTAATTAGACGATTTTCGTTCAAAGTACATATTAAAAAAGCGTTCAGAACGTTCAAAACGAATGGGTGAATTCACCTTAATTATCTGTGGTACATGGCATTAGGACAATGTCTTGCCCATTTAATTTTAAGACAAAACTGTAAAAAATGACAAAATCAAGTAAATTAATGTATATATATTTAATTTCATCTAACCCTGTAACTACATTACAATTAAGTATATGATTAAGAGCTCGGTTTGTGGATGTCAACCGAACGTCAATTAAGTTGTTGAACGGCTTAAAACGATATTATAGGTGGCAACTGAGGCTCGATTGCCGTCTAAACATCGGTAACTATCCATAACCGAGCCACACAATGTAAATATGAGCATATAAAAATAAAAAAAAGTTAACCTAGAATCACCGACACTTTTCCCGTTGCAATTATTATGTGTGGATTGAGTCTTCGCTAACACCTTTTTTGGTATGATTCGTTGGGTTTTTGTATTTGCTGCTCAACTGTTGGGAAATATAAGCAAGCGGCATTTTACTTAAGCAAATTTTGTTTTAATTTTTAAAAATAATTATTGAATGGGGAATTTTTCGCACAATAAATAAATTGTTTTAATAACAAAAATAAATTATTTATAAAACGTAAACTTTTGACAATAACAATGTTTTGTTTTTTCATTATTAAAATAGGATTGTTATTCATTAATAATTATAATATTATAAGATTTATGCCATTGATGTCAATTTTTCCAGTTAAGTAAAGGATTTGACAGCTTGCCTCAAGATAATAATCCAATTTTGTTTTTTTTTTAAGTTCAGACAGATACTTCAGTTCCTATGTTAACTTATTATATAATTTTATTATATTCTTAGCATTCCTGACAGTGTATTAATCTTGAGACTGAACTTTGTCAATAAAATATGAATTTATGTGAATAAACTAATCCGAACGCTGCAATTGTACGCTTTATGTTGATAATGCCACTGCATTTGTAACGAATTTAATGAATAGAAAAAGCATTATTTTCACGTCCCCCGTCCCCCTCCTTTTAACTTACTGCAAGTCCAGATAGTGTTTTCGACGCATATGTTCAGCACATTTGCTACTTGACAAAAAAAAAATTAAAAATTTATCAATATGCAATTTTTTTCTTCCAGTTGCAAAAAATATTTTTTTAATATTTTGTTAAACATTGAATTGAATAGAACGAATACATTTAAGGCGACAGTCCCAGAAAAGAAAGTGGAAACTGATGTCTACTCGTACTATGCTTATGAACTTCCGGTGTGAAATAAATAACATAAAAAATATTTTTGAATAAGTGTACATAAAGGGACCTTGAAAAATATCTGCTTAAATCAATATTACGTATGCAAGTTATAAGTTAAATATAAATTAAAACGAAAGAAATAACTTTTTAAAAATACTATTGGACTACTGTCTCATTTTTTATTTACTTGGATTTTTTTTAAATCTAAAGAAGGCCTGTACGTGATTGAAATAGAAAATTTGCAGTTCGTAGTTTTGAAACACATACACACACACCAACAAGTATTTAAATTGGTTTCAAGCCAAAGTCATTAAAATATTTTTACAACTGCAACAGTATAGTTTGTGTTGTAGCTCTTATACTTATTTTAATTTTATAATGTGGGGGTTTTCTCAAGGAATTCTAACCATCACAAACAGAATGACTGCCCATTACCACCTTTGCCATACAAAATACTCGGTTACAAGGTTATTTTGCTTAGTTCATAAAGACATAGAAGACATAGCAATTTGCTTTGGGTATATAATGAACTATAATTGGTGTGATTATCACAGTTCCATTTGTTTTCTTTTATAAATCACAACCAAGCAACGTTAAACAAAGCAAAATGTTCAAATTCAGCTCTATTATTCTAATGGCTGTTATTGCTTGCGTTGCTGCCAAGCCCGGTGTTGTAGCTCCTTTGGCTTATACGGCTCCTTTTAGCAGTGCGGTTGTCTCCCAGGAATATCATGGTAACTTTGCTGCACCTTATGTAGCCGCTGCTCCTTATGTTGCTGCTGCCTCACCATACGTTGCTTCTGGTGGCTACGTTGCCTCACCTTATGTTGCTGCTCCTTACGCTGCTGCTGCTCATTATGTAGCTGCTCCCTACACCGCTCCTCTTTTGCTGAAGAAGTAAATAAAATGAACGTTAACGATTTGTTATTTAAATGCTCAGGAATGTTTTTAGTTAATTTTTTATAAGATAATTGAATAACAAAAAATTGATAAAAGTAAAAAATTATTCTGGTACTTCATCTTATTCTTTTACGAGCCACAAAGTATGCTTTAATTTTGAGTGTTTTCTAAATGCTTGGGGTTTAACTCTGTATTCAGGTCTGGCAATCGTGATGTATTTGAATTAATTTTTTGGCGATTTTTCAGATCAAACTGTACAGAGCGACGAATTTTTTACATCACTACTAGAAAGTGGCCCAAACATTGTTACGCGATTATCCCTAGTGTTTGGGTTGCATGCGGTTGGTAGACAACAGCCCACCAATAATGTACTGTTGCTACTTTTTAAGAGAAGATCTTCGTCAAAATTATATGTAGAGACAGCGTTGATATTGTTAGCGCAACGGCACGACTGCATGGCTGATCAGACCTGGCAGCATTTTGTGGTGTTCAATACTCTTCAAGGCAATTGGCTAACAGTCGTAGTCCTTAAACAATCGGTGTATAGAACGACTGGGAAATCTGTGTCGAAACCACGGATAATTTCTTCCGTAAGCAAATTTCAAACATTTTTTAAGCGTTCTTGAGGAATATACTGCCAACATCACCTACAAATTATTTAGTAAAATAAGTCAAAATAATTATAACGTGTTTCAGAAGATTTTAGGGACAGATACAAATAGTTGTTTATCTGCCGTTTGGGTAATTGATTATTTAAGCGTCACTTTGTATTTTCACAACATTGAATCTAAATGCTGTAGTTTTTTTTTTAATTCCTGAAAATTATAAAATCGTTCTGCTGTTGTAATATAATTTTGTTGTGTTGCAAAATGCGATACTTGTAATGTTTTCTCTCCTAAAAAATTTACAACTCCTGCAAGTATCAACCGACTAAATAAAATATTGCAACCTCTGTAGAATTTGTTAAAGAAAACTTAGAAATCATTGATCTCTTGGTTTGAGAGATGTTTTGCTGTAAAAAATTAATTTTGCACATTTTCTCTTAAATTCTTAAGATTGCTGGCTTGTAACTTTGTTAGTTTAAACGAAACAAAGAATTTAAAAACCATTGCGGATATCAGTCATGTTAGTAGGAGTATATTTATTAGTCTAGGTTATGAATAATGTACTTTGTTAGGTCCATGCTTTTTATGGCGAGAAATGAATAAACATATAAATATGAAATTTTGTAACCGGGAACACGTACACTCTTCCCATTATAATTATTTCATATGGAATTGTGTCTTTGCTAACAACCTGTGTGATTGATAATGTTTCTTTTGTTGGCATTGTGGACTGGGTTGTTCCCTTTGTTATACTGACTAGAAAAAAACTGACAATTTTAGAAGAAACTACGACCCACCGTATTAGCGAACCCTGTCGGCTTAGAGGGTTAAAATACTTTTTTTTTTTAGTTGGTACAACAAGTACACCGAATTTCTTCGAAACCAGATTTCGCAAAATGCAGGCAAGTGGCCTTTCATATATGCAGATTTTCCAATTTTTTAGTTTTTAGAAATAATAATAAAATGGACGAGTTTTTCGAATTCTAAAAAAATTCGTTTTCAAATTAGATACAAAATTGATGAAGTAATTCGACCTTTTTATTTTTATAAATTAAATGAATTATTTTTTTTGAGTTTGAAGTATTCTTTTTTTATAAAAAACAATATATTTATTTTTTATGATTTTTCAATATTTCAACACCCTGTGTGTGAAGAAGATACCAAAATAATTCAGTTAATTTATTAGATGTAAAATATTCATAAAATATTTACATACTTAGGTTAGGTTAGGTTAGGTTGATTGAAGGGGTGTGATAGCCCATGTCATACGACATGCACTTAAGCCAGTGAAGAAGGCTTGTTGTGCGCTCCCTTTAATTATCAAACACAAACTGCCAGAGTTCTGCGAGAGGATTCGATCCTGCGACCTTCCCACTACGAGTCTAGTACACTACCTACTAGTTTACGAAGGCCAGTATTTACATACTTAATATTGAAATTTATTCTCCCCCACTAATTGTAAAACCAATTAGAGTTTTTTGCAAAATGTTCGCTAAACCAAATTGTCAGTGAACTTTAAGCAATTTGAAAACATTTAACCTCATGCTTGTCTAAGTGAAAAATATTAGAATTTATTTGATTACACCTTTTCAAATTACCACCGTTTAAACATCCTAGTCACACACCGGGTTCATGTCCATGTTTTTCTTTTTTTAACTATTTGTTTCTGATTCTGTCAAACTCTTTTGATTTGATTTTCATATTTCCAAATATATTTTTAAAAACTCATGCTAGTAGCCAACCTTATTATATAAATTTCCTGATGAACAACGTAAAGGCTTCCTTATGATCTGGCTTGAGTACCAGTAAAATGTACCTAGAGACTATCTTTAGCAATTTCAATGTATTTTAGAATTTTTATAGTTTAATAAATAAATTTGGAATGGGGTTGCGTTACAAATCCAAAATTAAATTTTTATTATATTAGCTTTATATCCGCCATTGATATTTCAGTTACTGATCTCTTGTTTGTTTTGAGAAGCTAAAAGAAGTAAGCGTATTAACATTGTCAATTCATATACTTATTTATAATTCCCATTTGCTCTTTGAGAGCTTTTATATAAGCACCTGCTGGCATATACAAGAAATAAATCTTTTTTTATTTAAAATTTTTTTCTTGAATTTTAATAAATTGTGTTCTAGCTTCTTTAAAAAATCAAATTTAAGCCGTACATGGTTATTCATGAAAGCCACAGATGAAATAATTTTAATTAAATAAATCATATAACAACTCCTGTCAACTTGCTGTCTTTTAAATTGAAAATTTAAAAGACTATAAGATGCAAAGTTTGCAGCTTTAAAATTTATTTCAATTAAGTTATTGTACCAAAAAGAATCAAATATTTAAGATGATAAGAATAGTAAGTGAGACTTGTTTAATTAAAGAAAAAATCGTTAAATTTAATATTCTAATAGATATTTCTCTTTGCATATTTTACCTTCAGCTGTTCAGCACCCCTAAGACAATGGGATTATGACGAAGGGCAACAGGACATGACTAAGGACCTTATTGATAATTTTTATGACTACATTATTCAAGATAATTTATATTTAATCTACGTTAATTCTTCTGATTTGAACACCTTAAAACCAAATTGTGTTAACAGAATTGTGTCTTTCATTCTTATGGCCCGAAAAACCTAACCGAGTTGCAACATTTATGATACGTTTTGTACGTTGTTTCTTTTCCCTTGTCAAAAAGCCGCCTGTAACGATTTATCAACAGCTTCTGGATAAATTTAGCTGCAAACACTTCCAGGCGAATTTCACATTTACTTTTGGTTTCACCACCAATTTTCAAACAACTGCCCAAATCGGCTGGAAGAACTAATTGTTTTTCTTTTGCCACTTGAAAAAATAAAGGGCTGTTACTGGACACTTATACTTATAACTTGATAAATTAAGCCAAAAGAAGTGCAAACACAAGTTATCGAAGTTTAAATTACAAATTTACAAAATTGAGCAACAAATAAAACCCAGCCACAAGAAATCTTAAAGTTCGGTTATTTAATATGTTTGTATTCAGTTGTAAAGAAAAAAGCCGGCAGTTTTTTTTTTCTTTTTGTTAATATCCAATTTATTATATTGTACTGTCAAGATTTTGTCACAAAGTTTGTAATACTTTAAACTAAAATATTGAATTACGATAAGAAATAAAAAATAAAAAGGCACGAAAAACTTAACACCACAAGGCCCTTTTTCTAAAAATTTGTCAAATACAATTTCATATAAAAAGCCGGTTGTTTGGCTAAGAAAAATATTAGTGTTTGTCTAATACACAGCATCTAAACATACACGTAACGTGCCTTCTTGCATTAACAACCAAACATTACATTACATTTAGCAAAATGTTTAAAATTGTAAGTTCTTGCCACACAAAAAAGAAAAGGATAACGGCTTCCTTTTTGATCTAATTTTTATTTACTTTTTTACAGTTTGTCTTTTTGTCTCTCATTGCTTTGGCCTTTGCCAAACCCGGCTACATTCACTCAGCTCCTGTTCTAACCTCTTACCATCACACCGCCACCGTGCCCATTGCCCATGTTGTGCGTCCTATTGCTGCCGTACATGGAGTTGTTGCCTCGCCAGCTGTTATACATGGTAGCTCCTACCACGGTTCTTACCATCATGGCCTTTATTAGATAAATATGAGAGAAAGAATCTTACAATGCATTTGATCTAGATTGTTAATTGGCTCTGTAAATCGTAAAATGCCTTAATAAAATATCTAAATATCTGTAAATATTAATTGGAAACAATGCAATTAAAAAAATTTTTTTTGTGTTCTACTGTTAGCAAAAAAAAAAGAACCTTCATGATAGAAATATATAGAAAAAGAAAACGAGAATTGTATTCGGTATACGAATGTAAGAAATTTTAAAATACGAAAAATATTATTTTTAGAGAAAACTATTCCAATGATAGATGTATTCCCATATTGTATGCTTATTTTCCTGTATATAATTCTTGCCACAATTTTATTAAGGACACGTGAAAAATTTCAAAATATATCTGGGATTGACATTTTGAACACTCTGATAAATTCCGTTTCATTATGCGCAAGGACATGCCCATCTTTTTTATATCCTTATTTTCAAATATATATTTTTTTGTTACATTCTTGATCAGAACACAATGAAATTTGACAAGTATGACTGTAAATTTCGCTTCCTTCTGTACAAGGACAGGCGTAACCTGTACACATCCTTATGTTCATATAGGAGTATGAAATTTTTTGTTACATATCTAATCGAAGCACAGAAAATATGGACATGTATGAAAGTTCGTCTCTTACTGCTCAAGGACACACGTGTCCTCTTTGCATCCTTATATACAAATATAAACTTTCTTGCTACATTTTTAATAGAAATAAGAAAATAAATTATAAGTGTGCGTTTCGTAGCCGTGGAAGTAACATGTGCTCACCACAACAAAACAGAGACCAAACTGCACTCAAAATAGTGGATTTCTTGGGGCGAGTCGGCGCCAGAGAAGACTAAGGTGGGATTTTCTGCCAATAAAGTCATGGCGATCGTTTTTTTTTTGAGATACACGCGACATAATCCACTTGACTACCTTCGATTCAATAAAGGTAAAAAAAATGATTTGGACAAGAAAAGTTCTCTTACACCAGAACAATGCAAAAGGTTGCACACACGGCAGTTACCATAACAAAATTCCATGAATTAGTCTACGAATTGCTCTCTCATTCGCTTTATTATTTGGGTTTAGGCCCCAAGTGACCATTTATTGGCTGCAAACCTTAAAAAATGGCTGGGCGAAAATAGATTTGACTGCAACGATAAAATCATCTCACAAACAAATACTCACTTTGATGACTTCGTTAAATCTTATTTTTTTTTTTTTTTTTTTTTTGGAAGTGATGAGAACATTGAAGAAACTTTGTGCAAAATGTATAGAATTCACAGGAGACTTTGTGGAGAAATAAAATGATTTCTTATGCAAAAACCTGTGCTTCAGTCACGAACTTATTTAGCCGCCCCTCGTATTTTCTGCGATTATAACGAACTTGATCTATTACGAACTACATTCCATATATAACGAACTGTGCTCTATGTTTTCCCTTTATTTATTATTAGAATGCAACAAAAAACAACAAGCAGCCGTAATTTTTATTTTATTTTATTCGATTCAAGGACATGCACAATAAAAGCAGCGGCTCCCTACAAAAAATTCCTAAGAAATGACATCGAAATTGCTATTAAGCACTCACAAAAATAGTGGTAGCATCCTTCGAGCTCGCATCATGTGCAAATTAACTTGAAAATGCAATTATTGTTTATTTTATGCAAGTGCCTTTGCGTTGCATATTTAGAATATGTTATGCATTTCACACATGCCCCTGTTTAAATGATGTGTAAGTTGGTATGTTATATGCGAAATGATGCGCAAATAATCCCTTTTATTCAAACACGTACTTCTTCTATTGAATTTCACGTGCTTTTTAGACATCCACGTCTATCATCACGTTTAATTTTGTTTCTCTTTGTACGCTTTTATTTCTTAAAGTTTAACAATAAAAATGGTGGGGAAAAACTAAAAACATGCGACTGTTGGCTTAAATAACACAATCGTGGAAGCTTTCTTCGCCCAAGATCCTTATGTAAAAGGGAAAAGTACACTGCGTTTGCTGTAGCACATGTGTTCACACAAACTAAGAATTCCAAAGATGATTTCCTCATAAAACGTGCTTAAGAAACGTAACTTTCTTAAGCAGGCCAAGCAGCGTTTATACGTATGAAGGATAATATTACGAGTTGTAAAATTCATGGCAGCGTTGGGATTGAAATCATTCAATGAAACTGCTCCTTAATCATCAGCTTTACTGTACTGGTTGCTTTATTTGTTTTAGCATAAATATGAAATATTGAACTTGAAATCAATGTCATCGACTAGACAAATAGACATACACAATGAGGGTGGCAGGTAGGGTGAGTGGGAGCTGCAGCTGGAGCTGGAGAGGGAGAGCTTCTATGAAAACATTTCTTTGGATTCTTTTGTGTATAAAACAGGCCTCTTTACAATTTCCTTTTTATACTTTTCATTATTGTTTTTGAGTTCATGAAGGCAATGTATAGTGACAACAATAGAACAGTGTGTGAATTGAACTTTGGCCACTGATCTGATGGAATAGAAATTATTATCTATTTGGTTTTGGCATTGAAGAGTGTCTGATGAACTTTTACCTCAAAGTTGTTGAATGAAAAGGTTAAAAAGAAATTAGCCTCATGCGTGAATAATGATGAAAAATCTGCCACAATGGCATTATCAGGTTTCAGTTACTGTTTTTCAAAAGTAAATTAACCTCTATTTTGATTAAATCAATGCGAAATTGTTTCCATGAGAGATGATGGATTGAAAGTTAAATTTATAGCAAAATATGCAATTTTAAAGAGCGTGGTTGAGCTTAGAAGAATATATTTTTTCCAATCATACATGTATGTATGTTTCGGAAACAGATTTTAAAAACGAAACGATTTAAAACCAAAAAATGCGATGTGACCGCTGTCACTGTTTTCGATTTATTCGAAACAATTTTTATAAAATATTCTTAAATTTTTCTTCGAAAATTCGCAATGATTGTAGTTCGTTATAATCGAAACTCCGAGCAGTTTTATATTGGGTACTTTAAAAAGATTTCGCTACAATCGAAAATTCGCTAAGACCGAAGTTGAAATAATTCACATAAAATAGTTTTATAAAATAGTTGGCTGCACACCTGTCACCGATGACATTCTTCGCCCTTTCCTATACGCGATCGAGTAACTTCAAACAGACTTTGTAGCACTGGCCCATACATGAGAGTTTAATTCTATATTCGGAAAGATGTATGTAAGATGGATATGATGGATGAATATCAGATGAAGTGAAGTGTATCTCACACCGTCTTAAAAAACAGAGGCTTTGAAAGCTTCTGAGACTGTGATTCCTCAATACCGACACCAAAAACAATAATTTTTGCCAGATGGACTCTATGCTACACTCTGTCAAATGCTGTGGACTTATCTAGAGCCAAAATAGTGAATGGAATAACTCCATTTCTCCGATTGGAGTATTAGCATTACCCATAAAGCGGCCCTTATAAAAACCATACTGGCAGTTGCTTAGCAAGCTAATGGACTCTAGCTACCTCAGCAGAGAGTAGTTAATCATGCTTTCCATCATTTTTGACAGTGCCAAGCAAATTGCAATTGATAGGTAATTCTTAGTATCGTTAGCCTCTTCCTTTCTGAGGATTGGCGTTGCATTAGCAACATTCCAATACCGTGGAAACTGAGCAGCATGGTATTGTGTACTGAAAAGTTCGGCTAAAGGACAATATAGCAACCATAAGCACTGCTTCACTGCTGGAATTTCATCCCGTCCAGGAAACTTATTTATGTTGAGTCCAGCATAAGCCGTGTAAAATGCATGCGCTCGAAAGAATATGTACGTTTGGCATAGTCAAAGATACTGTTTTGAGTTCGAAAAATGGTTGACTGTTTTTCGGGAAGCGTGAATTACTTGTTAATAATTGAGCCAGTAGGTTAGCTCTATCAACTGGGTCTATGAATCCATGGTTATCCCTTAAAAGTGTTGAATTTGAAGAACTATCTTTTAACGAATGATAAAAAGCTTTTGCTATTTTTGGGGGGCAGCAAGAACTTTAGCACGAAGGCGCTGCTCGTATAGAAACTTTCAGGTCTTAGTACTTTGGCACATAAAAATCTCGTCTTTTCTCGCTGCGAATCAATTCCTTTTTTTTCATTTTTATGCCTGATAATGAATGTTTCCTGTCTAGATCTGACTACGTTGCTGAACACTTGATTAAACCAAGACTGTGGTCTGGACTTAATCATGATTTCAGGATTTGCTTTGATGGAATAAGGTGTTCATTCCCAGCAAAATCACAATTTTCAACCCTTTCCGCCATGGCATTTGTCTAACGGAAAAATTCATTGAGAACAAGTCCAACGATCCTTTTCGTAGAAAGATTTTAAACGTCTCCTAACTGGCCGTAAGGCGATACCAAGTTCTGATAGCGAAAAGGAGACGAGAATCTGAAGTAATCCCAGTTGCCGAAAGGTGCATTAACACTCAACTCATAGTTCTTAGGTTATGACGTAAGTAAAAGGTCGAGGGTGTTAGTTTGGTGTTGGCTTGGTGTTGGCTCATTCACCAGTTACACGAGATGTTTGTGGGCGGCGAACAACTCATCATATTTACGAAGTCATTTACCACCAGCAATAATTTCAGTGTTCGGACAACTCTCAAGGGTGTTTGTTATAGATTATAGAATTCAATAGAATTCTAAGTTCTCAACCTCAAGGATTATGTTACATATTTTTATTTTTCCTCAAAGCGAATTACCTTTGAATGTAAATTAAAGTTTCAACAAAAATAGCTAAAATTTTAATTACGAACAATTTTTTAAATTATACTAATTAAAGGTTTAATTTGTGGTTTTTTAAAAATACAACAAATTAAATATTTAATTGAACTATTATCAAGTTTTTAACTAAAATTTTAATATTATTTATTATTTATAATATTTAAACTAGTTTTCTAATCTCGTCAATTATTTGGATCCTCAACAGCATTTGGTATTTTATATAAAAGTTTTAAAAAACATAAATGACAATTCTTATGTACACAAAAGTTCTATTGAAATAGTCGCCATAAATAGTTTGAGTAGTGCAACACATTCATAGTTCAAAATGAATAATTTATTTTAAAAGAGGTGGCTGGTTTGCAAAACTGATTAAGAAATATAGTCCCTTATATGGCTCTGTTGTTAATCAAAAAGTTAATGGAACCAACTGTACCCATTTTGTGAAAACGAACTTCGATAAAAGGATATAATTGAATAGGAATGTCAGCCGTGTGGAGGAGACTGACACATACATACAATTATTTAATTCTACACCAGCGAAAATTTCTTCCTCCAGATAATATGTTGTCTTGATGGTTGCGCTCTGAGACACTAGTGCAGCATATTAAAATACTTCCCATTGCCTTAATATTTCTGATTTGCAACGTTCACATTTTGCTACAATTCCAAAGAAAACAAGAAAAAAACACGTCACATTATTTGATATTAAATACGTTTGGTTGTTTTCCAGTTCTTTCAAATAAAATGTTAAAATTAAATGCGTTCTCCTACTGGTAATTAAGATGAAACCTTTCAAGTCTCTTTGCTTTCAGTTGCAAGCCACACCAACTATTGCGGCTAAATATATAGAATGTAACTAAGCAAATGCAATGCAACACCACGGTACATTGTGCTGATGCCAGTCAACATATTTATAAATGTCTTCTACACTCATAGAAAAATTTGATTATAAGCAGATAAATTTACTTAAATTGACTGTCTATAAAATCGAGTTGCATTTGTTGAATTTTCCACCGTATATATTGCGCATGAGAACTTCTAATTGAATAATGTTGCTGCAGAACTCTCTGTGTCTATTCTACTAGGGCTTTGTTAGAATATCCCTAGAAGGAGTACAAACAATTGAGCGTATCCTCCTACTCGAATTTCACTAAAAACTCAATGAGTTACAAGCATTATTTGGATGTTAGACGGAGAAGGTGGGTTAGTTTGTCGGAGCAAACGCTCAAAAGCAACTTAAAAAATATACCATTAAATAAAAATGTTGCTCGTTTCTGTGTGTGGGTGTGTGTGTGTTTGTTTTGAAAATTCCTAGACGTCCGATTTGGGAGCCTTATTTACATTGTTATTGGATATCTGAGACAGCCAAGGGAACCTGCGAGGTGGGGTCGCTAAGACAGTACATTTTCGATAACCCGCCCCTTAACTGAAAGGGCAATAATGCTCCTGTGAAAACGCATCTGATAGCATACTTGATGATGATTTGTTCAGTGGGAAGAGAAAATTCTATATAATGACAAAATTAAATGTCACAAAAAATTGTGTTTTTTTTTCAAATGCTCGTATTTAAAAACAGATCTCTTGGAAACATATTTTGTATGAAAAATTGCCTATAGCGAATAAAATCAGGTAAATTTTCCCTATTAAAAATTATTTAACTAAAACATTTTCGGCTGCCAATTGCTAATTAAGCAAGCTAAATGGAATATATGTGAACATTAAAATCGATGACTCAGTTTAAAACTTAATGCCTCAATTAACGGGTCTATTGTCTATTGGGTTTTAGTTAAACCTGAATTTGCGTGAACTTTCCTGTAGTAAAAATGTTCAAACATTTCAATTTAAACATTTATTGGACACATATAATTGCGAGTAGTTTTCTTAAAATTACACGTTTTGTTTTTTTTTTACTTGATCTAGTTTCTATTTTTTTAGTGCACAGTTTTTTCATATTTTTACTGACACATTTTCGCTGAGTGTATATAAAGTATAAGCCTGCAGTCACAGGTACGTAGAACTATTTTAAATCATTGTCCTGTAAGTGTGACTTCTGATGTAGTTTATGCCATTTTCCGCCGACTTGTGACAAGAAAACGTGACAATCTTGACAGTCACATGGAGTGCTTGCATCATTTCGTATTCGATTTACGCGTTTATGCGGAACTACTATAAACTTGTCGTAAGAAAATTAAATCAATGTATAGAAATACGTTCATACATACACGCACACATGTTTCTAAAGGTGCACAGTTAGTTGCCTTTAAACCACATACACATACTTATGTATACGTATGCGTGTGTGTTTGTGTTTTGGTGTGAGTGGGATATTGGGAAATTCCTGTGTAATTGCATTATTTTTTAGTTGATTGAGTTTGGAATTTTTTGTTTGCCACAGAATTTCCTTCTTGCCGCTTCCTCCAAATGAAATTGATTTATTAGTTGTGGAGAAGAAAAGAATAAATTTTGAAATATCGATTGCATATTTTAATTAGTTTATTGTTATTATTATTTTTTTTTATTAGTAATTTAATCTGCCAGGGCTTAATGATTGTCGCTTACAAATACTATTTTCTTCTAGAATAATTAATTTTTTGTTTGTTCTGGGTTTAGCTGTTTATATATCAATATCTCATTGGTGCTAATCAAGTCATCAATGGACTTTAACCGCCTTAATTATTCTAATGATTAGTTGGGACCAATTCCGCGAAATATTAAATTTCAATATTAAATAATATTTGTTTCTCTTAAATAGTAAATGTTTTGCTATTTGGTTGTTGGTTATGACATTTTATTAATTA
Organism: Germaria angustata; assembly: GCA_963681545.1. Lineage (NCBI taxonomy): Eukaryota > Metazoa > Arthropoda > Insecta > Diptera > Tachinidae > Germaria > Germaria angustata. The sequence goes on from OY813000.1 coordinate 9,813,107, forward strand.
CAATTAATTTGGCTAAAGGCCTTACCCCTAATTTTCATACAAGATTTCTAAACAGCTTATGAAACTGATGTAGCATGGAAATCGATTTCATAAGCCTGCAATGAACTATTGTATATTGTCTCGATAGTTGCAAGGCCCTCTAATATGGGTAAATACCTTTTATTCTCAAATATCCTGAAAAAGGATCTGTTGATTTTCTAATTTTTTTAAGGGAATATACAACTATGATTTCGTTATTTGCGAAAAAAATTTTAAATTGGGTTTTGAAAGTTCAGTAATTGATTTTGAAATTTCGAATGTGTTTAAATGAAACGCTAATAATTAGTATGATTCAGCTCAAACACTTTAATTTGAGCTGTACTAATTTTTTATTTATGGCCTTTAAGCACTTGTAGCTTAAAGGATGGCGGGCATAGAAGTTTTATTACTGAGCGTTTTTGGTATATTTTATTAAACTATTTATACTTAAAATTATACAAAAATTGTGCTGACTTAACTAAATAATACCTGTGCAAAAATGTAATTTGATTAACTTAGTATTACTTAGTATTAAGGGCATTCAAAATATATTAGGGGGTTCATATAATGAGTTTCAACAGAATGTAAGTTTCATATTCCAAAGAAAAAATGTTTTTTTAACAATTTCCCTATATCGACCTTCAAAATGACAAAGAAAGAATTTTTTGGATCCCAATCATATATCGGACGATTTTTTGTTATTTGTTTTTTCAGAGTAAAAAAAAGAAATTGTGACATGTGGCAGTACCAAAAATGCTTGATAAAGTTTGGCATTTCACCATGACCACAAACCTACAATCGAACAACGCTTGCAAATCATTGAATTATATTATCAAAATTTGTACCGTGTGAGAAATGTGTTTCGTAAAAATGGAGGAGAATACTGCTGCTGTATCGGCCAGTTTCAATGCAGATCACGATATGTCAATTCGTCGTTATCACCGGTATCCACAATTGGTTTTCTGGAATATTTTACGTAAGGATCTTGAAATAAAACCGCACAAAATACAGGTGATGCAAGAACTGGAGTTACGTGACGTAGCACAACGTGGTTTGTTTGGTGAATGGGCGTTAGGAAAGTCGGATGAACTTCCATTTTTCTATAAAAAAAATTGTCGACGAAGCTTATTTCTGGCTCAATGGATATGTCAACGAGCAGCTCAAAAGATAAAAATGTCCCTAATACACTGCTTGGTGCGGCTTGTGGACCAGCGGCATCATTACACCGTGGAATCGCAACGTTACAGTAAATTTGGCAACGTACTATGCGATGATTACCGACTTTTTTTGACGATTTACAAAATTAAAGAATTGGACTTGGTTGACTTATGGTTTTAACAAGGCGGTGCCACATGCCACACGGCTCGCGATATTATGAATCCCACTGGACTATTTGTTGTGGGGCTGTGCGAAGTCTCTCGTGTTCAGAAATAAGCCAGCCACAATTCCAGTCTTGCGCTTGCTTAGATACTGGGCGAAATGCTGGAAAAGACTGCAAAATTAGAGTTCACGAAGTGACTACTTACGGCGTAGTCACCCTCAACATTTGCATGAAATAATCTTTAAATAAAATAATGCTTCATTCACTTTTGTAAATTTCCTTTTTTTTAATTTTCAAAATCACCCGTTATTATCCAAAATCGAAATTTCAAAATAAATATTCAATCCAACAATTTATAAGAAAAAACTTTAAATAGGCCTTAAAAAACTGTCATATCTTTTGAACCCATTAAAATACCGTATTTAAAATTTTTCAGAAAATAAAAATTTGTTTAAAGAAAATCTAAAGTTTCTGAAAAATTAACAGTCATAGAATTCTGCAGTTTGCTAAAATATTTTTTCGATATACAAAATAATAAACGAAATTGATGCCTCTACTATGCCAGTGTATAATTATAATATTATGCATTTGGGAACCCCTGGTATATACCCTGGTGAATACCAAACCATTAAAAACAGCACTTCCTAAGAAGTCAATAAGATAAACTACTTGTGATACGGAAGTAGTGTAAACTCTAATCTTTTTCAATGATTTTATTGTACGCTTCTCTCTTTTTTGAATCCTATTCAATGGACTTTTAGTCATGTACAAGATGTAATGAAAAAAATATTATAAATAAAATTGTTCGGTAGCATTATCATTTGAACGAATAGGACTTCGACACAGTGGAAAAACGCCAAGAAAGCTTTCGCATCTAGAGAACCGATTCACCAAAAATATGTTTAGGAAGAAGTTAAAAAAAATCGAACAACGGAAAACTGATTTGCCAGGAATATTTGGAGAGAGCATCGTTTCCGTATATATTCGCCAACCAGTTGAGACATTCGCAGGCAATTACCAAGTTTCCAAGCGAAATGAATATCAAGAAAGATTTGATAAAAACTTTCGGAGTCATTTCAAAAACTTTCTTTCTTCTAACTTTCTTTCGACAACTATATCCCTTGAGCGAATTAATGGTACTCTAAAAAATTCTTTTTTACAATTAATGCTGTTTTCTTTAGCCAAAAGCTGCTTAGACTCTTAGATCTATCGAAACGGTGGCTTAAAGTTATTTCAAAAATATATTTTTCCGCAAAATCTAAAAATGTATGGCATCGAATCGAGTCTCATGCTCATGCGATATTTAAGTGGATCCAATATTTTCGAAATGCCGTCAATTTCATTCCAATGAATGATGGCGATGTTTACACACAAACACATACATGCTCTTGCATACATACAGCGACACGGACATCCTCTCTACCGATCTATCTATCTTTCCCTCTCTCTCTCTCTCATATCTATCGGGCTTCATAATGCCTACCTCTGATCAAAACTTGATTTTCAACAAGTGGTTTAAAAAAAGAAAAATCAGAAATTTTAAATTTTCATTTCTGCATTTATTTCTTTACCTTTATCAGTCTTTATTCAATTTCCAATATTCTCTCTCACTACAAATTCACATACAATGATATTTATTTAATTATCAAAATATAAGAGGAGTATAACCTATGGCGCCATAGTAACCACCAATGCCACCACCCACAAATTCGTGATTTTGCGAATATTCATAGGGATACGTAGAGGATCCATCGTAATAGTAGTGGTCATGATAACGATCATAAGGTCTTTCATAATAAATGGGCGTTGCAATTGGACGATATATAGATGAGCCAAATGTTATGCCAGCGGATATAATGGGCACCGATATCGCTACAGCCAAGATAGTAGCGAAAAATAACTAAAAATAAAAAAAGAAATTGTTTTATAATAAGAAAAATATTTAAAATCTATTTCTCTTCGTACAAGTTTATATAACAGCAACATTTCTTGTTAAAATAAGAGTGTGTTGTTGTGCCACTTAAATTGCATTTGCAACTGTTGAAAATTTTATTCAACTCTGTGAATGAGGCTTCATTTTTCCTAAATATCTACTAGTTAAAACTGGTTCTGTTGAATCAAGCTCTTTACCACTGTGATTTTATTGAAAATGTACTCTTTCCATTTGCAACCTTGAACTTGCCTCAAAGCCTTGTTCTTGTGCAATTCAATGCTGTCTGCTGCCCTTTTGTTTTCTTTTGATTATAAGTATATGTCTTTTTTTCTCTTTTGGCCAAGAGCCCAACAAGTTCATTATTGTATGTAGTTGTTGATTTCTTATTATCTTAATATAGAAATCAGTTTGTGATGGTGCACATCCACTTCCATACTGGACTATTGTGTCCCATACATAATTTATAGTTACCAGTGCACGAAGTGTCTTTCTCATGATATGCTTATTTTATTGTTTACCTTAAAACACGTTTTCAAAGAGGATGAATTCATTTTTATTACATCAAGTATTCTGTGCTTCGTACAATGATTCCAATACTAAGGATAGGAAATAGTAACATTGAGTCTATTTTTAATTTAACAACAACTGTCAGTCTCCCAGTGTGTGGGCATACTGAGATTAGAATAATGTGTGCCTGCACAACATATCAGGTTTTGTAGATGTACGACTAAATTTGGGTGGAAATTGTACGGTTCAATAATTGAATGGAAAGGTATCGTAGAATCAAAATCTGTCCAAATTAATTTTAACTAAAATATATAGTAATAGATGTATATGACATGAATTAGCTTACATTTCAGTTGAGCGGGTCGTAATGCCATCATCTATTTATTTGCTCGTATTTTGATTCGTATTTAATGATTATCATTATCAGAGTCACTTGAAGCTTCCTTAGCGACGTAAAAAATGTGGAAAGTCCATCGAATTTCATGCCAAGAACATCTCAAGAGCTTCTGTTTCCTCAATATTTATATCACTCATAATTATAGATGCACCATCATTTTCCGTCATACATGTGTGAGCATACGAGCACCAAAATCAACTCGATTTGTATGATCACATTCAGAGATTGTTGCAAGATTTTGATTAAGCGTTTTATTCATATTTTGCATCATCAACCTAATCTCCAACTGACTTGGCCCTATGATCAAATAAATAGGAATGGCTAATGATGCTGTCATTTACAAAAGAGTAGACAGAGTTGGAAATTTTATATAGAAGGTCATTAGGAAAAAATATGAAAATAGTACAGGAGAGAGAACGCAACCTTATTGCTCAGCCGATTCTACGGAGGCAATGCTGGCGGTCATTGAGTGGACTGTTGGACTCCAGATACCTCACAAGATAAAAGTTAAACATACTTTCCATTGCTTCGGAAAGTGGAGAGCAAATCTCCTGGTACAATGCACTGAAGAACAACGCTGCATAAAAGAAGTTGCATTCAACAAATTTCTTTCGAAGAATTAATAATGTCAGTCCGGTCTTAAAATTCCATTAAAAAGAAAAAATTCAGAAAAAAATAATCCCATATTGTCTACAAAATGCGCTCAAACTAAACAGAAACGAAACAACAGGTAAAAATTATATGAATTTTTTAAGACAGCCAAGGCCATCACATAATGAGAGCGAACTGAGAAAGTTATCATAGAAAATTATTTTATCAATTATTATATCATTTTTATTAATTGGTCTGCCAGCGGCAAAAAAAAAATACAGCGTAATTAATGAATGGCGTTTTCTTTTCTAAAAAAGTGTAACATATCTTGCACTTTTAATATAAAAAAGAGAATTTGCTTGTTCTTTAATAAGTACAAACTTATTAGAAAACAGCACGAAATACCGATAGGCGATGGAATTTTGAAGTCAGAGCGTTTTTTCTTCTATAAAGTGACCATTAAAATGTTACACTTTTTTCAGAAAAGAACACGCTGTATGTATTAATTTAAAAAAAGTAAAATAAAATATGCAGCTTTTATAAAAAAGTTTAAGTATAATAAATAAAATTTTCTTTATTGCAAAAATAATAAATAAAGCTTTAAAAAAGTGTTGGGACGAGAAAATGAGCACAAATATTTTAGCAAATCTAGGAATGTTTGCAACATTTCTTAAACAAAAAACAAATCTGTTGCGGGAAAAAATTTCAGCACTAACTTTTATGCCACATTCATCATCGTCATTTTCATACGTATGTTTAGTCACAATCTGTGTTGCAGTCACATTAACATACATACTCGCAAGTGAATATTCATACTTGCTTCAAATTTTACTCATCTTCTTTATTCATTCACGTTTTCATGTCTGTAGGGATTTTGCACGTGAATTATTACGACTATACAAACAGTCGCAGCATAACTTAAGGCTGTGTGTTATATGGCTTATATGTGCTAAAGAATGTAAGCAACCTATCATTACAAGTTAGAAAACATTAGGGGAAAACGCAGAGGAATGTGGGCGATTATAATTAATAATAATTTTAACTACGCATATGATGTGCTGCAGATGTAACCGTTCAACATGTACGAGCATGTTAATGGCACTATGAGACACGCAGCCTAAAAATATGCAAAGGAATTGCATGCTACTTACTTCCGTATAAACTTGTGCCGAGCATGTCACCAAGTTCGCAAGGAAACTTCACATTCAGTTAAAAATAAAAAAACGATATCGCTTAGGATTACAACAAAATACACACATGTGTACGATATGTGGTATTTGAAACACATCCTTTAAATTATAAATTATAAATTAAACTCCGTGAAAAATATGTGACGGCATGTTAAATTCGTCAATTACTTGAAAGTGCTGAAAAAGGTATTCCACAAAGTGTGTGAAAATAAAATATAAATTAATAAATATATAATTTTTTTTGTATACCGCAAGCGTTACATTACTTTTTCAGATTTACACTTCTGTGGAAGCGACTTTTGTAACAAACTGTGTTTCTTTTTTTTTCAAAATATCGCATATCGATAACCTTTTTGTATAGATATTGTTACTGTAACCAACTAGATTTATAAAACACGTCATTTATGTCATTTATGTGTCATTTATGTATATGGAAAACAAAAAGAAAATTTCAAAACTTTGGTTTTATTTCTCTTAAAAATTCAAGAAAATTTGGTACAGAAAACAATGGCGAAGTTTTTATCCATTCGTTTGGTCAAAAATTTTCATTCAAAAGAATCGTTTTGTAATTGGTAAATAGGCCTCGTAAAAGCCTCTTTAGTAATCAGTCGGATTTAGAATTTTCGCAGCATTAATATTTTAATTTCCTTTAAAAAAATACATTGATTTCCGTTGTTTTTCTCGTTTGGTTATGACCAGGATTCTCCATTTATCGATTTCAAAAATAAAATACATTAAGCTAAGATTTCGATTAAACTTTTATTTCGTTATAATGCTTGGATCTTGTCATTACTTACGAAATATAATGTCATAGAAATGATCGTCTCTTTTGAAGTAGTCTTCAACCACTTCGTCTAACATTTCGGGTGGTATTTCGGCGAAACCTTGACGAATGTTGGTTTTCAAATGTTCTAACATTAACGGGCTATTCGCGTAGACTCGGTCTTTGACGTAGCCCCACGAAAAAAGTCTAACGTCTAAAAGTGAAATTCCGCGTTCTGGAAACTTTCCACACAATAAGGCCAAAATCGGGCGTGTTGTGTAGGTCGTGGCATCGTCTGGTTGACACATTGTATTGTCCAGTTCATAATCTTCAATTGCAGGCCAAAAAAAAGTTATTATACGGCCATATCGCTTTGAATTGACAGTAATTCTTCCAGAGTCGTTTTTGAACAAATGCGACCCAATAACACCTCCAGACCACAATGCACACCAAACAGTAATTTTTCAAGGATGGAATCGCTCCTTCACAATCACCTCTGGCTTTTCTTAGCCTCATATGCCACAATTTTGCTTGTTGACGTAACCACGGAATGAAAAATAAGCTTCACCGCTGAGGAAAAATTTCGTTCGAAAAGTCAGCATTGAAAGTCTGTTGCTCTAGCATCCAATCATCATATCTTTAATTGCTTTAAATGTTGTGTGAGTTGGACTTTTTATAGATGTAAATGTAAAATACGCCATAATGAGCCGCAAAGTCGGCCCAATTGCAGCGAAGGGTGTGGAACCATTAACAGAAGCGATATTTTCAGCAAAGCTCACATTGCTATGATGCACAGACCTGAATATATCTGTAACGTTTCCAGTCTCTTCAAATTTCTTTATAATCTTGCTAATTGCTTGCACAGTGAGTCGATTATAACGTCCATAATCAGCCCATAATGCTCGAAAAGTGGCCACCTTGTTATCAGGTTTTTGTAGCAAGTTTTCACTAATTTTATGCGCTTTTCGATTGTTAAATGATCCATAGTCGTAAATGACGAACTTTTTGCTGAAGGAATTATATTTCTGATAACATATATTTACTAGCTTGCAACCTTACCAGATCGGTGGCTTTAATTACCCGATATTTATATATTTTTTGGAATATTTTGTGAGAAAAACTCTTAAATCTGAATCCATAAGAAATTGTGAAAGTGAGGTTCTCATTCTCAATTTAAAAATAGCAAAATTTTATATAAATATATGTTTTTTTCAAATATAATTTTCGGGGATAAATTATGAAAGAAAAGCTTAAAAATCTTTTAAATATTTCCTGCGTGTTGTACTAAAAATGTGGCAGCACCGTTGCTAATTGAATATGCAAGTCCATTTAGAAAGGCATGTGCTGAAATGCAGGCATATCGCATTTTGTAAAAGTGATTTCAAATCACTTAAAGCCAGCCAACTTAGAGCCGTAGCCGATTTAAAATCGCTTGTTTATTTTTCGGGTAATTTCCTTTAAATTTCAATGTGTTTCTCACAGATTTTCTTTGGTAAAATTTGGCATTTTAAAAAAATTAGCTGCCCTTCTTATTGTATGAAATGTTATTTGCTTTTGTAAAGGGTAATTTTTTAGCAACTTATTTTTTTGGCAAAACTGTCTTTGGCAGCTCAGCTGTTTTCGTGTAACATGTTACTGTTGAACATGTTCAGTTTGGTCTATAATTTAACCATAAATCGAGTTGCAAACGAAACACGCTTGCAGATTGTTTAATTGAAGAAAGTGCTTCGAACACTTTTTACCGGAAAATAATGTTGAGCGACGAAGCTCATGTCTGTTGGAATGGAATGGAAGCATTGCAAGAACTACCAATGCATCCCGAAAAATGCACTATTTGGTGTGGATTATTGGCCAGTAGCATCATTAGACCGTACATTTCCAAAGACTACGAAGGAGGGGAAGGTTACTGTGAATGTCGACCGTTACCGTGAGATCATTTAAAACTTCAATAAACAAATAAAAAATCTAGTCACGTTGATACTCGTACAACCAATTCACGTGGTTACTTTAAGTCCTGCCTTTCCAGTCATGACTTTTTTGTTTGTCAGTAAACGCGCTGGAGAGGCAGATCTACTCATATTTATTATACGGAAATAAAATAAATAAGTGCCCAATTGTTATTAATTAATGTAAAATAATTTTTTTTTCTCAAACTTTTTACAAGTCTTAAAACTAGAGGCAAATAGGATTGACAATTTGTCGATTGTCGAAAGAATAAACGTGACTTTGCCCTCCAAATTAAAAAGGAAAAATTCCAGCTGAAAATTCGCCATACACTTAATAAAAATCACCGAAGGCAAGAGGCAGCAGTAACACAAAACACTTCATAACCATTAATTGACATCATCATATATACAAACAACAATAACAATATCGGACACCGTCATAAAATAATACAACAGGTGTTTTTGGTTGTTCTTGTGCTCTCTGTCTCTTTTGAAGTTTTCATTGACACATCCAAAAGAAAAATGGGACAATAACCCTGACTTGCTGACTGGGCGCGAACACACACACATACACTATACGGTAGACATGCCGGAAGAACACATGTTTCATGATATACTAAAACAACTGTTTGAAAAACTTCGTAAATCGTCATGTTGTCATCATCAAAAAACCAACAGAAACAAAAAACTACATCCAAGTGAATGCCACAAATCACGTTGTTTCGCTTAAGGCCAAACGAAATATACTAAACATATTCAAAATGCAAAGCGAAAGTCGACCGAGAAAAGCTTTCGCCATTATCCTGACAGCAGTGTGTGCATGTGTTAAAGTAATTGAAAATACGAGTGTGCGCCATAAGGCATACAGTGAAAGCTTTACCAAACGAAGGTTAAACGAGAACAACGACCATGGAAGAAACTATAAAAGCAAATCATTTCGTATAGTAGAGTGTTAGTTCTCTAGTGGACTTGGACCATAGCGGTTATATTTGTGAAATTTTACCAAACAACAATTGACATTTTCAAAAAGAGTATATTTAGGAAAAATAATCTAAATTTGAGAAAAAGTGCTTTAAAAAATATTTAGATAATATTTTGCAATTGTGAATAGAAATCGTTACAATTAAAAGAAAAGAATAGAACTTTATCTTTAAATAAAATAAATTGTAGTGTGAATTGTAAAAAGTTATAAGCAAAAAATTCTTGAAAACTCTGGATTATAAATATATAAAAATGGATACTCTATCACCACATAAAAATGCCAAGCAAAGCAGTTCCAGCAGCTCTGGTTGCTCAGCTTCCTCCTCTACTACGGATATAAAGAATTCCTACAAGTCGCAGCGCTTGGATAATAAGCCAGCTGGCCTGCGTTCACGCTCCTTTTTGCATTGCCTTAGCAAGCACTTGGGACGCCATTTTGTACAGCATCATCCGCATCATCACACTGTGCATCAGAATGGTCAAACCATTGTCTACAATAGTCATGAGGAATTAAGATCCTCTTCAACGGACTCATTTTCTTTAAGTTACGAGCGTAACTCACATTTAGACAGTTTAACACATAACATCACTTCCAATGGCACCGGCACTTCCAGTTTCGACATCAGCATCGAGGAGCGCACTTCTAGAGCCTCATCATCCTCCGCCTATTCCCGTTTCTCACCTGAACACGAACATTTCGAACATGTGGCCAGTAATAAGAACTATAATTCTAGCAACAGACAACACCACATCTACATCTCCAGCACCATCTATAGGCCGACCAGTCCTTTGGATTGTCATGACGACTATAGTGAATCGGATAGTGGTAATTCGAGCAGTGACGAAAACGAAAAGGACCAAAATCAAGAAAACATTTACAATCAAAATAACATCGAAAATGGCCAATCGCAATCATCACCAGCCTCCGTAGAAAATACATCCTCCTCCAATTTGGCCACTTCCTCGGCCAAAGGCCTTCATCTGAGTCGCATTTCAATAACCTCTTCAGTGAAAAGCATTTTCCATCACATCTCCTCAGTATCAGCCAGCTCAACGCGTTCCTTATCCTGTTCCAGTACACCCTTGAAAAGAGTATGGGACTCCAAGTGTAAAAAATCAAATTCCTCACCAGCCAACACCACATCAGCCAGCAGCAGCAGCAAATCTAATAAATCATCTCAACGTTCTTCGGCCTCCAATTCATGCTCTTCGCAGAGTTCGTCGTGTAAGAAACCCGAAAAGAAACAGCAGAGTATATTAAGGCCACCCATGAATTATGTTTACATGAAAGGTATGTCCGGTCTATATTCTCGTGTGCCCCGATATTCTGTTTGCTGCCCCTACGGTACCCAACAGTGGGCTTAAGTTCAAAAAATTTACTTCCTTATTTTTTTTACATTTCAAAATATCTTTAAACATAAGCTTAAGTATTTAAGAAAAAAAATTACACACACACAAACAAATATATACAAATATACAAATAGCACCAATTAATTTATAAGGCTCAAAGTTTATGATTAAAATTAAATACATGGAGAAGACTTTTTGGGTTGTAACAGTCACTTTTGTTGCCAATAGAAAATGCTGTGATGTTGAAGACAAAATTTTTAAATTATAACATACAAAAAATAAAATGTGATTGTATGAAAATGTAATTAAAAGATTAATTAATTGCCAATGAAGTGATATATTTCGTTTATTTAGCAAAAACTTTGATTGTCATAACGAATTTGTATTCTCTGTGTATCAAATAAGGAGTCGGTTAAAACGAATTAACAACAAGAAATGTAGTGCCTGGTTCGACAAAAAATAAATATTTAAAATACTATTTCATTAAAAGTAGTTTTATCGTATCGTTATTAAATATATTAAATTTTAGGGATTTATTTATACAATTTATAAAAAAAATTTTTTTTGTTTAAAGCAAAATAAACAACACAGAAAGAAAACCAAGTTTTCTGCAAATAATATACTAAATTTTAATTTATAAAAATATTTAGGAATTAAAATGTTATAAAATAAAACTAAAAAAAGATAAAATTCGAAAGAAAAAACATTTTCTGATTCATTATATTCTAATTTTAAAAAGTCCTGCTGGAGTAAACATAAATCAAAATCATATCTCTCATTAACTAATTAAGGTCTTGAGAAGCCTTGTGGTAAACCAATTTGAAAAATAATTAAATTTTTAAATATTAAGCGGTCCTTTCGCAAATTGCATATATTTTTTATAATAAAATCCTGTCATAAGCTGCAATTTATTGAATGAGACTTTTGATTCCAAAGAAAAAAAAAACCCCAAACTCAACTTTCACATTTAAAAATATCCAAAGAAAATTTCTCCATAAATTTTTTTTAAATAGTTCTGCTTGTTTCAAGCAAAAAAAAAAACAACAACAACAACAACAAATATATTGTTATTATAAAAAACTAAACATATCCCTGAACTTTCTTCTCCTTTACTAAATGTCTTTTTATTATTATTTTTATTATTATATTATTATTTTATTTTATTATTTTTTTTTTTAATAGAAAATCCAAATTTTAAATCGAATTTATTATTAAAAAAAATGTTTCCTCAAGTAAACTAATTAGGCAAACTATTAAAATACTACCGAAATTGTTTATTAAGTATATTGTGATAAACTTGATGAAAACTTTTAATTAGTTCAATAACATATTTTTACTACCTGCTATAGCTTTAATTATTTAATATTATGTTCTAATTTTAAGATATAACTTTTTAAGAAATACAATAAATAAACAATATTGCAAATATTCAAAAGAAAATCTCAAAATCAACAAGTGCTTTTATTTAAAAACATACATAGCAAATTTCTTCTTAAGCTATTAGGAATAAAAAAAATAATAAAAAAAGAGAAATAAAAAAATAAGAGAGAAAAAGCTCTTTTACCTGACAAACATGATTTGTTGAATTATATTTTTGAAAAGTTTTTTTTTTTTTTTTTTTATCATGAAAACTAAAGATTAAACTCTTCTCGTGGTATTGCGAGATCTATTTAATTGACAACACTTTCTTTGTGTGTACAAGGTGGGGCAAAAGTAATTACATTGTATGAACTGACTGGCAATTTGCTTTAAATGAGCAAAAAAAAGAGCTCTGTTTTTGTTGTTTGCAAAACATCTCCCTTCAAATTTGCTATTTCTTTTTTAATTTTAGCTTCCTAGACTCGCAAGACTTTAGTAGTTTGTTGTGGTAAGCGCTAGATTTTAAAAAGTTCCAAACGAAGAAGTCTATTGCTGTTAGATCTGGCGACCTGGGCAACCAACCCAGAGTTTTCCAATATATTGAAAACCATGGCCAACGGCCAATGGTTTTAGCGTGGAAAGTGGCATAAATGCTTCGTTAGAACAAACGGTGCTAAGAAGAGCAATGCGGTAAGAATGTTGTAAAAAAAATTATCACAATACAAAGTACGGTCGCACCAAATCCAACACAACTCTTCCCCACAGGCTTACATCGCGTATACCTTCAGAGCTTCACCAGTGCATATTTCACCTCTTTTGTATTTATTATTATTTAATAAGAGCAAACTTATTAGGAAAAGCATGCCTTCATGTTAGAAAATTATTATTATTTTCTTTTGAATTAGAACAAAAAATAGATTTGGGTCTTTTGTAAATCACGCAAATATTTATTAATCATCGCAATATTATCACCCAAAGGCGATTGATCGTCTAGAAGTGTAAGAAAAATAAAAAATGCGCAAGTCGGATAAACTACAGGCATATACCCAGCTAAGCCAACAACAACTAATAATTTTTTAAAAATTAATTGAAATGTTTTTCGTCTTCCCCAATTCTGTCTATGTACATACATATATACTCGTGTATACATTTATACTTATTTTAAAATTTTGATGTATGTACATGACATCTAGTTTTCCAAACGTTGCTTTCAACCATACGTACAAATACACATGTATTTATATGGACGGACGTGTATGAATACACAATATATACGGGTATGTTCTAGAGTCCGAATTCACTCAAAAGTGGATTACTTTAGCATTTTTGGTGTTCTGCAATTCACATCCCCATGTTTTTATTCGTTTTCAATTAGTGTAGGAAGGGGTGGGTGAAAGTAAAACGAATCGTACTTTATTCTTATAAAAGCTAACATTATTAAGAAAAATACAATTTTGGTTTTTAGTTTGAAGTGTTTTTTATTTAACTTCATCAAAAAAATTTAAATTTTCACAGAAATATTAATACAAAAAAATTTTTTTCAAACTTTGCCAAAAATTTCAATTTGGTTTTGGCAGATCTCACTTGTGTAAAAAAGCATAAAAAAAATACAACAATTTTGTTTATGTTCGCAAACACAAAGTTGCCCTACATACTAAAGTTTAATATGTCAATCTTTTTTGAACTAAATCTTAATGCATTTAGATCTTATTGAAAAAGAAAAATGAATTTTTTGAAAGAAATTAAAAATAATTTCATATACACAAATCTATTTAAACAATAATTATAATAATACGATTGCATTTATAAATGCATGCGATTTTACAACTATAGTTGAATGCCATAAGTCCATATGAGTTTTAAAATAGATTTATAGAGAAGTAGCTTAGTCTCTAAACTTAATTCAGATTTTGGACCTAGCAACCAAAACATTTTCTTAACTTTTATGAAATGAAAAGATGGGTTTTATAAAATATTTGGAATTTATTTTGTATTTGTATTTGGGTTTTTTTTTCCTTCAAGTACGTGGCGTACACTTTGGGCATACACAAGTATGTAAAGTTATATGACATAGATAAGTACAATAAAAGTACATAAATTATATATACTGTTGTTGGCGGATATTGTTGATTATAATTGGTCATCTGTGTGTTGTTGTTTCTACATATTCGGCCTTGCCGATATGGAAGTTTCATCCTATCTTTGCGTTTGCTTTAGGTGATTGGCGGTGGAGGAAGGAGGGTGTGCTGATCCACCTCTCAGATTCCTGGTATCGTTCCCGGCTCGGACACTTATCTCAAACATAGACGTTTTCTGAAGCCTTAGACATTTTCTCAGCGAAAAATGCTTCATTTAGGAGTGACTTGGCCGTATTTGAAGCAGACATTGGCTTATTGAGCATTAACTTCAAGGCGACGTAGTGCACTCTATATTTTGCTAAAGGGTAAGAAATAAATATAAAAAATATAAGTGATATATTCGGCTGTGCCGAGTCGTACACACCCTTCATCTACGCAAGACATTAAAATGCATTAAAAATGTTGTTGCACTTGAATGGTTACTTTAACGAAATATTTTTTAAAGCCAAATATTTCCTTAATCTCATTTCCTAAAACGTTTGTATATAGATTGGTTTGTGAAAGGTGTCAAATGAATATTATAATTCTAAAGTGCATAAGAATATACCCTGAATCAAATAAGTCTCAATGCAGATGTTTTGTTTGTATCCCAGTAAAGATATTTGCCTGAAATAACAAAAATTTCTAAGCATTATAGTGAAATACAGTGTGTCAACTTTATGGGTCGTATCGCAAATATGATTATGTAAAATTTTCTTTAGTTTTGGAATGCAAAAATAAGCAAATTTCTAAACACACCAAGAGAATTATAAATGAGGGGAAAAGTCTATCCGCAATACGTAAAATTGTTTAATTGTTGTATAAAATCTGAAGAAGCTATATATATGAAAACCTGATATGAAATCGAAATTAGATTAACATATTGATAAAGAGTTTTTGGTTTTGGGATCGAACTATTTTCAATCTAGAGAATAAATTTAATGTTTTTGGATCGTGTGAAAGTCAGTATTAAACTCACTAGCAAACTACTTGTACACCTCTTTTTTATTTTGCTTGACTTAAACCTTTTATTTTAAAATATTTAATTTCTTAGGTCAATTGCCAGCGGTGGCGGTTTTAGTCCGTGAAACCTTGAAAACGCAAACAATTTTAGGAAGTTAAAAAATATCTGAGGAAATTCAGTATAATTCTACTCCATAGTGTTTTTCAAACATTCGCAAATCGATAAGAATTTGGTGTTTATTTGGGATATTTGATCTGAATAAAAAATGCACTTTTTTAATTATGCTCAATTAATTAATTTATTTATTTTTTATTTTTCATTGTATATGAAAGAGAACAGGCATTTCAAAAGCTCTGAAAGAAACTCCAACCTAAGCGTTATTTCTTGCAGATTACTCCTCCTTCTATAATTTTGCAAAATAATATAAATATTTGTTAAAGTCGTTATTGAAATCAACAATTATTTTTGTGTACTTACCGTCTCCATCTCATTTGGCAGCTTATTAGTATCAGAAGTTGGATGCTGAATGAAAGGAAGGAGATTGTTATTTCATGTCAATAAAGTATTATATATATATATATATATATATATATTTACATGTATAAAAAAATTCGAATAATATCTGAAACTATACCAAATTTATACCAAAAAGATTCGATGTAGAAGCAAAAATTTGATAATTAAAAACTTTAATCGTATTTCGCCACGTTCGTTTTTTATATATGTACGTACATAAGTATGTACATATATAAATATGTGCAATAATAAGAAATTGCTTCAATGAAATATAATTATATGTATATTCCTAATATTATATCTTTCTAAATAAAGCACTTACGTACCCAAGAGTACTTTATTCAAAATTACCTGCGTATTTGAAATGTATTTTAATAGAAATACTTCACAAAAAGCTTATTAATTATTAATATATACAATAAGCTCTACGCATATTTTTGACAATAATACGTGTGGAAAGAAGTAAAAAGTGCTTAAGTCGGCTTGACCTCAAAACATTGTGAATTGACAATGTAAAACTACCCGTCATGTTATAGAATGTATAAAGTACCTCGCGTTGAAAAGCGAATTCGGTTTTAAAAATCAGCTTTAATTAAGATTTGAGAATGCTCTCCTATAAAACTACAAGATCAGACTTAAAGCTTTTTTTTCCATATATGTTAAAAAAAAGTACACTTAACTATTTTTACTGAAACTTGGGGCAGAAACTACACTCTCACTAAAAGTTCAAGTAGGACGAACTGTCAAAAGGCAATTGTATAAATTTTCTAATATACGGGTATCTGTCCTTTTGTTGCATTTATTCAAATTTATAAAATAGTCATATAGGCCGACTTCCAAAATGTCAATTGCTGTGTCTTCGACAAGTATTAGTAACGCAATAAAAATGCAATCAGAGCAAGTAAAGTAGACGTTATTTCATAACCTCAACATAAACCAAGCACATGGTTAAACTGTTTCGGAACTATGCATCTGTACATAATTTAAACACAACAGCACAACTGTATACGAACTTTGTATTGATACGTTTTGAAGTCAGCTGTAGTGCCGAATTTGGCTCTACACCTATTTTGCGGCTATGTACGCTGTTTATCATATTAATTAAGTCCGTAATTAAGCTATTGGAATTTGCAACAGATAAACCAAATCTAGTTAAATTTCATTTACGGTGTTTGAATCAAACAAAAGGCATACTACGAGTGCTATTTTACTAGATCTAGTTTGACGCTGTTTACTTGCATAGACTCCCATAGATATACGACTAGTTTACATGTAAGCAAAGGCATGACAAAATGAAAATATAAAAAAAGAAGTGCCTGGAATAAAAAAAATTTAAGGAATAACCATTTGAGGCAGCCTGTTTCAACGTAAGTAGGAAAAAATATATTCTTTTTCATAAAAAACTTTTGCGCAACAATACCGGTTATCGATATAAGAAAGCGGCATGCCAAGTCATTCGAAAGATAATCAAAAATCGGTGAATACGGGAAAGCAAAGCGTCCGTTTCCTTGTATTTTCCATTTGGAATTGTATCTTCGACTATGTTGTTCATAATTTTTTTTTACTTTCAGTTTCAGCTCATGGAATTACCGGCAAAGTTTACAACATCTTCCTTATACCTAACAGTCTCGATCGACCTTGTCAACAGTATGATCATACACGTTCATACTGTAATAAACATTTCCAATGTGTAAAATGCGGAGAAGATAATATTTCAGTAGAATGTAAAAATAAACAACACTTTACCAGCCAAATGTGCGAACTGTCAAGAATCTCACTCTGCAGGATACAAAGGATGCATTATATATCAAGAATATAAGAGAAAGTTTCAACAAAGAAATTTTAATTTCCAACATGCTAGGAATAAAGCATCGTCATCTCCTAATTACACTACTCAGAATAGCAGCTCCCAATCAGTACCGAATTTTACATATTCTGATGCTGTAGAAGGAACAGATAACTCAAGCTATGACAACGAAACTTTAAAGAAAATTGAGACTTTATTGACAAAACAGAGCTGACGAACTCGCTTATTAATATGATGCCAGTTCTATGTACCAAATTATGTCAATAGACCTTCATTTAGCAACATAGAACACTAACGGTCTCTCGAATCGTTTATGACCTGATAAATGCATTTTAAATATGTTCCACCTCGTCATAACATTTCTTGTATCGACCGTAACAATTTATTCCAAAAGCTTGGGCCACGATTCATTGTTGGGGGAGATTTCAAAGCGAAACACCCTCGGTGGGGTTCACGTCTGATTAATCCATAAGGTAGAGCTTTATAATTGATTTGTTTGTTTATACTGGCATGCCGTCAAGTCAACTTTTTATCAAGGATAATTACGATCTTCGTTCTCTACAATTTAATACTAGGGATCAAAAGTTATTAACAAATAAAACTTATATAAACGCTAGATAACGCAGTTGAGTCCTTCACTAAATTAATCCACGAAGCAGCACTTTTGGATTTGTTATCTCATCTGAGACTCGTATGCTTATTCGAATCAAAAGAAGATTCAGGAAGAAGTGGCTGATCAATAACGAGAGTATGGACTTGAACTAATATGATGAGCAGCGCTCCACAGAAATTGAATTAGTTAATACTCGTAAATATCTTAGAGTATAGATCAATTAAAATTCGGATGAGCA
Source organism: Germaria angustata (assembly GCA_963681545.1). NCBI lineage: Eukaryota > Metazoa > Arthropoda > Insecta > Diptera > Tachinidae > Germaria > Germaria angustata. Next base: position 9,831,718 of record OY813000.1, read on the forward strand.
ATGGTTAGTCTACTGCATCCTAGTCTGATGATGGGGCTGCCATCTAAGCCAACAGACTGGCTGAGTGTTAAACACATTTTATATATAGCAAGCCACTTTGTACAAGAACGGTCGTCCGCTTTTAGGCGCCCTAACTGGGAGAACAAACGCTGCATACGCCTCTTACAATTCGCCGATGTTTGACGGGTATCAAGAACATCGCCTAAGGACCACCACGTTGAAGTTTGTGAGTCGATTTGAAGGGCAATTGATAAGGATCAGCCTGGATTCACCAAGTAGAACCAATCAAAAGTTATCATTATACCCTTGACCCCAAACAAAGTATTTAGCTATAAATTAACTTATATTTTGGGAACTAAAAAATGTTAAGGGTTACTTTGAAGATAAAAGCCATAGACAGGCAGAAAGCTACTTTGCTTACAAGGCATTCCACCCATTTGAAAAGAAATTCCCATTGGCAAAAATATTCGGATTTCGGTACCAAAAATCTTTATCTTTTTGTGCGACCACAAATCTTTATATAAATAAAAATTAATTTCTTATTTGTCGAAGTCAAAAACTTTTACGGCAAGGACGTATTTTTCAATGAAAATACCACTATTTCACTAAACATATTCAATTATTTCAACGAATAAAATAAACCTGTCGTGTTGAGTAAAATTAATTATAAAACTTGGCGAAATATATTAGAAATTGTTGTTACAACGGTAACTACAATCGAATAATATAAAGGGTTTATTTTTCAGATAAAAGGAAAAACAATTAATTGAATTCATTAAAGGGGCTATAGGAACGTCTTATATTGAAAAATTCCATATCATGTTTTGAACGATGCAGGTAAATCAATTATGCGAACATCAATTAAGCGAAAACTACTGTATAAATTAAGGGTATTGCTCTCTGATTTCAAATTAACAATTTATACGAGTTACATTGATATAAGCATTCCTTCACCAAAAACATTATTGTGAATTATAATGAATTAAATCAAATGCTACCAAAGTTTGATATGGGTATTCGAGAAATAGGGAAATTGTCGAGAAAACAAGCTTGTGTGTCTTGAGTTCATGGAAAATTCGGAAATCTGGAAACATGGTGATCTAAAAGAGGCTTTGTCCAAGATATTTAAAAGAACTTTTTGTCGTGAGTATAGTTATCGCAATTTAATAGAGGAAGGAAGATTGTTGTATATGGGTACTTCCACGGTGTCGAACGTGACAGTCGTACGCGATAAAAATGCAAAAATATTTAATAAACAACTATTTTTAGGTTTCTTTCGACATTAAATTATACCGATTAGGAAGCACTGTAATCCACGCTAAAGTTGATACCAGGCGCAATTCCAAGTCGAAGATAATGGCAAAAAAAGTATCGGTTCGAACGTGACAAAAATAGAAGTATTTTTCGTGGCCATGTATAAAAAGGCGTAATTCAGCGAATCCTGACACAATTTTTTAGTCAAACTTCTTTTAGAATTTTACGTAACAATGGTACTTTAAAATGGATTTGGTTTGATTCAAAAATTTTCCGTATTTTTTTTTTTTTAAAGCCATACTCTGGTTCGATACGTGACATTTCGAACGTGACATTTTTTCCACAATAATTGATCTGATAAACGACTAGTAACTTTCAAACAAATTTATTATTAATAGAAAAAAATAGATATTAGCAACATAAATTAAATTAATATCTTGAGCGAATATGCAGTCCGAGCTGCTTTTATTTGATCACCATCGCATGATAATGAGTGCAGTTTTTGGATACCAGGAATTTTTTTTACTTTCTTCCATTTATTAAATAATTGAAGGGAAAACTCTTCTATTTGGTCAGACGAGATGTAATAAATATCTATCCCATGAACATTATGCCGAGCACAGTAGAAAAATGAAAAAGCATCAGGTAAAACTATATTTTTAGATTTGATAATTTGCCAAATTTTTCGTTTTAAAACTGCTTGTTCATGTTAGTGAAAGAATTTATGGGTAAATTTATAAAATTAGTACAATATAAATATTTCTCTATAGCATTATCGTAAAATTATCACGTTTTAATAACTTTCAATTTTTGGCTCACGGTGGACCTTTTGATGGAAATGCCCATATATAGATGATACGTGTATTTCGATAGCTTCAAGAGATTTCGAAGCTCATCTTAAAGCTTTAAGTGAAATGCTTAATGGAGCTTATGAAACTGGATTAGAGTTCAAACTTGAAAAGTGCAGATTTGTTATCAAACAATCGAATATACCATAAATAGAATCCATAGTGCTACCAGAAACTGTCCAAATACATTACTATTCCTTGTAAGAGAGAGAGGTTAGAAAGTTTATGAATTAATTGAGTATGTAGACGAAAAGACAGGAGATCAGAATAGCCAAGGCTTGGAATCGGAACGACTAAGAGCGCTTAATGAGATCGAACGATCGCAAAAACACAACGAGAACTATTTTTATAGTCATCACGTACGTGCAAATCATTATATGAAAGAGGTTTATGTCGTAGTCATTAATGTGGACAATACTGTTGGTTGTTTATCGATAAATATCGCGGTCCTTACATAATAGGGAAAGTTTTGTCAAACGATCGTTAAATTATTAAGGATATTAACAATTGTCAGCTTTCTCAAATTCCTTACAAAGTCATTGTCGAAGCTAAACGGCTTAGAAAATCGATGCCACTAGAATAGTTTTAAAAATATTATTTGCCACTCTAATAAACTCGTAAGATATTGTTATTAATATTACTGTTGTTGTTATTATTATTATTATTATTTATATTATTATTATTATTATTATTATTATTATTATTATTATTATTATTATTATTATTATTATTATTATTACTATTACTATAAATATTATTTGTTTATTTGAAACTTTGATTGAGGTCAATCAAATTGTCCGGTTGGCTGAACTTTAATGTATGTCTTTCTTAATTAATTAAGTACTTGGTTTGTCCTCTTGTTAATTAATTACATTTGAATCAATGTTTCTGCGACTTTATAGTCATTTACAAATAATAAATATAATGAGTGTAAGGAAAGCAATATTAATATATATATATATGTATATATATATATATATATATATATATATATATATATATATATATATATATATATATATATATATATGTATGTATGTATGTATATGCATACGCATATACTATATACTAACTTATTTGATATTGAATAATATTATTCCTTCTTTTCATTTGGATTTAATATGACAGAAAGCGGTGCCAATTCAGCATTAAATATGGCACAAGCTGTTGGTGAGTATATATATATATATATATATATATATATATATATATACATATATATATATATATATATATATATATATATATATATATATATATATATATATGCATAAAGTAAATATCTACATTTTAACTGAGATCGTTCAATGATTTATTCACAGCGACTTTAGAAGTATTTTTGTACTTACAGGTTTGGGAGCCATGTGTTGTTCTCCAAATTGGGAAGCTTAATAAGAGGAAAGATATTGTTACTTCAAGTTAATATATTAAGACATATATATATATATATATATATATATATATATATATATATATATATATATATATATATATATATATATATATATATATATATGTATATATATATATATATATATATATATATATATATATATATATATATATATATATATATATATGTATATAGATATAGATATATATATATATATATATATATATATATATATATATATATATATATATATATATATATATATATATATGGCCCTTTGTTCCACCATGGAACTACAGGAATGAATATATATATAGTATATATATATATATATATATATATATATATATATATATACATATATATCAACACATTAATTTTATACTTACGAGCAGAGTAGCCAGGTTGTTGTGCTCCAAATTGGGAAGCTTAATAAGAGGAAAGATATTGTTACTTCAAGTTAATATATTAAGACATATATATATATATATATATATATATATATATATATATATATATATATATATATATATATATACATATATATTAAGTATATATGCACATTTGAACTGAAATCTTGCAACGATTTATTCAAAGCGACTTTAGAATCAACATATTAATTTTATACTTACGAGCAGAGTAGCCAGGTTGTTGTGCTCCAAATTGGAAGCTTAATAAGAGGGAAGATATTGTTACTTCAAGTTAATATATTAAGACATATATATATATATATATATATATATATATATATATATATATATATATATATATATATATATATATATATATATATATATATATATATATATACATATATATATATATATATATATATATATATATATATATATATATATATATATATATATATATATATATACACATATATATATATATATATATATATATATATATATATATATATATATATACATATATATATATATATATATATATATATATATATATATATATATATATATATTAAGTATATATGCACATTTGAACTGAAATCTTGCAACGATTTATTCAAAGCGACTTTAGAATCAACATATTAATTTTATACTTACGAGCAGAGTACCCAGGTTGTTGTGCTCCAAATTGGGAAGCTTAATAAGAGGAAGGATATTGTTACTTCAAGTTATTATATTAAGATATATATATATATATATATATATATATATATATATATATATATATATATATATATATATATATATATATATATATATATATATTAAGTATATATGCACATTTGAACTGAAATCTTACAACGATTTATTCAAAGCGACTTTAGAATCAACATATTAATTTTTTACTTACGAGCAGAGTAGCCAGGTTGTTGAGCTCCAAATTGGGAAGCTTAATAAGAGGAAAGATATTGTTACTTCGAGTTAATATATTAAGACATATATATATATATATATATATATATATATATATATATATATATACATATATATATATATATATATATATATATATATATATATATATATATATATATATATATATATATATATTAAGTATATATGCACATTTGAACTGAAATCTTACAACGATTTATTCAAAGCGACTTTAGAATCAACATATTAATTTTTTACTTACGAGCAGAGTAGCCAGGTTGTTGAGCTCCAAATTGGGAAGCTTAATAAGAGGAAAGATATTGTTACTTGGAGTTAATATATTAAGACATATATATATATATATATATATATATATATATATATATATATATATATATATATATATATAGATATATATATATATATATATATATATATATATATATATATATATATATATATATATATATAGATATATATATATATATATATATATATATATATATATATATATATATATATATATATATTAGGCTTTCGCAAAAGTACATTTAAATTTAAATTTAGTTACTTTTTTAAAGATTCTTAGTTTAAAGCTAAATACAAAAGAGGATCAAAGCAAACAAATAAAGAGAGAGACAAATGTAAAAACAATCTTTATTGTCTTTATATGCTCAGAGCATTTATATTTACTCATTCTTGCTTACTATAAGCAAGTCAAAGTAAAACAAATGTTTGCTGATATGCTGTACATAAGTGTTTTACTATATACATATTTATTTTACCATATGAGTATTTTAAGCATTGAAATCAAGCAATGGTTATGACTATTTAATGTGTTTTATTTGCAGATGATTCCTTATAATTAATAAAAAACTAATTGAAAAATTTAATATTTGAGTAATTAAATCTTGGTTTAATAAAATTTTATTTTTTATTTTTATAAAAAAATTGTTTTTTTTATATTTTTAAGAGGCATATGCCCGCCCCAATAACGGTTAAACAACGCTTGAGTGTTTAGTTAAAGTTCATGCTAAAGTTACATAATTTATTACTTTTCTTTCGAATAATTTTTGTAGAAGATTTTACAAAGTCATAAGTCACATGCGAGCAATTGCAGGAGATATGCAAAAAATATTTGTAAACTTATTCAAAATCAAAACTTAAAATTTTTTTCCAGTTTAAGCTATTTTTAAATTGCTTTTCAAGTTCTGTAAAATTCTTCCAACGCAAATATGACTTTTGTAAATTTAGATGACGATATCTGGGTAGATATGTTGATTATTTGATATTAGAATCGAATTAAACAAAAATGTAATTTCATACAAATAAAATAAAAATTACAAAAATACTCAAGTATTATACTAAATGGTTTAAGTACTGCTTGCCGTAACTCCATGTCTTATTATTAATTTTGCTTACTTTTCCTATGCTCTACCACTTGCAGTATTTATTTTGTACAAACACAATATTTATTGTGAACAGCCATTTGCCTAATATATATATATATATATATATATATATATATATATATATATATATATATATATATATATATATATATATATATATATATATATATATATATATATATATATATATATATATATATATATATATATATATATATACATATATATATATATATATATATATATATATATATATATATATATATATACATATATATATATATATATATATATATATATATATATATATATATATATATATATATATATATATATATATATATATATATATGTATGTATGTATGTATGCATATATGTGATTCGACAATTCTCTATACCAATTTTCTCACTTTCTCAACATTTTCATCTGATGTGATAGTGCATACGATCGTCGTCATTCACATCTCTGGACCTTCTTACCATTTGTAGACATTTTTCTCTCAACAAAAACGCTTTTGAGCACTTAATTCTATTCGATGCAGATCTTTTGACTCACTTGTTTTCCACAGCATAAAATCGCCAAACAAGCAACTGTTATGCCTCTCACAAACAATCTAAACTAAACACACAAAAATCAACTCAGAACATATGTTCAAGGCAAGTGTGGAAGCATAAAAAGAAAAAAATCCCTAATCGAATGCACGTAGCCAGAGAAAATTCAAATTCTATTGAACAGTCCTCGTATATAATATCCACATATGTAGATGCATTTAAACATGTAAGAAAAATGAATTCATTTATTTAAACTTTGTACATATACAAAAAAGAAAACGTGTATTTAGATTTCTGACACTTATTGTAGAAGAAGAAATGGATGTTGTATTAAATTTGTTTATATATAAAAGATTTTCCAAAATGAGAAAAAAAAATTGCTTAAAAAGAAATTTACTCTGAATTAATAAACTCTATATGTAAATTTGTAAATAATAGTGTTATAGAAATGTAAGAAACATTTGTAAAACTACCAACTAAAAAGCGCGAAAGGTCTTCAGATCGTAATAAAAGGTATTAACTCTTACATGGACCCATCGACGTAAAGAACGGCTAGCAGGAAACGTGTTACAGGGGGAAAAGTTCCCAGTCACTGTTTCGAGTAGAACTCCAACCATATCGTTCGGTTGGAAAAAATAACGGAACGCACCCGATTTATACCTTGAAATACTGCTGCACAGAAGAGTTACCGTAGAGGTATCACAAAAGAGGCTGGATCCATCCAATGCGCCAATTGCCAGGGATACGAGCTTACCAAAACCTACTGCAATTTACCTACTGTTTGCGTTGTGTGTGGAGAGCCTAACGATACTGTAAAGTACGATAAACCAAAAGATAACTCGAAAAGCGGAAAATGCAGCAACTGCGGAGGCAACCACGTTAAGCGTATTTTGACCATAGATCCAGTCTGTTAATCTGTTGGACACAATTATCCATAGTTGGCAGAACCATTTACAAGGCAGATTTTCAAATATAGTTCATCAATGACAAAAAAATCTTCTACCAACCATTATTTGTATGCTGTATTAAATAAGCCGTGATTTTAAAAAGAAGTTTCTGGAACGCAAATGACATCCGCCAGCACAAAAATGATATAGAATTTTTCATGATGGATAAACAAATACGTAATGCTTATCTATGACACCCATCTGACGTCTAGGAGCTGCTTTAAAATTAGCGGATATACTTTATATGACACAAAGGACCAGCGAGGAAAGTGGCTCGGCAATACTAATGAAATTATGCCTTAAACAATTTATTATATGACCTCTGTGGAGAATACTTTCGTCCTGGTGATTTCTTCCCAGATTTTCAATTACTGAAAATCAATACATGAACCACTGCCAACTGGAATGCTAAACATACGTTCTGGGAATCACGATTAATCACTCCGAAGGGACGTGTTTTGCTTGATACCATATCAAAAATGGGTTTTTATTTCATTTCGAGTGGACAGCCAATATGCTGTCCACTCGCTCACTGTAATTTTGGAGTTATTAATGGCGTTCCCACAGCAATGATTCAAGTTAGGGCTTCTTTATATTTGTTTTCAGACCACTTACTCACTATTTTAACCACATACTCATGGCCAACTTAGCACATTTACTGGTAAAAACACACTATTTTAGTATCCGTAGACGCGGAAAGCCTTCCAGCTTCTAGCCCTTGCGTTATATGAATGGAGACTGGGCTAGAATTGACACAGAAAATGGAAGTCCTTTCATTGAGCATTTCATATTACAGGTCTATAAGTCTGTTATCTAATATGTTAAAGCTGTTTGAGAAACTGCTTGCGAGCATCCTGACCCCAACGCTAGGTGTATTCCGGATTACCAATTTTGTTTCAGAAAGAATCTTAACACCATCGAACAAACACACAGATTTATTAATGTAATAAGAATTGCGTTTGAACAAAAATGTGTTGTTCTGCTCTTCTTATTGACTTTTCCACAGGCCTTTGACAAAGTTTGGTATGAAGGTTTAATAAATAAATTGAAGCGTAAGCTACCAGCAACCTATTCATAAGCTTCTTAACTGGTCACAAAATTATTATCATAGAAGGTAACTTTTAAAGCACACCTCAGCCAAGAGAAGCAGGACTTCCTCAAGGCAGTACATTAGGTCCAATCGAGTATTTGATATATGCCTCTGACATGCCAATAATCAGTAATAAGCACATATCAATGTTGGCATTCCCGTTGATCGTCGCTTAACATGGAAATCGCAAATATATGCAATGAAACTAAGAGCTGCTCAAACTAATTGGCTTATAGGGAGAAATTCAACACAAATCTTAGATTGGAAACTCCTTCTATACAATACTAATGTTATACAAGACTGATACTAATCCTCGTGTGGTGCTATGGAATTCAATTGTGGGGCATCCCCACAGCATACAATTTATAAAAAATGCAAAGGCATTCCTTTGGTTAAAAAAATGGTTTCAAAATATAACAACATAAAAAAACATAGTTCCATCCAAACCCACTAGCCCCCAAAATGCAACATTGTAGAGGCCACGCTCGCCGCTCTGGCTCTTAGCCGAACATGAGAATACAACACAGAAGAAATCGAACAAAACTACTTCTTTTGCATGGCATTGGATACTTCCTAACATTTTCGAAGAGCTCTTCCTCAAATTTGTTATACGAGATATTCTCCAAAATAACTATTTAATGCTTTATTGTTTGTTGTTGGCTTAGCTGAGTATATGCCTGCATTTCATTGGCGCTAATCAAATCATCAGTACCCTTTTAGCCAAATCATAATTGAAAACCATTCCAACTCGTATACTTATGCCACAGACTATAAATACTATATGAGAATTCAAATAGAACTCAATCATATTTTTCTATTTGTAATCAACAAAAACACATAAGTGTAATAGCTTTAGAATGCTTTTGTGCAAACAAAACACAGCATACAGTTATAATTGACTTGCGTCAAAACAATAAACTATCATATATTTATATTTTATATATTTTTAATAGATATTTGTATGTATATGTGTTTTTATACTAAACCCGTTTAGTGAGAAAGTCTTACAATCAACATGTACTTGTATGCACTTACCAGCACCTTGTCCCATATTTAAAGCTGAATTGACACCGGTTTCCATTATCTGACCAAAACCTTTTGCTATATTAAATTTTAGATCCAAAGAAAAAGAGGATTATATTTTTTATTATCAAATAAGTTAGTATTTGTCTATTAATATACATATATGTATGTGTATATATATATATATATATATATATATATATATATATATATATATATATATATATATATATATATATATATATACAGTTTGTCAAGAAATTGTTTTGACAGTGTGCAAATAGTTTTTATTTTGACTTTCATCATTAAAAAACAAAACGTGTTTTAACTCTTTTACCATTTTTTTTATAATCTAATTTTAGCTATATGTTAACTAACAAATAACGGCAAGGAGAACAAAATAAAAACTTAAGATTAAGAAATAAGATAAAAAATTAAAAGAAACTCAAGAATGTTGTTGTCAAGAAAATGTTTTTACATACTAATATAATCTGAAAAAATGGATTGGATCTTTAAATGTAGGATTATCAATATTTTGTGTGGCCACCATTGGCATCAATCAGGGCTTGCAGGCGCCGTTTCTTTGAAAAAAAATAAATTTTTGTACATATTTTGTTGGTTTTTTATTCCATTCTTCAAAAATTACAACTTTTAATTCACTTTGGTTTCTGGGACGCCTTTTGGCAGTATTTTTTTTTAGACAAGACCATAAATTTTCAATTGGGTTTAAATCTGGACTCTGAGCTGGTGTATCGAGTACCTTACCGCAGTTGTAGAGAAGCCACGTCCTTACCAAAAGAGCCTTATGTTTAGGGTCATTATCCTGATAAAATTTGAAATTCGGCTTTCTATCAGAATAAAACCCAAATTTAGTCGCGGTGTTAACTAGATGACGCTTTAATATACCCAGGTATTGATTAGCATCCATAGTGTTCTCAATAAAACAAAGATCTCCAACTCCCTTACTAGAAATGCACCCCCAAACCATTACTGACAGTTTTCCAAATTTTACAGTTGGAATTATGTTTCGACTTTCCAATGCTTTCAAAGGTTTTCTCCATACTCTATTAGGACCATCATTGTAGAAAAGCATTATTTTGGTCTCATCACAAAATATAACGTCATCCCAGTAATCGTCAGGCTTGGAAATATGTGTTACAGAAAGACAATCGTCTTTCTTTATGTTGCATTGTAAGCAGTGTTTTTTTTTCGTGCCAGTCTGGATGAATAGTCGTTCTTTTTCAAAACTTGTCATACCGTTTCGTGAGAGACTGTCACGCCACACTCTTCTTTAAGTTCACATGCAAGCGTTCGTATGGATACCAAAAGGTTTTCGTCTACCTTTCTTCTTAAAAGACGTTCTGTTCTCTCCGAAATTTTACGTGGACGCCCAGTTGGAAGCTTTAACGTTAGACTATTTTCTTTTTCAGCGCGATTTACAATATTGTACACTTTGCCTAGTTATTGAAAACATTTTAGACAACTCTTGGACCGTTTTCCCGATCGCGTGGTTATAGTAAACTAACTGAATTAAACCGGTCGAAGTTCTTTTGCCAGGCATTTTAAATCCTCGTAAAATTATCGTCTTCAGTTATAAAAAAAACAAAACTATAATTAAATCATTATCAATGATCACTTGACTAACGAAAAAAATTGTAGTTTGAACAGTAAAAACTAACGGTATAAAAAAACACACACACAAAAAGAAATTGTAAAAACATTTTCTTGACAACAAAATTTTTGTATTTATTTTGTTTTTCTTCTATTTTTTTGTTATTATTCTCTATTTTCTCCTTCTTTTGCTCCTGTTTGTTAACTAATATATAGATAAAATAGAATTGAAAAGAAAAAATTGTTAAACTACAAAGGAAAACTATTTTTTGCATTATTAAAGTCAAAACAATAATTTTTTTCACTATGTCAAAACAATTTCTTGACAAACTGTATATATATAAAAGGATTGAAAACTTTATGTTGAATAATTCAGTTTATTTAAATATTTGTTGGTAATATGTAATTTAAAGTTTCGCAATTTAAGAATTAAAAACAAGAATCAAATAAACAAATCAAGCATTATTTAATTGAAAATCATTAAGTTCATTAATTGTGATTAATAAAGTATACATCAGCGCGTTTACTACTTAGGTTGTTTTAACAACTTTAAATCAACTTGAATATTTTACAGTAAAAACTTTAAATAACGTGAGTTCTTTTCGACTTCAACTTAACAACTAACTTTCAAAATTAAAAAGCAATAAATAAAAACTTCTCTCTGCAGTCATAACGGTTGATCATCTTTCGTTTCACTTCTACAAGCTTAACCCTTCACAATCGGCCATCCTGTTCATCGTCCGTCCCGAATGATAGCAAACACTCTTCGTTAGCATCGCAATATCGCTACAACTTGATGTGATCAGGACTAGTGTTCGTCTGATTCGCTCCTTCAAAATTACCAGCTTTGCAAACCTCATAACGACTGTTCCCTTTTACTTTTACCACTTTGTAAGGTCCAATGAAGTCGCTTGCCAACTTTTTACCAGCAACAAATTGCGTGCGTTTTATTGCCACCAAATCGCCAATCGCATAGTTAATATCGTTTTTACGCTTCTTATCAAATTGCCTTTTATATGAATTTTGAGCTTTTTCAATTTGCTGCTTGACATCGTTTCGAATGTCTTGTCGTTGTTGGTTAAATATTATGAAGATTTCATTTTCTATCTCCTTAAGCAGGTCACTACTGATATTATTTCTCATTTTCACACCAAACAAAACTTCAAATGGTGCGTATTCTGTCGAACAGTGTAGACATGAATTTACAGCATTTTGGACTTTACCGACATATTTATACCACTTAGCCGGTTCATCTGATGATAATTTCGCAATTACAGATAAAACTACCCTATTGGCGCGCTCTATTTGGCCATTGCCTCGAGGTACGCCTGTAGTTGTTGTTATATTGTTAATGTTGTTTTCTTCGCAATATAACTTAAAGGCACCTGAGGTAAAGGCGGGACCTTTATCGCTAATTATACGATATGGTTGACCAAATACTTCAGACCACAACTTTAATTTGTTGATGCATTCGTCACTGCTTGTGGTCTTTGTCGGGAAAAGCCAAATAAATTTTGAGAATGCGTCAACCAACGCAAAAATATATTCATTTTGCTTTGATGTTGTGTCCATGGGACCGAGGTGATCCACATGTTTCTAATGGACTTTCGCCTTTTCCTATGCAATTTAAATAGCCTTCTTTCTTGCCAAGCTTTTTATTATAAATTATACAGCGAACACAATTTTTTATAAACTGCTGCACTTTATGTTCAACGTGAGGGATATAAAAGTTTTGCTTTATTAAATGCATGGTTTTTTTTTAATGCAAAATGTCCAACATCGTGTGCATCCCGAATAACATCTGACTCCATAACTTTTGGAGCAACGAGTAAATCATTACCGCCAACTGTTCTGTAAATTAAATCGCCTTTTCGTTTGTAATCACCGTTAGATCTGTCGTTTAGAATTTCACTTATTGCCTTAATGTGGGATTCTTTCTGTTGTGCTGCTTTAAACTGTGTTGACAATCTAAGTGTTTGATGCGGTCGCTTTGCCTGTGTTCAACTGTGAAGTCAAAGTCTTGAAAATATAAAACCCATTGTGCTACTTGTCTAGATATGTCTTTCTTTTTTATTGTATATTTAAACGCCGAACAATCTGTTATTATTTTGAATTTAATACCAAGCAAATAATTCCGATATTTTTCCAACGAAAATACGCTGCCTTAACTTCTAAAATGTAACTGTGTTGCTTTTCTTCAGATATATATATATATATATATATATATATATATATATATATGTATGTATGTACTTACCAACACCTTGTCCCATATTTAAAGGTAAATTGGCACCAGTTTCTATTATTTGACCAAAACCTTTTGCTATATTAAATTTTAGATCCAAAGAAAAAGAGGATTGTATTTTTTATTATCAAATAAGTATTTGTGTATTAATATATATATATATATATATATATATATATATATATATATATATATATATATATATATATTATGTATATATATATTATATATATATATATATATATATATATATATATATATATATATATATATATATATATGTATATATATATATTATATATATATATATATATATATATATATATATATATATATATATATATATATATGTATGTACTTACCAACACCTTGTCCCATATTTAAAGGTAAATTGGCACCAGTTTCTATTATTTGACCAAAACCTTTTGCTATATTAAATTTTAGATCCAAAGAAAAAGAGGATTATATTTTTTATTATCAAATAAGTATTTGTGTATTAATATATATATATATATATATATATATATATATATATATATATATATTATGTATATATATATATATATATATATATATATATATATATATATATATATATATATATATATATATATATATATATATTATGTATATATATATTATATATATATATATATATATATATATATATATATATATATATATATATATATATATATATAGTACTTACCAACACCTTGTCCCATATTTAAAGGTAAATTGGCACCAGTTTCTATTATTTGACCAAAACCTTTTGCTATATTAAATTTTAGATCCAAAGAAAAAGAGGATTATATTTTTTATTATCAAATAAGTATTTGTGTATTAATATATATATATATATATATATATATATATATATATATATATATATATATATATATATATATATATATTATGTATATATATATTATATATATATATATATATATATATATATATATATATATATATATATATATATATATATATATATATATGTATTTACTTACCAACACCTTGCCCCATATTTAATGCTGAATTGGCACCGTTATCTGTCATATTAAATCCAAATGAAAAGATGGATAATATTATTCAATATCAAATAAGTTAGTATATAGTATTTTAGTATATGCGTATGCATATATATATACATATATATATATATATATATATATATATATATATATATATATATATATATATATATATATATATATATATAGCGAGCCCCACTGATCAAAAACCACCACCGTTTAATATCCCAAATGTTACTAATGTTAAAGACATGGCCAACTATTTTGGATCTTTTGGAACTATTATTCCTGCACAATATTCATATCGTACATTTGTCTCAGATCTCAAGTGAAAAAGATAAGTTTTCGTACTTTTCAAGTAAAACAAAAAAGAGCCTATAGAGTCAGGATAAAAAATTTGCACTACTCGATCAGCGTAGATGATATAAAAACATATATTGAAAACCTTGGACATAAAGTTAGTAATATTTCCAATACATTAAAAGTTGAATCAAAAGGAGAAATTGCTTACCTGGATACTAAACTATATAGTGAAAATAATATTATAACTTTTGACTGGTATTCAAAAAATATTTCATCAGGCAGAATTATCAACTTCAATTCCAATTAACCGGAAAACTGGATAATAAATACCGCCAAAAATTTCATCCAAAGAGTTCTTGACATTAGTGACCATCAATTCCACATACCGATAAGATAACTAAGATATTAAAATCTCTAATATCATCATATAAAAATAGCGAACACGGTAACCCTAACAAAGATGAGAAACGTTTTTACAGCAGAAAATGCATACCTGGTCTCACTGATTATAAAAACATAGTAAGAATAATAAACAAAAACGTCATAAGCTTTGCTTACAAACCAAAAAAACATTAAGTACAATAAGAGCTTTATGAGTTTATGTCATTCGAATCAAATACAATATGAGAATTCAATATCGTATATGAATCATAACAAAATACATAATCATAGTAGGCTTAGAATGCTTTTATACAAACAACACAACAAACAATTATACTCAACGTGAGTCTATTTTACTTTTCTTTTAACACCCATACAGTTAAACGAACGTTGGCCGTTATATTTGATTGGTATGTCATAAACATCCGAGATTGAATGCTTTCAAACAGCTTAAATTTCACTGACGATTTGGTTTTAGCAACCAATGACATGTCGGCATATGAAGAGCTAAAGCCACAACAAACTTTTGGTTTTTGTATGCATTTTGCAAAGGCTCTAATTGTTTCTAACGATTAGTTGGGGAGAATATCCCAAATAATGAATTTTCAATATTAAGTATGTAATATAATAATCTTGAATTGTAAGTAATTGTTAAACATTTTCACCACTAAGTATATATTTATTAATTTCATCGACCTTATGTTATGTAATTTATGTTTATTTTTATTCAGGCTCTATGTCATATATCAATTTAAGTAAAACTCCTTTGTTTTATTAAATTTTATTTTTTATTCAATATTTGATTTTTGATTTTAAAAGAAAAAGACGGCTTTACTCAAATTCCTGATGAAGAAAACCGATGGTGATCGAAATATTGAATTAAAAATAAAATTTAATAAAGCAAATGAGTTTTACTTAAATTAATATGTATATGACCTAAAAACTGGATAAAAATAAACATAAATTTTCACAACTAAATTTTTAAAATCTTGATGTTTTTAATACTTAATAAAATAGACGAGTCCCTGGATAAAAAATTCACGAAACGTCGGGAAAATATGAGACAAATAACTTTGAATTTTATTGTCATAAAAACATGTTGGGCCTGATTACCTAAACAAAACAAGAAACTAACATAATCAAATCTAACTTGGCCAAGGAAGAAAAAAAAAACTCAAGAAGCAATATTACCAAACAACTATTTTCCATGTATTTCCTCGATATTGAACCGCGTAAAAATAACAAAGACATTTGTTATATCAAGAGATATCCCCCCACATCATCCTTGTCAACAGTATGATCATAACCGTTCATACTGTAATAAACATTTCCAATGTGTAAAATGCGGAGAAGATAATATTTCAGTAGAATGTAAAAAAAGCAACACTTTACCAGCCAAATGTGCAACTGTCAAGAATCTCACTCTGCAGGATACAAAGGATGCATTATATATCAAGAATATAAGAGAAAGTTTCAACAAAGAAATTTTAATTTCCAACATGCTAAGAATAAAGCATCGTCATCTCCTAATTACACTACTCAGAACAGCAGCTCCCAATCAGTACCGAATTTTACATATTCTGATGCTATAGAAGGAACAGATAACTCAAGCTATGACAACGAAACTTTAAAGAAAATTGAGACTTTATTGACAAAACAGATGGAGCTGACGAACTCGCTTATTAATATGATGCCAGTTCTATGTATCAAATTATGTCAATAGACCTCCGTTTAGCAACATGGAACGCTAACGGTCTCTCGAATCGTTTACGACCTTATAAATGCAATTTATATTCCACCTCGTCATAACATTTCTTGTATCGATCATTTCAATTTAATATTAGAGATCAAAAGTTATTAACAAATAAAACTGATATAAAATCATTTTCATAGTGCCTTAAAAGTAAACTAAATTTGAATTTGTCCATAGCAAATAATAATGCGCTAGATAACACAGTTGAGTCCTTCACTAAATTAAAGTGGCAGATCAGCAAAAATCACAAAAGACGTCCATATCAAGCAACGAAAAACCTTAAGCACCATCTAGATAGATTAAGAAACAAATCTATCGGAGAATTAATTAATACATCTACGAACGGTAATAATCCCTGGATAACTACTAAGTATTTGAAACAGCCAACAAAAAGAAATCCTCCTTTTAAAGACAATATTGAAATTTGGTGTAGGTCAGACGTAAAAAAGGTTCAGGCATTTGCTCAACAGCTGTATGACATATTTAAAACTCGTCAAATTGACAACCCTGCCGAAGATGGAAAAAATCTCTGAGTTTCTAAATGCACCTTATCAAATGTGTTTACCTATGAAACTTATTTCCCTTGCTGAAGTTCAGGTACAAATAAAAAATTTAAATCCAAAAAACTTAACAAGACATGACAAGATTGATGCCAGAGTTATTACTCATTTACCTAAAAAAGGCGTTTTGCGTTTAACATTAATTTTTAATCTTATTCTGCGCTTTAGCCACTTTCCATTTTAGTGGAAATGTGCAGAAAAAATAATGATAAAAAGCCAAACAAATCAGAAAGTGAAATAACACCGTATAGACCTTTTAAGTATATTTTCAAACATGTTTGAAAAAAAAATTTCTCAACTCGTTTAGCACCATTACTAGAAAATTTGCATATTATTCCTGGCCATCAATTGGGTTTTAGACAAAAGCGTGGCACTTCTGAACAATGCCATAGAGTAGTCAAAGTCATTCGAAAATCATTTGAAAAGAAATATTACTCTGGCGTGTTCCTCCACATTCAACAAGCATTCGACAAAGTCTGACATATTGGTCTATTGCTACATTTTATGCTGTTTTAAAATCATATATAAAAATAGAACGTTTTGTATATTAGAGCAGGTGTCCCTCAGGGCTGCTGATATGCCGATTTTGGAAAATGTTGACGTTTCAACATATTTAGCAACAGCCAAATCTAATAATATACAAAATGAATTGGATCAAATTGAGATGTGTTTGAAAAAATGGAAAATAAAAGTAAATGCAGAAAATTCGACCCACATTACATTTACACTCAGAAAGGGCGATTGTCTAAATCTTTCTATAAATAATGTCAAAATCCCTTAAAGTGCTTGTGTAAAATATCTCGGCCTATACATATGTGGGTCGTCGACTTACTTGGAAACAACACATAAAATATAAACGTCAGCATTTGCATATAATGAACAGAAGACTTTATTGGCTTATCGGTCCAAAATCTCAACTCAATATTGAAAACAAGATCAAACTTTTTAAAGCTATTTTAAGACTTGTGTGGACCTATGGAATTAAATTATGGGGAACCGCAAATCATTTAAACATTAAAATAATAATACAAAGATATCAAACCAAAACTCTTAGACTCTCAGTTCAATCACCTGAAGCACTACATAATGATCTTCAAATTAAAACAACAAAAGAAACAATTAACAATTAACAGTGAACACTATTGAACAAGACTTTCTGGTCATATAAAACCGTTAGCTGTTGCTATGTTGGACGAAACTGATGAAATAAATAGACTTGAAAGTCTATTCCTATTGGACCTTCCTTCCAGGAACTAGAATAGTGTTAACTGCTGATGTATCTTTACATTCTGTTTTTCTTCCTATAATTTTATTGTCATAATTTTAAATTAGTTTCCATTATTTTGATTTTTTTGTATTATTATTATTATTATTATTATTATTATTATTATTATTAAATATTCGGAGTAAATTTTATGTAAATCTGTATTCTATTCATTTTTGGTTTTTATACATAAGAATTCTAATTCTTTTTTCTATAGTTGTTGTAGTTACTGTAAAAGTACAATTGTAATTGCCATTGTTATGTGTCCTAATATTTGCTTATTATCACCTTATGTGCTGATAGATTACAATTTGAATAAACAAATTTGTTTAAAAACAATTTTCAGATATTTTTGAATTGTCTTATTTATAACAAAAATTGTCCTGAAGAAAACCCCAAAGAAGCGTCAAAATATTGAAATAAAATAAATCTGTTTTTTATAAAAGGAGCTAAAGCTCTTTTGTGAAATAAAATATATGTATATGTATACATATAAGTATATATATATATATATATATATATATATATATATATATATATATATATATATATATATATATATATATATATATGTATATGTATACATATATATATATATATATATATATATATATATATATATATATATATATACATACATATATATATATATATATATATATATATATATATATATATATATATATATATATATATATATATATATATATATATGTGTGTGTGTGGGTGGGTGTGTGTACGTTTGAACTGACATCTTACTACGATTTATTCACAGGGACTTTAGAAGCAACATGTACATTTTTGTACTTACCAATAAAGCCGAAGAGTTGTGGTGGTCCAGATTGGAGATCTGAAGAAGAGAAAGATATTGTTACTTCAAGTCAATATATCAATAATTATTACTAAATAAATATATAGTGAGTCAATAAAAATAACAAAAGAAATAAAGAAATAAAGAAATATCCAAATTGCTTAGATTCTACGAATTCTTTATCGAAATCTGAATAGTAGTGTTTTGTCTCCAGATGTGAACTGACGTGTTTGCTGTTTGCCGCGTGTCTGTTTTTATTTTTACGTACTTGGACATACATAGCTACATACATATCTGTACAAGTTTTTAAAATTATGTAAGTGAAATAGTCCCGTTTTTAATCCAACAAACAAATAACAAAATAATCATAAGAAACTAACCACAAAGAGAGCAAAAAACAAAAAAAAGTTAACATTCAAGAAAAGGAAAATAAAAAATAAAAACAAAGACAAAATCAAGCAAACAAACAAAAAAAATATATTCAAATGATATAAAAAATTACTAATAACAATAAACAAAGAAAACAAAAGAAACAACAGTGATCGTTATTCAGAGAGGGCTGTGCTGGCACTCTAGACAAGTGTTGGTACTTCGGCCCACAATGATCAGATCAGGCCCGTTCGAGTGTCATTGTGTACTTCCACCCTAAGCCCCTTACACATATTAATTTTGTTTTGCTAGTGCCACTGTGTTGATTGTTGCCTGACTGTTGGGTGATGAAGGTATAACACTGGTCACCGGATAGTCGTCAAGCAGCAATTAACGCTTCTGGTACACGAAATACCAAATTAATAAATAGATGGATATTACATCTGATCTTTTCCGCGTTTATTATGGCGGGAAAGTTTAGAATAGATTTTTGCAACATACGAGGATTGAGAGCGAATTTTTTTTCTGTTTTAAACGTATGATTGCATAAAATAAAGAAAATAATTTAAAAAGTGAAAATAAAATTTAACAAAAGAGAATTGCATATAGTGTTTACAATGGTCCCTTCACTGTTTTTTTACTCATCATCATCGGAATCTGAAGACAATGTGCACCACAATATCGTTCGGGAAAAAAATACGAAACAGCACCAATCCATTAAGCTTGCCAAACCACGAGTAAGTCTTAATTCATACATATATTTCAAATGCTTACTTCTCACAGGTAAACTTTTTAAGGTTTAAAAAACGTTTTCGCTTGACAAAAGAAGCGTTTTGTTACGTTCTTGAACAATTGGAGTTTGAGGGACATCTTTCTACAAAGGTCTCCCCAAAAATTCAACTGGCAGCAACTTTGTCAGTTTTGGCCTCTGGAGGCTTCCAATGTTCTGTTGGAAATGATTTTTTTATAGGCATAAGTCAAAGTTACATTTGCAAAATTTCCACGCAAATGCTTGCTGCAATGGAGCGGAAGCTATGTGACCAGTTTATCAAGTTCGAACCAAGAAACAGTGATGAGTGCAAGCAGTATTTTATGACTAAATATAATATTCCAGGAGGTATGTTTCTACATACATACATACATATGAATGTACTTTAATTTAAAGTGGATTCTTAGCAATTATTTTTTTTCGTTTTTGAATCTTTTATCAGTGGACCAGAAGTATTTAGTTTGCTTGTTAGCTGCTCCCAAAGTTGGTTGGCTTTTGTTTTACCCTGGCAATTGTTTGGTAAAATATTTTTTGCTAAATCATTATATGTACTTTGACATAAAGTCCGCGAGTATTTCTTTTTGTGTGTAGTTTATTTTTAACCTAAATAAACACAATAAATAGTTTATTATTTATTGCAAAATATGCAAAATATTGAACTTACATTTCTTTTTTTTTAATTTTTTCCGTTAAATATTATTTTATTAGAAAGGGGAAAAATATACGGCTTCGACGCCCTATCTGATTCCATATCAAAGATCCTCGAGAGTTGTCCGAACAGTGAAATCGTTGTTGCTGGTGATTTTAATGTTCACAACTTATCGTGGCTTCGCCATTCAGGTCAAACAACTCCAGAAGGCCGTTATGTTGAGTTGTTCGCCGGGCACAACTACTTCGTGCAATTAGTGAATGAACCAACACATATCTCATATGTTGGAGGGCACCAAAACAATACTCCCGATCTTTTCCTCACTTCGCACCCCCCAAAAGTATGAAGTAAGCGTAAATGCACCTCTCGGCAACTCGGATCATTGTACCATATCTGGCTCCTTTTCGTTCTCAGAAATTCATAACGCCTCACGAACGGCTACGAGACGATTAAAATATATCTACGAAAAGGCTCGTTGGGCAGAGCTCAACAATTTCTTTCGGCATTTTAATTGGAAACTTTGATTTCAAAACATTGACGTAAATGTCATGGCAACAATGGTAGAAAATATAATTTTGCTAGAAATGAAAGCTTTCATTCCAACAAAGCAAATCGTGATTAAACAGATATCAAAATATTGGTTTAATCAGACGTGCAAAGATGTAGTCAGATCCAGAGAGGAAGTTTTCAATATCTGGCGTAACGATAAGAATCCAGATACTGACTCGCTGCGCAAAAATGACGAGATCTTCATGTGCCAGAGTAATAAGGCGAAAAAGCTCAATACGAGCAGCACCTTCGTGCTTTAGCTCTTGCTGCTAAGGGCAGCAAAAGCTTCTGGTCATTCGTTAAAAGAATCAAGGATAATGCTAGTTTAAAGGATGACCAAATATTCACTGACGCGGTTGATAAAGCTAACCTACTGGCCGAATTGTTTGCAAGTAACTCCAACTTTCTAAAAAGCAATCAACCACTGCAATCAACCCGACCTCGAAAGAGATATCTCCAAGGCGTTTGACAGAGTCTGGCATGGGGCACTTCTGGCAAAACTAGTTGCTTTTGATGTTGGTAATGTCCTCACTCGGTTTATATCGAGCTTCCTCAGTGATCGCACTATACGAGTTGTTCCCCCCGGGGGGCACGGTTTATACTTCTTGTCATGGTGGCTTGATGTTGTGCTTCCTGGGGTATAGGGTTATCAGGTTTCCGGACCTAGGCCTTTTTGCTGATAACCCCTAAAAACTTGTATGTTGCTACCCAATCCGAGCGCGCATGCAAGTAAATTAAAGGTGAAAGTGGGTTCGCTCGCTCGTCCGGTAAGTGGGTAATATGGTCTTTCCAGACCTTCACCTTTGGCCAATTACCCCTTGAACTTAATATGTTACTACCCAATCCCTGAAATAACAGGGCAACGGGCGTGCATATAAGAAATTTAAGGAAGTAGCTCTGCCTATGCTTGTCTGGGTAGAGGTGCTACCGATACCTCAGGTTTGCATGAGACCTAAAATCGGATGTGTTTTTAACACGCGGCTGACCAGAGTCCCATCTGGTGCCACGGCAACCAGTAGCCCCTAGGACTCGTCCTAGACTGGTTATTGGAGAGGCCCCTTCGGGGATCACGTGGTGGCTGTGGTTAAAACCCAAAGATACGCGGGAAGAGTTATGGGTGAGATGAGTGTGTCTGCAAAAGGTGCTAGTGACCGATTGTAGATGCTCTCTTCAGGCCATATATCTCTAGGTGTTGTTACTATTCGACAAAGCTTCCCTAATGTTTTGCAGTTGGCGAAGCCTCAGGTAAGATGGGGGCAACATTTTGCTGCCGGGCCATTGGGGTATTAGGAGGTTAGATAGCTCCAACACTCTAGCAAGGTGTTTGTACATGGTTCTGCAGCCTGTACAGAATTTGCTACCATGTTCGTCCCTATTAGGGGCACATGTTGTTGCCTCACCCGGTATGTGCCTCTGGAAGGGACGACGGGACGGTGGTGAACGGCTTTATTCACCCAGTGCGAA
This sequence comes from Germaria angustata, assembly GCA_963681545.1. Classification (NCBI taxonomy): domain Eukaryota; kingdom Metazoa; phylum Arthropoda; class Insecta; order Diptera; family Tachinidae; genus Germaria; species Germaria angustata. Next base: position 9,855,345 of record OY813000.1, read on the forward strand.
GAGCACCGTCAGGTTAAGTTTATGACAGGTACTGACGTAAAATCTTTGACATATTTATACGAGTTGTTATAGATGGGATCTCATCAGACGAGTTCAAGATAAATTCAGGGGTACCACAAGGCTCCTTCTTTCTCCTACCCTTTTTCTTATTTTTCTTAATGACTTACTATGTAAAACTTCCAATCATATCTACTCATTTGCAGATGACAGCAGCATAAGCCATTCTTACTCATTTGACCATAGGCCAAGTCCGTTGGAGATTAGGGCTATGAGACAAAATATAGTTGATTCAATAAATCAAGATCTTGAAACAATCTCAGAATGGGGTCATAGGAATCGAGTCGATTTCAATGCTCGGAAGACTCAGTGCTGTATGCTTACACATAAACCATATATATGCTTACACATGACCATACATGCTGCTCCATCTGTAATTATGGGTGATATAAATATTGAGGAATCAGAAGGTCTTGCTGTTCTGGGCATGAAAATTCAGTGCGATGTTCGATGGTCTGAGCACATTTTTCATATCGCCAAAGAAGCATTCAAGTGCCTCGGTTTTTTAAGACGGTGTAAGAGATACTTCACCCCTTCTGATATCCTCATTATTTATACCACCTACATCCGGCCGAAAATGGAATACAACTCTCATGTATGGGCCGGTGCTTCAAAGTCTATTTTGAAGCTACTGGACCGAGTACAGGAGAGGGCGAAAATACTCATTGGTGACAATAGTGTAGCCAACTCTATTGACTCACTGGGGCATCGTCGCAACGTGGGATGTGTTACGCAGTTTTATCGTTACTTCAATGGAATGTGCTCTAATGAGGTAAGGGAACATATTCCCGAGATCCGCTCTTGGTTACCAGCAACACGTTGCTCATAGCACATCCATTTGTGGTCGATATAACAGCGAATCGTACTACGCATTACAGAAATAATTCGTTCTTTGATCGAACGGCTCGTATGTGGAACGAGCTCCCGGCAAATATTTTTCCTGTCATACCCAGCGTTGAGAAATTCAAATCGCATGTCCACAAGCACTACCCCCGCTATCCTCCTCACCCTATCCTATTTTCCTAGTTCTAGCACAATGCACTGCATAAATAGGGGTCATCCCCTGAGTACTGGTCCAATTGCAAAAAAAAGGAGAATAATATTATTTCATATCATTATGATGTTATACTGTCTACATATATATGCATTTAAACATGTAAACTCTTTAAACTCTTGACATATACAAGAAAGAAAACACATATTTACACTTCTGACACATAATATAAAAGAAGAAATAGATGTTGTATTAAATTTGTTAAATTACACAGCTTTACAAATTTTTAATTTGGAAAAATACCAAGAACACCACATAGCTAGATAAGTTAATTGGGACCTCCTAAACACGAAAAACGCTGTAATTTTTTTTCTAAGTACCGTTTTTTAGATAACGGTACTTTTGTGTTTTTCGGCATATGGTGCCACTCAAACCCTTGTGGAGCCCAACCGAAAAGTCCAATCGCAATAAATGGCATACCGTTAGAAAGGTAATTAAACAACAAACAAACAAACAAATGGCTGAGTTATGACACCTCAAAGTTCAAAATTTGCCTATTTTTTACGTTTTTTTCAAAATTTTTCATTTTCATTTGGTTATTTTTCTACGTTATAGTAAAGATCTGGAATGTTTTATTCTTTTACCAAATAGCTTATTTTATCACCAATATTTTAAGCGTAATTTGAAAAAAAACGGATGAAAAATAAAGTTTTTATTAATGATTTTGTGGAACGACAATATTTTCATTTTCATTGCTCACACACTATAGTCGGCGTAAATTCAAAAAATTTAAATTAAAATGACGAGCGACTTGAAATTTTGCGTTTTTTTTCGGATGGGTCTTCGCGAATGAGGAACCAACAATAGTCCGCCATCATTTGTTCATCCCACCAGCCTTTGTAACGTCTCTCGATTTCTTCCATTTCCTGGTGAAATCTTTCACCTTGTTCATCACTTTCGGAGCCCAAGTTCGTGGGGAAAATATCCAAATGACTGAATAAGAAGTGTAATTTAGGTGTCATGTTTGAACCTAAAAGTTAAAAAGAATAAATTTTCAAATGATAACGGCCTTTTTGATATACATGCTTTCACTCAACGCTTACCAATGGCATTGAATTTTTGCAGTAATGTATCGATCTTCGCAGCGTAATCAGGACTTCTGTAGTTTCCCAAAAAGTTGTGAACGATGTCCTGGAATGCTTGCCATGCCTCCAAATGAGCTGGACCTAAACTCTCATTAAATGCTTGGTCACCGTACAGAGCCCGAATTTGAGGTCCATCAAATACACCAGCTTCAATTTTGCTCGCTGTGGCTCTCGGAAATTTTTGTTTAAGGTAATACATGGCAAGACTGTCTTTAGGCAACGTTTTGACAATATTTGTAAATAACCCAAGCTTAATATGTAATGGAGGAAGTATTATCTTCTCCTGAGGAATGAGTGGGTCATTTTTGATATTGTACTCTCCGTGCGTACGTCTACTTCGCTCGGGCCAAACTTTTCGGGTGTAGTGATTCTGACGGTCACGGCTGTCCCATAGACATAGAAAACAGGGAAACTTCGTATTGCCCCCTTGCAATCCAGATAGTATGGCAACTAATTTAAAATCAGAGCAAACTTTCCATTGATGTTGGTCATATTGTATGAGATCGAGAAGTTCTTTCATTGCTTCATATGTTTCCTTTATGAATTTTCCATATCCTATTGGAATTGATGGTTTCGTATTCCCTTTATGAAGCAGGACTGCCTTTAAACTATCCTTGCCTCCATCCAGAAAAAGACGCCATTCCTCTGGGTCATAATTTTGTTGGAGAGCATTGAAAAGACCACATATGTTGGAACAAAAGCAAAAGTTTGCCGTTTTTGCGAAGAAAAGTGCAAGTTGTTTGCTGCGATCACGGTAATATGTAACACGTGTCTCAGGAGCACAATATCCATACTGTTGCAATCGTGATGCAAGTAATTCAGATTTTGATTTCGTTAAATACAAATCTCGGCACAAATCATTAAGCTCGGCCTGAGTAAGTAAATGGTGTTTCTTATTTGATTGCATTTCTGGTTCACTCCACTCATCTGATGAATCATTTTTTATTGTTGTTTTTTGTATTTCTGTGGGCCCCGCTACAATCAGCTGCGGTTTGGGGCACGATACTGAGTGTGGCACTGGAAGCGTCACCGAGCTAACAACTGGATAAACTGGTTCAATTCTACGTCCGATAGCCTTTTTCGTTAAACAGAAATAACAATCTGTTGTATGGTTGATCTGATTTCTCCATTGCATTGGCTTTCCAAATGTGAAGAAACACTCTTGACCCTTACTAATTTTATTTAATATTGTTCGGCAGTTGTTACATGCATTATTCGGTGTCCACGGTTTGTCGAGAGAAGCAGGTCGAAAGCCGAAATACTTCTTATACGCTTCAGATAAATTTTTTGTACTCATTTTTCGCATCAAATGTTGTGATTTCTTTTTCACAAGAACACCACAAACATAACAAAATTCGTTGGGATCGATTGAACACCGTGCTTTTCAACTTCACAAGCCAGAATGACTTTTCTTTATTTCGTTTAAGTTACTTAAACCTACGCCAATACATTTTTCGATAATATAGTGAATTATACATGTTTAAATTGTACAAGAAATATAGTCATTCGGAATATTCCAGAAATAATATAAAAAATAGTTAAACATGATTAACAATGAAAGAAACAAATATAGTCAGGTAGAATATAAAAATAGTTAAATACATACAATAATGAAAGGGACAAATATAGTCATACAGAATATTCTAGAAACAATATAAAAACTAAAAACAGTAATCCTACCTACTAAAACAACCCTGATCGTACACGAACAAAGGTCGCCAATCACCAAAAACACTGACCTGTCATAAACACGCTACTACACATAATTTATTTTTTGCAGGTACAAAGCCAAACTGACATGTGTTTACTGTGACAGAGAGAGAGAGAGAGAGAGAGAGAGACCAAAATGTCATACTTCGTCTATTAGGGTCGTTCCACAAAATCATTAATAAAAACTTTATTTTTCATCCGTTTTTTTTCAAATTACGCTTAAAATATTGGTGATAAAATAAGCTATTTGGTAAAAGAATAAAACATTCCAGATCTTTACTATAACGTAGAAAAATAACCAAATGAAAATGAAAAATTTTGAAAAAAACGTAAAAAATAGGCAAATTTTGAACTTTGAGGTGCCATAACTCAGCCATTTAGAAATTTGCGGCATATCGACGGAAAAGGCATTTAATTACCTTTCTAACGGTATGCCATTTATTGCGATTGGACTTTTCGGTTGGGCTCCACAAGGGTTTGAGTGGCACCATATACCGAAAAACATAAAAGTACCGTTATCTAAAAAACGGTACTTAGAAAAAAAATTACAGCGTTTTTCGTGTTTAGGAGGTCCCAATTAACTTATCTAGCTATGTGGTGTTCTTGGTATTTTTTGGCTGTAAACCAGTGTTATCAATTAAAGATTTTGCGAAAAGGAGAACAATTATAAAAAAATGCTTAAAAGAAATTTATACTGAAATAATAAAGTTTAAATGTAAATTTATAAATAATAGTGCTACAGGATAACAAACATGTGAATAATATTAAAAAATTTTAATCTGACGATCGGGAAATCAAAAAGTTTATTTTTCCTAACGGTGCCACTAATTAAGTATAGAATATAAAATATAGAGGACTACAATAGTGCGATTCTTCATGGAGATTACTTTGGCAATAAAGTGTTTTTTCCAGTTAAAGCCTATAGGATGGGAACAGGTCACAGTATTTAACTATTATTTTACTTTACTTTGGGGAACTGAATAAATATGTCATCATAAAAGCCATAGACAGGCAGAAAACTACTTCGCTTACAAGGCGTTCCACCCATTTGAAAAGAAATTCCCATTGGCCAAAATATACGGATTTCGATACCAAAAATCTTTATCTGTTTGTACGACCACAAATCTTTATATGTATAAATAAAACTTAATTTCTTATTTGTCGAAGTCAAAAACTTTTACGGCAAGGACGTGTTTTTCAATGAAAATACCACTATTTCAATAATCATATTCAATTATTTCAACGCCTAAATTAAACCTGTCGTGTTGAGTAAAATGAATTACAAAACCTGGCGAAATATATTAGAAATTGTTGTTACAACGGTAACTACAATCGAATAATATAAAGGGTATATTTTTCAGATAAAAGGAAAAACAATTAATTGAATTCATTAAAGGGGCTATTTTTCTATACGTCTTGTATTGAAAAATTCCATATCATGTTCTTCTCCAAAAATAAGAAACCCTTTCACATATGTTTTTTCTTCGGTCAAGTCTTCAATTGACTTCCTAAGTAATCACACTTTCAAAGGAAGTACTTAAACTGATATGGACGACTAAAAGTCAATTACAAATCGCTGGCGAGGTGAATGTATACCTCTGTCTTTTCACATTTTTAACCGCTGTTGCTCCTTTTGTTGACGATCCTGGTCCGACAAATATTGGAATTAGAATCAACCTCAATGAATACATTAACAGATTTAATTATAGTGAATTACATCAAATGCTACCAAAGTTTGATATGAGTATTTGAGAAATAGGGAAATGCAATGATCGAGAAAAAAGCCAAACCCTTCCAAGACATCGGTCTAAGTAAACAGTTTGAGGTCAATCAAATTGTCAGATCGGCCGAACTTTAATGTAAGTCTTTCTTAATTAATTAAGTACTTGGTTCGTATACTTGTTAATTAATTATATTTGAATCAATGTTTCTGCAACCTTATGGTCATTTGAAAATAATGAGAATGGAAATAAAATGAGTATGTATATATATATATATATATATATATATATATATATATATATATATATATATATATATATATATATATATATATATATATATATATATGTATATATATATATATATATATATATATATATATATATATATATATATATATATGTATGTATATGCATACGCATATACTATATACTAACTTATTTGATATTGCATAATATTATCCTTCTTTTCATTTGGATATAATATGACAGAAAACGGTGCCAATTCAGCATTAAATATTGGACAAGGTGTTGGTAAGTATATATATATATATATATATATATATATATATATATATATATATCTGTATATATATATATATATATATATATATATCTGTATATATATATATATATATATATATATATATATATATCTGTATATATATATACATATATATATATCTGTATATATATATATATATATATATATATATATATATATATATATATATATATATATATATATATATACATATATATATATATCTGTATATATATATATATATATATATATATATATATATATATATATATATATGTATAAAGTAAATATCTACATTTGAACTGAAATCTTACAACAATATATTCAAAGCGACTTTAGAATCAACATATTAATTTTTTACTTACGAGGAGAGTAGCCAGGTTGTTGAGCTCCAAATTGGGAAGCTTAATAAGAGGAAAGATATTGTTACTTCGAGTTAATATATTAAGACATATATATATATATATATATATATATATATATATATATATATATATATATATATATATATATATATATATATATATATATATATATATATATATATATATATATATATATATATATATTAAGTATATATGCACATTTGAACTGAATTCTTACAACGATTTATTCAAAGCGACTTGAGAATCAACATATTAATTTTTTACTTACGAGGAGAGTAGCCAGGTTGTTGAGCTCCAAATTGGGAAGCTTAATAAGAGGAAAGATATTGTTACTTCGAGTTAATATATTAAGACATATATATATATATATATATATATATATATATATATATATATATATATATATATATATATATATATATTAAGTATATATGCACATTTGAACTGAATTCTTACAACGATTTATTCAAAGCGACTTGAGAATCAACATATTAATTTGTGACTTACGAGCAGAGTAGCCAGGTTGTTGTGCTCCAAATTGGGGAACTGAATAAGGGGAAGGATATTGTTACTTCATGTTAATATATTATATATATATATATATATATATATATATATATATATATATATATATATATATATATATATATATGGATAATCATGTTGATGAAAAATTATCTCTAAAATCTTGCATGTTTATAAGATTAATAAAACCTTGTTTAAGTTTCATAAATACATGAATATTGGAGTTTATTTAGAACTTGTTCACTGTTTAACAATAGGTATGTACATAGGTTGTTCTTTTTTAATCTTAGTTAAATATTTACTTATTTTAGTTTTAATGAACTTTTTTAGTTTTATTCACAAGACTTATTTATTTTAGTTTTAATGAACTTTTTAGTTTTATTTTAGTTTTATTGAAATTTTACTTTTCCTCACAATATTTATTTTACTTCTCTACTCTTTCACGTCTCAACATCTTGGACTTCTAATCTTCAAAGCGTCTTTTATTAATATGAATAGATATAATAATGTACAATGTATAAAAAAAGATAAATTCACAATAGAGAAATAGAGTTGCATGTATACAGGACTGCATTTCGATGTATTTCAACACGCTCCCTCAACGGACATATTAAGGCATTACAAACTAATTTAAAATATATTTAAGTCAATCCTAACATTTTACATTACATTTTACTTTTCATGAGATCCCTTATGTAGATTCTTTGTTGAAATATCAGCAACCATGTTGCTGCTGCAACAATATTTCATATTGAACTCGCCTCCTTTATAAGCGCTCCTAATGAAAAGATTTAATATCTATATGCTTACTACGGGATTGGTGGACTGGATTTTTCACCAGGTTCATCGCACTTAAGTTATCGCCGTTCACAACAATTGGATTTGGACATTGTAACTGCATTTCACGCAATAGTTGCTGCGTGTATATGACTTCCTTAACTGCTAATGCCAGTGCCATATATTCCGCCTCTGTGCTGCTAAGTGCCACCGTAGACTGTTTTTTGATTCGTACGAGAACACGCCTGCCCAGTCAGCATCCACAAAGCACTCGATTGGATTACCTGTACTACAATACCTCAGCTGCTTATCCTGAGTAGCGCAAAGATACCTCAATATTCGCTTCGCAGCTGCTAGATGTTATGCATGTGGATCGTTGTTTCTTTGTGATAGCTTGCATACAGAATGCAAAATATCCGGACGCGTACAGACAGCTAGGTACATTAATGGCCCTATGAGAGATTGGTACTGTATTTGATTAGGCCTCTTGCACTTCTCTTCATTACAATTAACCTGGAAACCTGAATCCAATGGGACTGAAATTGGTCGGCCATCTTCCATACCGTGGTCACGTAGACATTTTTTGATGTGCCCCTTTTGGCTAATAGCAATCGAACCTATTTCGCCCTCTCTTTCGACCTCGAAACTCAGGAAACGCTGAACAGGTCCCTTATCAACAACATCTACTTCATTGGAAATCATTTCTTTAATCAGTTTCATTTGTTTGTGGCTCGAACAAGTAATCAGTAAGTCATCATTATATACTGCAATAATATTTATTTGACCATCACGATTGTTTGTGTACACGCATGGTTCGCTTTCATATTGCTCGAAGCCAATCTTCTTCAATATGCCATCCAATCTAATGTGCCACTGCCGTCCTGACTGCTTTAACCCATATATCGCTTTCTTTAACCTCAGGCAGTGGTTAGGTAAATTCTTATTAACAAACTTCTCCGGTTGACTCATATAAATTTCGTCATAAAGTTCGCTATTCAAATATGCGGTAGTTACATCCATTTGATGAAGATGTAACTTATGTTCGGCTGCGATAGCAAATATCATTCGAATTGTACTGTATCGCACAACAGGTGAAAATGTTTCATCAAAATTTACGCCGTAGACTTGCGAACACCCTTTCGCTACTAATCGTGCTTTAAAACGATCCACATTTCCATCTTTGTCCTTTTTCAAAGCGAAACCCCATTTATTTCGTACAATTTTTTGTTCCTCTGGAAGCTCTGCAAACTCCCAAGCTTCGTTTTTCAATAAAGAGTTATATTCATTTCGCATTGCTTCATACCACTCATCAGCGTATTTGTCCGATAATGCTTCAGTTACTGACTCTGGTACCTTCACATCATTAGCGCTCATAAGACTTAAATAATTATATTTCTTTTTTGGTCTACCAGGACCCTCCGAATGAACCAATTGTGGCCTACGTGGACCTCGCTTTGATGGACCTGCCTCTGTTACCTCATTCTCTGCTGATCGTCTGATTTTTCAGTTTTACTTTTCTTTTGGATGATATTTTCGGTAACTGCATCACTTTTCATCGCTACTATAGAAGTCGAATTCGCATCCATGTCATTGTTACAGTCAGCATTCGCTACCAATATGTCTAATGAAACGTTCTGCTTCGGCGTCACGGGCTTAATAAAATAAACATCTCTACTTACAATCAGTCGTTTCGTTGTTTGGTCAATTAGCCGATATGCTTTCGATGTATCACTATAACCGACCATAACGTACTCTTTACCTCTAGGCTTGAACTTATCATGTTGCCGTTTATCTAATGCGACTGCGTGTGAGCCAAATGCTCGTAAGTGAGCTACTATAGGTTTGCGGCCATGCCATGCTTCATATGGTGTCATAGCATGTAGTGCTTTAGTCGGTGCTCGATTGCGTAAATATGCTGCGGTGTGAACTGCTTCCGCCCATAAAGATTCACTGAGACATGCACTAAGTAGCATACATCTCGCCATTTCAATGAGAGTTCGATTGAATCGCTCTGCTATCCCGTTTTGCTGAGGTGTATATGGCACCGTTAATTGTCGTACGATCCCGTTCTGCTTCAAAAAATCATTAAAAGAATTGTTGACGAACTCTGTTCCGTTGTCACTACGAAGCATTTTCAATTGCTTTCCTGTTTGACGCTCTGCCATCAATTTAAATTCCTTAAACTTTTGCAATGCTTCATGTTTGTGTCGAATGAAGTAAACGAACACATAACGCGTTTTATCATCGATTAACGTTATAAAATATTTCGCTCCACCAATTGACGTTTTGTTAAAAGGACCGAACACATCAGTGTGTACACACTTCCAACAAATCAGTTGCTCGATTCTCTGCGCCATTGTACGGGCGTTGGCAGCACTTACTGGTCATGCACAATGTACAAGTCATGTTGATTGGCAATGTAACGTTCAACCCACGAACCATCTGTTTAATGTTTAGCTCTCGTAGACTAGCGAAGTTTAAATGGCCATAACGAAAATGCCACTTCATTGCCTCATCAGCCAAATTTCCTGAAAAAACAATTTTTTCTTATTTGTCTCTAATAAAAACAGAGCACTGGCCTTGTAAGCACGCAAAATGATGCCACCGTGCTTATTCCGAATTGTTGCCACGTTTCCTTTAAATTCTACGATGTTGCCACTGTTTACTGCTCTTGCGACTGATATAAAGTTGCACTGTAGGCCTGGTACGAACAAGACCTCAACAAGTGTGACGTCGAACCGCTCTGTTACTAAACGCACAACTCCTTTTCCAGTTGCCAACATTTTGTTATTACCAGCTAACATAATCGACTCTTCATAAGGTTCGAACTCATCGAACATGTTGCGGTTACAACATAAGTGCCTAGAGGCGCCACTGTCGACGCACCAAGCATCGGCGTGTGTGTAATATGTTTTCGCTAACTGCAGCGAACAAACCGTTTTTGTTGTTATTGCTATTTAACTGTTGCTTTTGTTCCCGTTGTTTGTCTCTGTACTGGTAAGCGAAATGGCCTTTTTTACCACAACTGTAACATTTCAAATTGGACCTTTTGTTATTTACACTGTTGTTGCTAACATGTGCTGTATTTCCATTTTGCCTGGTACTCGTATTCTGCTGTTTTTTCATTCTCCCGTACCATGAACGCTTGCACGTTCTGTATTCTGCGAATTAAATGTGTGACGTCTTTCACCTTCTTCAATAAGCTTCACTTTGACTGCATTTAACTCTGGTAACTCATCACGAGACTCCAAAGCAACAACCAAATTTTCATACGAGTGGGGCAAACTCGCCAGAAGCATTATAACAATTAACTCTTCTTGGAGACTGACTCCGATTTCTGCAAGCTTCTCAGCCACTGATGTGAAATTGCAAACATATTGCTGTAAGCACTCGCCGTCGTTCATGCGCATTGCAAACAGCTTCTTAAATAATAACATTTTCCTTAGCGGCCCCTTTGGCCTGTGCACCTCCTTTAGCATATTCCAGGTCTCGTTAGATGATTTGCAATTTTTTACATAATGCAAAGTATTATTGTTGCCGTAGCCTTCTCGTCTTTAACCTTCCATTTCGCAGCAGCAGATTCATCTTCTGGGCAAGGCTTTTCACCGGACGTCAGCGACCACAATTCTTGGTGAATTAGCACACTTTTAACTTTTTAATGTACAATGTATAAAAAAATATAAATTCACTATAGAGAAATAGAGTTGCATGAACATGTACGTTGTATACAGGACTGCATTTCGATGTATTTCAACATAACATCTACTACTTTTGAAACTAAAACTACCGTCATCTTCTTGTTCTGTTCATTTTCTATCTCTTGTCTCTTGTACGTTAAGTGTTGTCAATGTCACAGTTCATTTTGCTATCTCTTGTCTCTTGTTTGTTAAGTGTTGTCAATGTCACTGTTCTAAAGCTGTCATCCTATTTAACCCTCAGTCTGTTCGATCTTCTCGGGCCCAGTTCCTACATTCGGCCGTCCTGAAGTTACATTTGCCCCAAATGTATAGTTTCATGAACACAGTGACCGTGGTGCATTTCCAGCTTCTAGCCCTTGCGTTATATGAATGGAGACTGGACTAGAATTGACACAGAAAATGGAAGTCCTTTCATTGAGCATTTCATATTACAGGTCTATAAGTCTGTTATCTAATATGTTAAAGCTGTTTGAGAAGCTGCTTGCGAGCATCCTGACCCCAACACTAGGTGTATTCCGAATCACCAATTTGGTTTCAGAAAGAATCTTAGCACCATCGAACAAACACACAGATTTATTAATGTAATAAGAATTGCGATTGAACAAAAATGTGTTGTTGTTCTGCTCTTCTTATTGACTTTTCCACAGGCCTTTGACAAAGTTTGGTATGAAGGTTTAATAAATAAATTGAAGCGTAAGCTACCAGCAACCTATTCATAAGCTTCTTAACTGGTCACAAAATTATTATCATAGAAGGTAACTTTTAAAGCACACCTCAGCCAAGAGAAGCAGGACTTCCTCAAGGCAGTACATTAGGTCCAATCGAGTATTTGATATATGCCTCTGACATGCCAATAATCAGTAATAAGCACATATCAATGTTGGCATTTACGTTGATCGTCGTTTAACATGGAAATCGCAAATGGATGCAATGAAACTAAGAGCTGCTCAAACTAATTGGCTTATAGGGAAAAATTCAACACTAAGCTTAGATTGGAAACTTCTTCTATACAAGACTAATACTCATGTGCCGCTCCCTGATATGTTAAAAACTTGCGCATTCATCAAGATCTAAACGTTGCTTTGGTTATAACAATGGTTTCAAAATATAACAACATAAAAAAATTAGTTCCATCCAAATCCACTAGCCCGCAAAGTGCTACATTATAGCTTTTGAGCCTCCAGGTGCGTCAGAAATTGCTGCCATCGTTGTATCAAATGCTAATCTTTGTTTCGCTTGTAGCTTTAGTTCCTATATATTTTCATCATTTTTAGATCGCAACGGACCTT